>JANAVB010001800.1:44548427-44903427 GCA_029216955.1 Iris pallida
CCAATGTGACGCCCTATTCAAACATTCTACATTCTGGGAGGGTGTGAACCTTCCAGAACGTCTCTCCAGAGTACCTCTCCAGAAAAAGACTGCTACTTTCTCCTGCCCCTGGAGGTATCAGACCATCATGATGAAGGAGAAGCCAACCAAAAGATACGTGAAGGGCATCTCTATTCTTGGGAATTCTTCAGTCATTATCCTCTGAGCAGACAACATATTAGTGACAAATTCCGGAGACCTGCATTTAGCCTACAGGTCATCGCCGATAACAAATCCAGCTTGTAAACCATACACAAGGCGCACTGCTGCAAAAATAACACCTCTGTGTATCCTGTCCAAAGAGCGGAGCCAGGAATGAATTTCTCTTAACCACAGGATAGGAATCCGGCCAGATGACCGTTCCTTGACAGGCTCTTTTCGCTCTGTCTAACATAAGAGCTGAAAGTGGTTCCGGCTTTGAACTCGTACCAGTCTTCAGTAATCGTGAAATCTTTGCAATCATATTTCTCCAGCAAATGAGTGATTTCACTTTCAGAAAGAGGTTTGAAGTTGCTGATCCGATACCACCTCTTCTCATTTATTTTCTTTTCATCCTTCTCACGGTTCATGAAAAGGTAGGACATCCACTTCTGAATGTGGTTGCCAGCTTCATCCTTGGAACCCTTGTAATATAGAGTGCATGTGCCAAAATGGCACATCATCTCTTCAAATAGATGGACCATCTCTGGGTTCTTCTCTGACAGAAAGTTCAGTTCCTCTGTTTTAGGAACATATTCCTCATACGGCAGCGAGCCTGAAGGCAGGTGTGAGATGTATTCCATCTCATGAAAGGCGAAGCCCATCTCTCCTTTCGGAGTCATAAAGGTCCCCGTCCTGTGATTATATCTCTCAACCAAAGCTAAGAATAGGAAAGGGTTGGGCTTGAAACCGTAGGATGAATTGACGACGGCATCATAGAGATTTATCTTCTTCAGCTCAGTCGCGAAATTCTCCAAAGCCCAGTTGACCAAAGTCTTCCATCTCACATTCTCCTGATTCATTAGGCCGTTCATCCTCGGTGTCGAGTCGGTAGGATAGAATGCATTCTTGTTAGACATGAATTCATTTATGAAAATGGGCATCCTGAATGGCATCAATATGGCTGAGTCTTCAGGTGGTATGCATCCAGGCTTCAAACCCCGAAATACTGATACATGATCCTCTGGGGCACTAAAAAATCCCTCCTTCCTGTAAATAATACGGCTTGCCTTCGCCTGCTGATATTCTGTCAAATACCAGGACATCTTTCTCGGATAGCTGGCATGCATAAGTCTCATGATTGATAAACCCCGAAAAACCTTTGGCCAGTACATAGGTTGTTTCACATCCCCCTCAAAGCAGAAACACACCTTTTCCCTGATGCCCTTCGGCTGAGATTTTGTGCTATAGCATCTCCGAATAAGAATGCTGGTTTCTTGTGGGATACCAGATCCAGACTCTGAAAAGGTTGTCCATTCATCAAGCAGAGTAAGGTTGTGTGGTCTTGATTGGCCAACAATGATAGTCTTGCTTTAGGAAGATCAAATTGAAGGAATGTCATATGAGATAAATCATGCTTAAATGAGATACTCAAGCATCCTTCAAAATCTGCTTCTTCGCTTCGGATGTTCACTACAAGAAATGGCAGAAGACAAAGTCAGATATAGACTCTATATGGATATACTACCATGACATACTGAGTGAGTTATTCACGCAAAGTCCAGACAGATTAGGATGAAGACTAATCTATCCAGAAGATGACTCTCAGAAGTCTGCGTGAATAATTCAACATTGATATCTCTGTCAACATGTGAAAAATCATGCAGAATCATGAGTCACTATGATGCGTAACTATTTCAACATGGACATTTTTGCCAACATAAAAAGTCACGCAGAATCATGAGAGTCATGCTCCTTTTGCGTGGAACACAGAGCTTCGTAAACACGAAGATGTGAAGTATGGCCGACCCTAAAGAGGGAGGCATACTTTATTAATATCCTTTGCCCTAAGAAGGGGGGATATATTTCTGAAGTTTATTATTTTAAAGATCCTAAAAAGTTCTATGTGGAGTTCATCTTCATCAAACTCGTCTTCAACAGTTCATGTTCTTCCATCACTTACGATGCATAGGAGCTTGCGGAACTTCCTGTCGAGGAAGTCTGTCAGTAGTGGCACGCGAAGAAGTTGCAGGGGCTTTTCCCTTGGCCTGAGCATCAGCTTTCTTGGGAGCCATTTCGACTGAAAAAGGAGAAAAGGAAGTCGGGGAAGAAGGAGTTCGTCGGCGAAGATGAAGTTCTCTTCTGTGGGTTCTCTCTTTCAAAAGCAAGTAAAGAAGGAAAGAAGTAATCTATGGCTTATTTATAGCTTCATTCTAAACGATTTATATTTATGTGATAACGATTTATATTTATTAAATCATTTATTATATAAATGGTATGTATATATGTGTGTATATATATTCTTGTAAATAAGGCATTATACTATGAATATATATATTATTAATATTTTGGCTAACTGAGTATTTAATGATATGTATATACGAGGTGTGTAGATATGGATGTGTATATATACGTATATATAATGACAATATTTTGATATAAATATTCTCGAAATATTATAGCATTTTATTAAAAATATTTTATAGTTTATTTAAATTTGGAAGTATCATATTATATATAAATAGATATATGAATAAATATATGTGTGTGTGGTGTATGTATATAAATAAATATATATATATATATATATATATATATATATATATATATATATATATATATATATATATATATATGTAAATATATATATATATATATATATATATATATATATATATATATATATATATATATATATATATATATATATATATATATATATATATATATATATATATATATATATGTGTGGTGTATGTATATATATATATATATTTATATATGTATATAAATAAATATATATATATATATATATATATATATATATAATATATATATATATATATATATATATATATATATATATATATATATATATATATATAAAGATAAAGATATGTACAGATATATATGTGTATATGTGTATTTATATATGTATTATATATATATGTATATGAGCGTATATATGTATGTATACATTGTAGGCCTCAAAAATGAAAGTCACGCTGAGTTGATCAGAACAAGTCACACAGAGTGATCCAAGAAGCAGCACAAAAGATACGCTAAGTTCTGCCTGGCCATCTCCTTTAGAAGTCACGCAGAGACAGCTCAGCCATACGTCAGAATCATAATGACTGACAACACAGCAGTCGAGAAACGTCTCCTCGTATGCCACGTATGCACAGAACTCGAGAGATCATCGCCGTCTTTTGCGTGATTTTTGAAATCTTCCTTAGCAAGACTCACTCTTCACCAAGTTGGCGTGACTTTGGGTCTTATCTTCATTTAATGCGGCTGACAATATAATCAATGTCAGAGATTTTGTGTCAGACGAAGCGTGCCAAATCAAGACAGCTGGCGGTTTGCGTGGATTCTGAACCTTCTCCTTCCTCAAGTTTGCGTGGATTTTTGAGTTATTCTTCTCAAAGCCTGCGTGAATTCTGAAGTATTCTTCTTCAAAGCTTGCGTGGATTTCGCCTTCAACGAGTCTGCGTCAACGAAACTGCGTGGATTTTTGCCTTCAGCAAGACAGCGTGGATTTCATTTCAACTGGAGTACGTGGCAGCCATGCCACCGATCTCTCTCTCACGTGCCCAGTAACTTGCACACGACCCATGCACTAATGCCATGTGTCCAACAGTTACGGGCCACGTCCAGTAACTACTCACTAACCCTGCGTGTATTTAGAGTCTGCGTGACTTTTCAAATGCACCAGTGGTGAGGTAGTTATCTTTTCAGTTACTGTTTTGACTCTATAAATAGAGTTCTTTTTCTCATTCATTGTACAGAGACATTGATATCTACTGTCAAAATTTTGAGAGCTTTTCTTCTTCGCATAGTCCAAAGGATAAAGCGATCGCCTTCTAGATCGGATTCCTACAGTTGTAATTTTCTCAGATACAAAATAAATAAAGTGAATTTATTTATGGAAAACATACATATACATACGTATTGAGGTGTATATATATATATATATATATATATATATATATATATATATATATATATATATATATATATATATATATATATGTATTAGTATATAAATAAAGAATGAAAATAGAAAAAGAATAAGAAAAACAAAAACAAATAAAACCAACCAAAACCCAGCAGCCCACAGGCCTAATTAAACCTCCCAGCCCGAGCAGTATTTCCCTCCCCCGACGGTGTACTTGGATTTAACCGAACACATATATAGAGAGAGTAATCGAGAAAGAACAGAAAACCCTAACGACTCTCCACCATTGCCGACACCAGGTGACACCCTCCCCACGTGCGTGCGCCGACGGCCGGGCGCGGCCAGGCACCGTCGGAGGCCGGCCGCACCGTTGTACGCACAAGGGACAGCAGGACAGCAGCAACAGTCCAAGCCTCCGATTTCCCGGTAAGTTTTCTCCCTTGTCCCTTCGTCGTTTTCTAAACCGAAATATGCGCTGAAAACCCAACCTATAGGCCTTCGACACCAATGAATTGTTTCGAACTAAATCGAAACGAAATCGATATAAAATCGACGCCAAAAATGGTAAAAAACTGATTCGAAAACAGGACTGACAACAGTCGAGTTTGCCTACTTTGCACGTAATTATCTTCCAAACCATGTATAATTTTGAAAACCTATTTGAAGACGTTTATTGGCAACATGTAGGGCTTC
Source organism: Iris pallida (assembly GCA_029216955.1). NCBI lineage: Eukaryota > Viridiplantae > Streptophyta > Magnoliopsida > Asparagales > Iridaceae > Iris > Iris pallida. The sequence continues at coordinate 44,553,256 of JANAVB010001800.1, forward strand.
AAATCCCTTTTTAAGGAATTTGATTTCATCGATTACGTGCCGAGAGATCGGATTCCGAAGTTTAACAAAAACCTATTTTCAAAAATTAGAAAAACCTTCGATACGACGTGCGTCCTGCCAAACCGGGCGACGTGGTCGCGAACCGAAGGCATCGAAAGGTGCGTAACGGCTTCGTGGTCGTGTGGGCTTTGACGGAATTCAAATTGGTCGCGTGTGCGCGACGAATTTGATGCGTATCCGTCAAAATTCACCGTATCGGCCTCTGTACAAGTTTTCTAATTACTTTGTGCACGCTCGTTAGATCGAGACAAAACTTACAACAACAGGACCGTATCGTTTTTCTGGTCCTTTATGCCAAGTTTGGTCCAATTCTGAGACAGTCGAATCGGAACGCCGTTTTGCGGGCCCCACGGTCCGATTCAACGGACGATTTTGTGCTCGGCCCGCCGAAATCTAACTTTGGGCATACGGTTGGATTCATATCGGAAAATTGAATCCGTAGACATATAGTTTGACGACTTTAGAGACCATGGACTCTAGCACGCTTTTCGGTGCAAAGAGGGTCCAACGGCGGACATTATTTTTCCCCGAAATTACCGTTTTGCCCCTGTGTCTAGAATTGGACTTAAGAACAGGCAATCTTAGCTAATTTGACTATTCTAAGAACATTGGTAATATTTATTTCAGCTTTTGGAGACAGTTGTGATGACTTGGACTTTCTGATTTGTTGATTGGCGATACATTATTGGTTCTCTGTGCAAACCCCAGGCAAGTATACCTTGACAACTTGTACAGTATAATTTATATGCATGTTCATCATCTCGCTGTCGTTCTTTTCCTGACATTCGTGATTTCTTTATTCCATGTCTAGTACACTCATCCTGTTATAGTTTTACTTTACATGTTTCTAGCTGCCTGCACATTCTTGTTCCTCTCTGTTATGATAGTTCTATCTGTTACACTGTGTTAGTTTCATATGTATTCCTTGATAGAGTCATCTAGTCCTACACCACGATTTCCTCGACTTGATTATAACTTGACTTGACTTGACTTGACATGACTTGAGTAGGACTGGGATTTGACATTCTACAGATTGTGAGCACTTACCTTGACTACGGTCTATAGGATTTTATACTAGGATTGGCTACCGTCTTGATTGTGAGTACTTGCCTTGACTGCAATTTAGACACTATAGATTGTGAGTACTTGCCTTGACTGCAGTCTATAGCTTTGACCTATTAGCCATTTCTAGTATGGCATGCCAGTGTCTTAGGATCCTTGTGTTTAGATCTTGTGTCTTGGTTCATTTTGTCTCGTTGGATGTCCTTGATTGTTCCTTACATCTTTGTATATTGTATTGTTACATGTTGGCTTGTATATTATGTATCTTGCTAGTCCTCTGAGGACCTGATGATCTCTTCAGGTTTAGCGATTGCATGGAGTTAGCTAGTAGTTCTGGATGGCAGATGTGATGATACGTTTGCAGGATTCAGGTATCATTATTGTATTTATTATCCTCTCGTGCTTTATATTCAGTACCATGTTATATTCTGCTTATTTTATAGACTCATATTATTCTTGGAGTCTAATCGAACAATATGCTAATGGGCTGCAGACCATGACCCATACTTGTTCATTCTTGTTATATTATTCCTGTGGATTGAGATATAGGTTAGATTAGACATGATATCCATGATTTTGATAGCTTATATGTACTCGAGTCGGGCTGGAGTCCGCTCGATACGTAGCTGGCTTGCTCACGAGCTCGCGTCCGAAAAGCGGGTGCGGGTCATGACAAGTTTTTGTGGTGGCCCATGCAGGTCAGAGCATATCGTATCGGTTACGTAACTGTACCGATACGAGCCTGCACAACTGACTAAACCCTTAGAAATCTCAATCCACTCTGCCTTGAAAATTCTCCTAGAAATTCTCTACGTCCTTGAAAATTCCATATTTGCTCTCGATTATACTTCCTTGCTTTCCGTACTATTGATTCTCGTCCCTTTTATTTCGAGGTGACGAACGATCGTGCTGTCTTAGATTGATCATAAATTCTTAATTTATAGTATAATATTGCTTGACTATTAAATATTCGGTTGTTTATAGATATGGGGGATTATAGTTGTCATATGCCTAGATGTCTGTCGGTAGAATTGTTAGCAACTAATTAGAAAGTTGTAAGACTTTAGTGACCATATTTGGAATAGTAGTATGACCAAAGGTGGGTAGAAGTCCTCAAGTATTCAGAGTCATAAAATGACTAGAGAAGGTCATGAAATATTTTTGGAGAAATTAAATTTGAGGAGATTAAGGTAATAATAGACCTTAAATTTTAAGGAATAGTATGAATTGGAATTTCGAGGACGAAATTATTTTTAAGGTGGGTAGATTTGTAGCTTCCCTTCCCGAAATTTTTTTTAATTATTTATCTGATTTAAATAGCGATTTTAGAATTTTATAAATGTTTATTTAGTTAATTATTACGGTAGATGATTTTAGCAATGGTTGAGTTTTGAAGTACCAGACGACTAGGAATCATGGCACGGATAGTGCAGTGACGTATTTTGACTAGTGTTTAGCCATGGTAGGGGAATACCGAGCCATAGGAGTGTCCTAATTAGGAAAACCAAGCCAAGTTGCGACTTAACCCGTACCGAAGTTTTTATTTAATATTTAATTATATTATTGAGTTTTCGGGAACCCGGTTGTACCGAACCTGTCCAGAATAAGCCCAAGTCAAATCCAAGCCCTGGTATGTATGTAGTGGGACCAAATACGACCTTGTAGACATATTTGGTGAATGCAAATATTTTGTATATATATTTTTAGGAATTGACAATTATTTTCTAAATATTTGTTATAGGTAGATTATGGGTATTATTATTGTTAAATAGTGTGTTACAAAATTTATAGGATCTTCAGAAGCCAGATGAGTAGTGTGCTTGTTGTATCCATCAAAACGATTATTGGACTATTTTAATTGTTATTAGGATTATTATTATCATTAATATTATTTTGTTGTTATTATGTGATAACGATTTATATTTATTAAATCATTTATTATATAAATGGTATGTATATATGTGTGTATATATATTCTTGTAAATAAGGCATTATACTATGAATATATATATTATTAATATTTTTGGCTAACTGAGTATTTAATGATATGTATATACGAGGTGTGTAGATATGGATGTGTATATATACGTATATATAATGACAATATTTTGATATAAATATTCTCGAAATGTTATAGCATTTTATTAAAAATATTTTATAGTTTATTTAAATTTGGAAGTATCATATTATATATAAATAGATATATGAATAAATATATGTGTGTGTGGTGTATGTATATAAATAAATAAATAAATATATATATATATATATATATATATAAAAATATATATATATATATATATATATATATATATATATATATATATATATATATAAAGATATGTACAGATATATATGTGTATATGTGTATTTATATATGTATTATATATATATGTATATGAGCGTATATATGTATGTATACATTGTAGGCCTCAAAAATGAAAGTCACGCTGAGTTGATCAGAACAAGTCACACAGAGTGATCCAAGAAGCAGCACAAAAGATACGCTAAGTTCTGCCTGGCCATCTCCTTTAGAAGTCACGCAGAGACAGCTCAGCCATACGTCAGAATCATAATGACTGACAACACAGCAGTCGAGAAACGTCTCCTCGTATGCCACGTATGCACAGAACTCGAGAGATCATCGCCGTCTTTTGCGTGATTTTTGAAATCTTCCTTAGCAAGACTCACTCTTCACCAAGTTGGCGTGACTTTGGGTCTTATCTTCATTTAATGCGGCTGACAATATAATCAATGTCAGAGATTTTGTGTCAGACGAAGCGTGCCAAATCAAGACAGCTGGCGGTTTGCGTGGATTCTGAACCTTCTCCTTCCTCAAGTTTGCGTGGATTTTTGAGTTATTCTTCTCAAAGCCTGCGTGAATTCTGAAGTATTCTTCTTCAAAGCTTGCGTGGATTTCGCCTTCAACGAGTCTGCGTCAACGAAACTGCGTGGATTTTTGCCTTCAGCAAGACAGCGTGGATTTCATTTCAACTGGAGTACGTGGCAGCCATGCCACCGATCTCTCTCTCGCGTGCCCAGTAACTTGCACACGACCCATGCACTAATGCCATGTGTCCAACAGTTACGGGCCACGTCCAGTAACTACTCACTAACCCTGCGTGTATTTAGAGTCTGCGTGACTTTTCAAATGCACCAGTGGTGAGGTAGTTATCTTTTCAGTTACTGTTTTGACTCTATAAATAGAGTTCTTTTTCTCATTCATTGTACAGAGACATTGATATCTACTGTCAAAATTTTGAGAGCTTTTCTTCTTCGCATAGTCCAAAGGATAAAGCGATCGTCTTCTAGATCGGATTCCTACAGTTGTAATTTTCCCAGATACAAAATAAATAAAGTGAATTTATTTATGGAAAACATACATATACATACGTATTGAGGTGTATATATATATATATATATATATATATATATATATATATATATATATATAAATATATATAAATATATATGTATTAGTATATAAATAAAGAATGAAAATAGAAAAAGAATAAGAAAAACAAAAACAAATAAAACCAACCAAAACCCAGCAGCCCACAGGCCTAATTAAACCTCCCAGCCCGAGCAGTATTTCCCTCTCCCGACGGTGTACTTGGATTTAACCGAACACATATATAGAGAGAGTAATCGAGAAAGAACAGAAAACCCTAACGACTCTCCACCATTGCCGACACCAGGCGACACCCTCCCCACGTGCGTGCGCCGACGGCCGGGCGCGGCCAGGCACCGCCGGAGGCCGGCCGCACCGCCGTGCGCATAAGGGACAGCAGGACAGCAGCAACAGTCCAAGCCTCCGATTTCCCGGTAAGTTTTCTCCCTTGTCCCTTCGTCGTTTTCCAAACCGAAATATGTGCTGAAAACCCAACCTATAGGCCTTCGACACCAATGAATTGTTTCGAACTAAATCGAAACGAAATCGATATAAAATCGATGCCAAAAATGGTGAAAAACTGATTCGAAAACAGGACTGACAACAGTCGAGTTTGCCTACTTTGTACGTAATTATCTTCCGAACCATGTATAATTTTGAAAACCTATTTGAAGACGTTTATTGGCAACATGTAGGGCTTCAAATCCCTTTTTAAGGAATTTGATTTCATCGATTACGTGCCGAGAGATCGGATTCCGAAGTTTAACAAAAACCTATTTTCAAAAATTAGAAAAACCTTCGATACGACGTGCGTCCTGCCAAACCGGGCGACGTGGTCGTGAACCGAAGGCATCGAAAGGTGCGTAACGGTTTCGTGGTCGTGTGGGCTTTGACGGAATTCAAATTGGTCGCGTGTGCGCGACGAATTTGATGCGTATCCGTCGAAATTCACCGTATCGGCCTCTGTACAAGTTTTCTAATTACTTTGTGCACACTCGTCAGATCGAGATGAAACTTGCGCCAACAGGACCGTATCATTTTTCTGGTCCTTTATGCTAAGTTTGGTCCAATTCTGTAACAGTCGAATTGGAACGCCGTTTTGCGGGCCCTACGGTCCGAGTCAACGGACGATTTTGTGCTCGGCCCGCTGAAATCCAACTTTGGACATACGGTTGGGTTCATATCGGAAAATCGAATCCGTAGACGTATAGTTTGACGACTTTAGAGACCATGGACTCTGGCACGCTTTTTGATGCAAAGTGGGTCCAACGACGGATATCGTTTTTCTTCGAAATTACCGTTTTGCCCCTGTGTCCAGAATTGGACTTAAGGTCAGGCAATCCTAGCTAATTTGACTATTCTAAGAACATTGGTAATATTTATTTCAGCTTTTGGAGACAGTTGTGATGACTTGGACTTTCTGACTTGTTGATTGGCGATACATTGTTGGTTCTCTGTGCAAACCCCAGGCAAGTATACCTTGACTTGTACAGTATAATTTATACGCATGTTCATCATCTCGATGTCGTTCTTTTCCTGACATTCGTGATTGCTTTATTCCATGCCTAGTACACTCATCCTGTTATAGTTATACTTTACATGTTTCTAGCTGCCTGCACATTCTTGTTCCTCTCTGTTATGATAGTTCTATCTGTTACACTGTGTTAGTTTCATATGTATTCCTTGATAGAGTCGTCTAGTCCTACACCATGATTTCCTCGACTTGATTATAACTTGACTTGACTTGACATGACTTGAGTAGGACTGGACTTTGACATTCTACAGATTGTGAGTACTTACCTTGACTACGGTCTATAGGATTTTATACTAGGATTGGCTACCGTCTTGATTGTGAGTACTTGCCTTGACTGTGATTGAGACACTATAGATTGTGAGTACTTGCCTTGACTGCAGTCTATAGCTTTGACCTATTAGCCATTTCTAGTATGGCATGCCAGTGTCTTAGGATCCTTGTGTTTAGATCTTGTGTCTTGGTTCATTTTGTCTCGTTGGATGTCCTTGATTGTTCCTTACATCTTTATATATTGTACTGTTACATGTTGGCTTGTATATTATGTATCTTGCTAGTCCTCTGAGGACCTGATGATCTCTTCAGGTTTAGCGATTGCATGGAGTTAGCTAGTAGTTCTGGATGGCAGATGTGATGATACGTTTGCGGAATTCAGGTATTGTTATTGTATTTATTATCCTCTCGTACTTTATATTCAGTACCATGTTATATTCTGCTTATTTTATAGACTCAAATTATTCTTGGAGTCTAATCGAATAATATGCTAATGGGCTGCAGACCATGACCCATACTTGTTCATTCTTGTTATATTATTCCTGTGGATTGAGATATAGGTTAGATTAAACATGATACCCATGATTTTGACATCTTATACGTACTCGAGTCGGGCTGGAGTCCGCTCGATACGTAGCTGGCTTGCTCACGAGCTCGCGTCCGAAAAGCGGGTGCGGGTCGTGACACAACTCAAGGTCAACTAGTCCGTTTACTAATTTTTTGGTCATACACAAAATTTCAGGTCATTCGGAGTTCGTTTGAGTCGATTTGGATCAAGTTTGACCCAAAGTTGACTTTTGTCAACTTGTCGGCCAATTCGATCAAACTAGACTCCTAACGACGATCCTAATCTGTCCAAACACTTCCTATAGTCATATCACAAGAAATTATTACATTACCTATATTTATACATTCATCACAATTAATATATATATATATATATATATATATATATATATATATATATATATATTTTTTTTTTGAGAGAGAGAGAGAATAAGGGAGGTAGGGTGCCACCTCATGGGGGAGTGTCTACTTGTCACCCCCCCTGCTATCATCATGCACATGGGTGCATGATGATAGCATGTGGGGGGTGACAAGTAGACACCCTCCATAGGGTGGCACCTCACCTCCCTCATCCTATATATATATATATATATATATATATATATATATATATATATATATATATATATATATATATATATATATATATATACATATGTATAAGTCATGAAAGGGAACATGGTTGTGATTGAACGATGTTGGGGGCTGCTGGTTAAGAGTCTAAATCTGAGAACAAAAATGATATGAGACTAAAAGAGTATTCTATGTATAAAGTATTACAATCTATAGTAATATATATATATATATATATATATATATATATATATATATATATATATATATATATATATATATATATATATATATATAAGCTTATATATAGATGTAGGTATATACCAAGTATAAAACCAACGAAGGTCGATCTCGAACCCGGAGTAAACTCCCAGGTCTGAAATCAAAGTCTCGACCCTCACATAAACACATTTTCGAAATTAGGCATTTGAAGAATTTTATATATATATATATATATATATATATATATATATATATATATATATATATATATATAGGTAAAATACCAAAATTGCCTAAAAATGGCTAGAAAATATGAATCAACCCTGAGAGTCAAATCCCACAAGTCTAAAACAGCGTCCAAGAATCAAAAAATCAGAAATTATCGCATTAAATCCCAAGAATCCAATTATCACAAAATTCTTGAAATTCAATTTCAAGGAAAAATCCAATTATGCTTGAAAAAGGCAAACAAATAGGTAATAATCTCGCGGATCACTTCCCGCAAGTCCAAAATATCATATATAAGTTAACAAGTCAAAAAATATCGATTAAAAGTCGGAGAATCAAAATATCATATTTCTATTCAAAATATTGGACCCGAAAAACCCAATTTTCACAAATCGACCCAAAACGTAAAATACTCCAAACCAACTCACGAAACTTGGCAAATACGTCAGTCTCGACACGTGGGACATGGTCGGGTACTCCCATGGTCGAAACTGTGTCCGTGTCGTGTCCAGAGAGTGCGTATCGAAAAACCGATACCGCGTGTCAAAGAGGGTGTTCTTGGTCGATTGTGCGTTACACGCGCAACGAGAAGCCTCGTGCTCGTGCACACGACTAGGTAGGGTCACGGGGTAGGTCTATGACACATCGACACAACACGAAGTCATAGCATCGTGACACAATGGCCCACGCACAGCGTGCGTGCGCGCGCGCGCGTGTGCTCGTGCGGGCGGTTCGCCGCTCGTGGCTCGCGCGTGGGGCCACTTCGCGACTCGGGGTCGAGCCCCTTAGTAGTCTATGTATAGGGATACGTGTTCCCACTCCTGGTATGGGCCTCGGCGCACCGTGTTCGCGTACGAAGGCCGTGTCAGCGGTGAATTTCAGCCGGAATGCACAGTTCAGCCGACCAATGCATGCGAGATTTCTCCACGTTTGCTTAACGAAACAACGTGAAATTTTACGGGCATGTGGGAAGAGGTTGCCCCTACGTGCTCGTAAAATTTTACGCAAGACGGAGCTCTGTGCGTCGAGTTATGACGCACAGACTGCAGGGCGTGCACGGGACCGTGCACGGGATCTCGTACACGCGTGTCCGTGTCCGTTCGGATGCCGAAATCGTTTCCATTTCCGATCCGTCTTCACGAAAGTTGTTACAAATCATATAAGGAAGGATTTCGTGAAAACAGAATCGAAAATTAACACTTTTCAATTCTAAGTGACATTTTGCCGAATACGTGCAACGTGAGACCGATTCGTGTCCGATACCGCTATCAAACGAAACCAAAATTCTACGAAACTTCATACACAGATCAAGGGTGCCTATATGGATGCAATAATGAAGAAAATTCAGGAGAAGAAAAGGTAGATCGGGATTTACCTATTGAGAGTCGGAATCTCAATAAAAGGAATTCCCCGAGCGCTTTGTCGGCCAATTCCTCCCGAGAAAATGCCTCCTCCTCCTTGCTAGCAGTACTCTAGCATGATCCTCTCCTTCCTACGAGCACAACGGAATTCGTTTGGGGAGAAACGGACTCTGGATGAGCAAACTAGGGTTTTTGGAGAAGGGAAAAATAGGGTTTGCTCTAGATCTTGGAGGCTAATGTGTTTTCTACAAATAAGAGAGGGGGGGGGGGGGCTGCTTGTGGCCGGCCAAGCTTGGGGTGTTAGGGTTAGGGTTTACACATGGGCCTAGGCTCTCTATGTTGCTATTAAAGCCCGTCAAAAAGACTTTAAAAAGGCTATAAAAATGACTTAAAATTCATTTAAAACATTCTAAAATAACTAATTAATTCTAAAATAATTCCTACAAGGTCAAATTATTATTATTATTAGGCTTCTAGTCAAGGTTGGCTAAGTTAAACCCATTTATACTACACAAACATCAAACAAAACCACATATCATCACATGAATTCAATAAATTAATAAATAATATAATAATTACAAAATGACCAAAATATCCCTAAATTAAAAATGTGGTGGTTACACTCTCCAAAGCTGCCACAATACGATCCTCCATGTTCTCTGTCTGTCTCTGCTGAGTCTCTAGCTGGATCTGCTATTGTGCTTGCATCATCACATAGAAGGTCTAGAATAACTGATGTGGGTCCATAGGATGTCTGAGCTGAGCAAATGGCATCTCTGGCATCGGCAGGATATCATCTCCCTGAACCTCGAAGGATGTGAAGCAACTGGATTGTCTGGTTGGGTAGTAGAACCTCCAACCGGTGGCATAGTCGCATCAACGTGGGTCACTACTGCATTATATGGACTAACTATGGGATTCTCGTTGCCGACTTGTGGGTCCACTGTACTGCGCTTAAACAAAACGTGTAAGCTAAGAACAAATGATATCAAGCAGGATGTATGTCAAAAAAATAAATTTGGAAATTGATGTAGAAATCAAGAACGTGCAATATATGTTGATGAGATCTTATACGTTTTTCCTATTCTAATTACATGCTTACGTCGGTACAGTAACGTAGCCGAAGTAATTTTAAATCAGACCTGCATGGGCCACCACAAAGGCATGTAATGTCCCAGTCCCAAAATATGTAGAACTAGAAATACGTATACATGCCAGCAACACATCTCCCATGGGCCAAACTACCTAACAAGCCCATTGGAGAGTACTTAACCTATAAATTATAGCAATAACCCACATCAACAACACAATACAAGTCATAGATCACAGGGTACAATGCTAAATCTCATCTATGCAGAATAATTAAAACATAAAATAACCAAGTCCAATAAAATAATAATAAAGAAAAGATTCGTCCAGCAGTAAATAAAGATAATAAATGTACGGAGAGAGACAGCCTATCACCATAGAAAAGAAATAGAGTAAAATATCCAACTACAAGTCTGCTGAACTAAATAGAAATAGAAATATCGACATGCATCAAAAGAAGTCCTCGGATACTATCTCGTCCTTCTGCGATGATACATCTCTAGTCTCGACTCAGAAACCATAAATCTCAGGGTAAACCTCATCGTATATACCTAAAAAATGGCCAGGTCCTCAGGGGACATAGCAAGGTATGTAGTATACATGACAATGAAACAGTAAAAGAAATACGATCTAAGGGTATCTACTATATCCAGTCTAAGGGATATGCATGTGAAAATATATTCTAGAATATCAGGCTTCACCACCGATGCTCGCAAGCTCCTCAACAGGCAAACACCGAAGGCACCGTGTCGTAGTACCTTGCGCAAGTAGTAAAATAATACCTAAGCTTTACTATAGAGACGAAGGCAAGCAGTAGTAAACAATCAAGTCCCGAGTATTGTGACAAGGTCAAGCAGTAAATAACCTAACGTTCTCTCCACCCAATATCTAGATCTAGCAAATCGAGTCAAGTCTAATACAACAAATCACAAGTATCACGAAGTCTATAACCATGAATACCCATGTAAGACTCTGTATCATGAATCATGTTGGTGTCATGTGATATATCGTGTCAATAAAACACGAATAAATATAACACAATGCCTAGTGTCGATATTTAATATTAATAGGATGACATCGGCACCCGAATACGACACGGACGCAAAGTATCAACTTTTTCGTCGTCAATGATATTAAACAAGAAATAAAAACAACAAAGGGAAAAAAACATGAACTGTAATATTGGCAAGGTACACTTGTCTGCAATCTCTAAGGATGTATACGACTGTCCGACTCAAAATCCTCGCTAACATCGTCACGTATACCTAGAATAAATAAATCTAACTATCAATGACATGTTTGTGTCATATTACATACCATATATGGAATTACCATATATAGACCCAATTAACATATTCTAAAAATCTAGTTCACATTACATTTCTATCCCAAGCTAGCATATATAGTATTACTCAATATGATAATGTAATATTTTTATAAAGTAAAAATATATTATTTATTTTTGGAAAAATTTATTAAAATATTTTATAATATAATTTAGACTATTTTGTTAATAAGAAAACTAGTACCAAACTCCTATATTGATCTGACATCAATATACACCAACTTGTCGAGTAATTTGTACCCAAAACAAATCGATTTAATGAATTAGTATTTCTAGAATAAATTAATAAAATAGATGAAAATGTGGTTTTCATGATGAAATGTCACGCCCCAGAACCAGAATACTGGAGAGCGGGGGAATGACTCAGCCAGCTACGTATTACGGGTAGATGAATACCGTATAATACGATCAATGCTGTCTACAAGACGAGGGGGTGCATACTACATGAAAGTCTCCCTATGGTCACTTTACTTCTATTGTCTCAATCATTCAAACAAGAAACAGAAATAGAGAACATGTGAGATAAAACAGTAAGGCGTCCCAAACGCTCAGTCAAAATATTCTTGATATCTGGCTTTACAAAATACAGCCAGATGATGTAGTAAGTATACACAATTGTTAGCAGCTGCAGCCTGACTTATTTACAATTATACAAAAGTAGGTACAAGACAATCTGACTAACATGTCGGTGCCAAACGGCAAGGTATAAAGTAGATAACAAAACGAGCGGAGAAGTAAGAAACCCACTCGAGTCCTCCTGCGATCATCCCTCTAGTGTTGACCATCTTGGAGGTAGAAGTAAGCTGAGTCCTCAGGAACCGGCTCTAAATCTGGCCATGCAAAACCAGAGAGGTTAGACCTCTAATAGCAAGTACCACAAGGAAGCACGACATGAGAACTAAAACCAGTAATGAGAAATATGATAAATAGATCTCTGCTTGCCACTAGGGTTCTCATAACATCACGACACTTCGAACCAACCTCCCAACCAAACAAGGACAGAAGTTGGCCCGTCATGTCCTGACATTCTGATCACCTTAGTTAGGCAACAGAGTAGGTACAGTACAAAAACAAATCCATTTAAACGGCCATTCAACTACTATGGCTTGCTACTGTGTGTTCCAAGTTATCCTGGAATTATGCAATAAAAGATTCCTTAGTTCTCACTATGTGCAAGCAAGGCTAGTTTATCCAGTCAATCAATTGCGCCAATCATGAATTAGACGAGTCCCAGCGGGACGCCCGTCATTAATATACAATATTCAATAGATAATATAACCAGATACCGCTCCCTGTCCGTGTGGTAGATTTGTAGCATCTGTGGGGACCAACCGGCCTGTCGGGCACTACTAGTCCCAAGAGGGCTGCCATGTAAGAACTCGGGAATCTATTCTCTCCATGCAATCATTATTTTATTTAACTTAATAGTCTCTATGTTGAGTGAAGTATCATACCGTGGATCATGGTCATTCAGAATGAGTACTTTCGTACGGGGTACGATATGCGCAACTCTACAATGATACCAGTACGGTCAGGTTGTAGGTCTTACATAGCGTAATGCAACAATCAAAACTAACCACGGAGTAATCATGCCTTGACCATAAAGTACACATGCTTATTTGGTAAGATAAATAAATAATAAATGAATTGAAGCCTGCATGTGCCTGTATGCCAATATTCAGGATTAGCCAGTCGATTTCAATAGTCCATAATTAATATGAACGTGTCTCATTCATTCAATTCAAAGACGACTAGCCAGTCTCTTAGTTCCAACTAGGAACGCATGACCAATTATTAATCAAGGTCTCAATCATTATTAATGGTGACAAGGCACGAAAGTCAACTAGTATTCAGTGGGGTCGAGTCTACAACTCTCAGGATTTAATTCCAGTCAATCGGGGTATCTATAACTCAATTCACGACACATGGTACATCCCACGTAACAATCTATATTTAACAGAAATATTAGCATATCATGATTATATCAAGTTTATGCAAAAAGGCGTAAGGATATAAAATGGACGTTAAATATCTAATAAAACATCAATATACACAGGCTGCGCTCAAGTCAGGCTACGCTCAAGCCAAGCTACGCTCAGGTCAGGCTACGCTCAAGTCAAGCTACGCTCAAGTCAGTGTACGCTCAGGTCAGGCTACGCTCAAGCCAAGCTACGCTCAAGTCAGCGTACGCTCAGGTCAAGCTACGCTCAAGTCAGCTACGCTCAAGTCAGCTACGCTCAAGTCAGCGTACGCTCAGGTCAAGCTACGCTCAAGTCAGCTACGCTCAAGTCAAGCTATGCTCAAGTCAGCGTACGCTCAGGTCAGGCTACGCTCAAGTCATACGCTTCCAAAAGGGCAGCGTATGGACTCCATACGACTCCTTGTCACCCAAGTGAGCGTATGCAAGACATACGCTCCCAAAAGGTAGCGTATGGACTCCATACGACTCCTTGTCACCCAAGTGAGCGTATGCAAGACATACGCTCCCAAAAGGCAGCGTATGGACTCCATACGACTCTTTGTCACCCAAGTGAGCGTATGCAAGACATACGCTCCCAAAAGACAGCGTATGGATCGGACTGCGCTGCGCTAAAGAGCGCGCACAGCTCAGTGGTGCAAGCTAAAAAGCTAGCGCACACTGCTCACTGTCTTCTCCAAAACAGCAAGAACTCCATGGTTACATCCAAGGCTTCAAAAGTCCATAACTTGGTCAAAATAAGTCCAAATCCATCTTTGCAAAGGTCAAAATTGGGTAGAATAAAATTCTCTACAACATGGAACCATCAAAACTTGAAAACAAAGAATTTTGATAGATCAAAACCACCAAAATCCGAAAACAACTAATTTCTAGATCTACTAAAAATAAAACTTCAAAACGAAAAATGCCAAGTTCTAAACTCTCTTAGAATCACAAGGGGAAGAGAATGAAACCATAAAAATGGGTCCTCATGAAGAAGCAAGATGTACTTGCCTATGGGTTTGGTAGGTGGAGAGAGTAATGAGAAAGAAGAAGAGTAATGGTGAAGGAGAGTAATGAAGAGAGAGAAAGAGTTTGGGGGCTTTAAATGGAAGGGGTGGTGGTAGGTGGGTTCGGTTCATGATGAACCACCATAACCCAAAAAAAACCAACCTAGGCCAAACCTAAAGTATGCTAAAGCAGAGAATAAAAGCAGGAAGTAAAATATAAAAAATTAATTGCAGGAATTTAATTAACATGAATTTAAAGAGATTTAAATACGAAATAATACATGATAAGTATTAAATTAATATATTTAAGCAGTACATGTATTAAAAATACGTATACTGGGAATGTGGTTTTCATGATGAAATACTCATAATTACTATTCTAGAGAAGTTTTATAGAATTTCGAGTCCAAAAGGAAGTCTAGACTCTAGGTATTTCAATGTTTCGAAATTGACACGATGGAACAAATTTTAATAAAATATAAAAACTCAACAAAATAACCCACAAACACATTGGACTGATAGAAAAAGGTTTCAAGAGCACTACCTATATTTTTGAGAGGTCGAAGGGCTCCGCAAGTCCTTGGAAACTCGCACGCGACAAAATAGGTTTAGCCTGGACACATGTTCGTACAACGGATGCCATGGATAAACCGTGCAGAACCACGTGAATGGACAATTAGAGTTCGAAGTAGACACGTACGAAAAAGGTTAGTTTTGATTTCACATCAAACGGACAACAGAAAGTAGATGAAAACTCGTTCACAAATCAGCATACCTGTTGTGTGGTTTCAAGATTGATTTCCTAACTTCGGGTTACTTCTACGCCTCGTATCACTCGATGTAAATGTCGTGGATCCTCGAGAAGGTGTTGGGGTGTTAGAAGAATGTCCTAAGGCTGCGATGAAGGTGGTGTAGTGGTTGAAAGGTGGTCGGGTGAAGGTTTTTTGGTCGGGTGGGAATTTCTGCGTGCGTGAGAAAGTCCTGGAGGGGGCGCTCAGTTTTTGGAGAATTAAATATATCAGACCGCACGAAATAGAGAGAGGGGCATGCATTTTACCTAGGGAAAATATTTGGGGATAGATTTGTTGTGATACCCCATTCCTAGCGGTCTACTATGTAAGGCTTGTGGCTTGATAAACTTGGCCGGGATCTAGTATTGGAGGAACTTACCGTCGGCATCGAATCGATCACGGAAAAATACATAAGAATCTTTCCAACTGATGGATTGGTTTCTTTTGAAATGATTCCACGGAGTTTTCTCTGGATGTTTTGCTGCTTGGTTTTGATAGAACTTTTCTGAATATTTTTCGATGATTTAATTTTGTTGCCCGTTTTCATCTATTTGCCTTGTATTCATTCTTAAGAATTCTGAGAGAAAGGAACATAAAGTAGATAGATTAGTAACCAAACTTTTGGTGCCATCGCAGATGGACAAGTGACTGAAGGCTAATCGCACAAGTGTTCTTCTTCCTCTCGGCAATTTTCTAATTGGTGAGCGGTGGTTTCTCCGTGGTGGTTTGACCCTTATTCACTACTCCTTCATGCAAATCAATTGAATTCTCTTGTTGTCTTGCTACATTCGTTGATCGATGACATGATGCTTATAATGCCATAAGTCGATACCACTAATTAAGATGCTAGTGTAATGAACAGATTGAATGAATTGATAATGCTAATGACTCAAAGAATGAAATAATGCTTGTCCATAGTAATGAAATATTGTAATAAATGTTGGAATGAAATGAATTGATGCTTGAGATTATGAATATGAAATGCTGAGAAATGAACATGTTGTCTCTTTATTTTTGATAATTTACCATGCACTTTATGCTTATCGAATCGGACACGCATTCACATGGTCATGGACAACATGTACACAAGGTTTGAGATGAGTTTCCTCGAACGGTACCTAGGGCACTGGGACCGATTCGACCTAGGAGAACATTGGCTTGCTTTGGGAGCACGGGTATTACGAGACATTCATTTAAGCTAGCTACCACATACTTTGAATGGACAACGCATTACCTTAAAGTCCTATATGGCAATGATTCCATATGGTATAACAACGCCAGTGGCCGCATAGTCATGATACATACTAATGATTATTTTGTCAGGGGCGATAAGTATTATTATTATCCTGTATATTATACAGGAAAGCGGGAATCAGGCGATGGTAAAGTAAATGATTACTTTCAATAAGATACCATATTATTTTATTATTGAATTGTTGTAAAATGCTAGTCCCTAATAAAGAATTTTTAAAATGCTTCTCATTAAATTCACAAATGTTGGTTTAGCTTAGTGGGTCAAAGGGACTCACCAGTGCATTTTTATAATGTGCTGACCCTCCTCCACAGGTTTCGGAAGAACGCGGGAGCTTTCAAGTTGATTTTCAAATAAAGATTTCAAAGTACTTTTGGAATGAAGAGTTGCTGCATATTATTTTCAAAAATAATAAAGAGACATAATGTATGGAATGGAAAGTTATTTCATGACAGCCTATCAATTATTTTTCTTTTATGAATCAATGTAAGCCAAAATGATATTTCAAAGAATACTGAAAAAAGTTCTACTTGTTGTTGTTTATCAATAACAATTAGTTATTTCTTCCTATATTGTATATTCAATATTTCTGCTATGTGGATGTATTTCAATATTTCAAAATGATAGAAAGGTAAAAATTCTTGCCTTGTACAAGTGCAACACCAGACTTGTACGACATCACGTCCAGGAAAGACTATCGATTCGTCGAAGCGAGGACGAAAGATTTACGGAATCGGTGCGTGACAAGTTTGTATCAGAGCTCGATTTTAATTTCTTGGATTTTGAAAATGTCTTTCAAATGGAAGTTTTGATGTAATTTTCTCGGTTGATGGTGTCGATAGTGCTGGCATGAAATAATGTTCCATACAATAAGCCCATAAATATTTTGTGAGTATTAGTAGAACTATTTTTGTTTGTATAATGACAGGGTGATAGCTCAAAGACTACTTCATCGTCTGACCCTATGGAGAAACTGTTGAAACTAATGGAAGCTGAAAGGAAGTGGAGCCAGGCTCAACATCGCCAGCTTCGTGAGCAACTTCAGTACCAGTTCCAAGAGCATTTGGATGCTCAGAGAAACAGGTGGACAATTTGACTAAGATTGTCACTACGTCGACGACTGACAATAATGTATCTGCAGCCACAGTACTAGAGAAAGGGACCAATACCGTAGCAGTGGCGGTGGATAGACCCTAAACGTAAGAAATCGAGCTTTAAGTTCTCGGAATTCAAGAACTGTGACCCGCCTGAGTTCAATGGAAGGGTGGATCCGGATGAGGTGATGGGATTTCTCAATACATTAGAGGGATACTTTCGTATGTTAGATATACAAGGCATAAACAGGTGGATTGTACCGCTGTGCAGCTTCGCCTCAAGGCCCAAGAATGTTGGAGCTCTCAGAGGCTAGCACTCTGTGATAATAATCCTGATATGAAGATACCGTACGAGACTTTTAAGCAGGCTTTCATCCATAATTCATCCCTCTTGTTGTCCACCAAAGAAAGGAGAAAGAATTTGTGGGGCTCCAACAAAGTAATGTGTCGGTGGATGACTACGGGACTAAATTTTTGAAGGGAGTCGCATTTGCTGGTTACATGGTACCGAACGACGACGCCAAGCGAGAAAGATTCATACAAGGCTTGAACGAGGGCCTACAATGTTATGTTCTAAGTCGGAAGTATATGTCTTACAAAGCGGCGTAAGAGACAGCTCTTGAGATGGAGAAGTTCCATCAGTTGCAAGACAACACATAGTTACCAAGGAAACAACCAGAAATGACCTTGGTCTATTGGAAGGAATGACGCATCTAAGCATCCAAATTCAAGAAATAACAGAGGATCTTATCATGAACAGCGTTGCACCATATGCAACCGAGTTGGACATCGTCGTGAAGATTGTCATGTTGGATGTTACAAATACGGAGGCCTAAATCACAAGGCGTTTGAATGCAAAGGACGGGGAGAGAATCAAAATCCTCCTCGTGATCAACAGAATAATCGGAATCGTAGGCAGACGCCACGTACGAGCTTTACCAACCACTCACGAGAATAATCATAATCAGTAACGGGGTGTACAAGGAAGAGTGTATGCCTTGACTTAAGCAGCAACTCTTGCCTCAGAGAATGTTATAACATATATGCTATTGTACAAAGGTATACCTGCCCGGGTGTTATTCGATTATGGTGCTACACATTGTTTCCTATCCTCTGATTTTGCAACAAAAAATATATTATATGTGACTCTATTAAAGATGGCTCTTTGTGCTATACTCCTTTAGGAGTAGATATGCATGTAAGTTTGATTTGCAGGAATGGTTAGATTAGTGTTGGAGGCAGGACCCCATCGTTGGATGCTATAGTACTCGATATCAAAGAATATGATACTATCTTAGGAATGGATTGGCTCAGTGCTTTTCATGCGACGATCGACTGCACGGAGAAGAGAGTTATGTTTCGCCTATCTGGAGAAATGGAGTTTTCTTACTCGTACGACTTGATGTCCAAGACGGCAATAGTGATATCAGCTGTTACGGCTAGGCATATTTTATATTATGGTTGTGAAGGATACATTGCTTCCATTCAAGACACTCAGATGAAGGGTATAGACTCGGATCAAATCAAAATCGTGGCAGAATTCCCCGATGTATTCCCTGACGAGATACCTAGAATATCGCTAGATAGAATGATTGAGTTTATGATTGATACTTTTCCAGATACTCGTCCAATATCGAAGGGGCCAAATAGGATGGCTCCGACAGAATTGAAAGAATTAAAAGTGTAGTTACAAAAGTTACTGGACCATGGATACATTCGCGTAAGTCTATCACCGTGGGGAGCTCCGATATTGCTTGTAGAGAAGAAGGACCAGACGATGCTGATGTGCATCGATTACTAAGAGCTGAATAAAGCAACTATTTGGAATAAGTATCCTCTGCCAAGGATAAATAATTTGTTTAATCTGCTACCATATTTTCAAAGATTGATCTTCACTTCGGGTATCATCAGTTGAAGATCAGGCCTAAAAATTTTCCAAAGTCAGCATTTTGTACGAAATACGGACACTATGAGTTTTTGGTCATGCCGTTGGTTTGAATACTGCTCCAATAGCCATAATGGATCTAATGAACCGCGTATTTTGATCCTTCTTGGATAAGTTCGTCGTCGTGTTCATCGACGATATCTTGATTTACTCGAAAGATAGGGAGACTGGCACAAAATTTGAGAATAGTACTGCAAATGCTTGGCGAACATCAATTGTAAGCGAAGTTAAGTAAATATGAGTTTTGGATGAACAGAGTGTCGTTGCTAGGACATGTTGTCTCGGCTGAAGGTGTTGTTGTTGACCTAAAGAAAATTGAAGCAGTGGTAGACTGGAAACAACCTACATCGGCTAATGAAATACGGAGTTTTCTTGATTTAGCCGGGTACTACCTGTAACACCCTGTTTTCTGAAATTAGGAATTTTTGAAAATTTATTATTTTTTATTATTTATTAATGGTATTTTAGTCATGGTATGATTTTTGGTGATTTTAATTAATTTAAAATTATTTTCTAAGTCATGGTTTATGACTTTGTGATCTTACTAGTATAACCTCAGTGTAACCCTAGTTTTCATAACCTAGAGACTAACCATGATCATGTGAGCCTAGCCATAGGTTTAGAACATCATTTTAGTGGTTTTAGCCTAAGGGGTATTTTGGTAATTTTCTAGGATTTATTTGGAATTATTTGTAATTATGTGATTTTAATATTATTTAATTATTGTTAAGTGTCATGAGAGCCCCTAACCTAGTTACCCTAATCTATAGGTTAAACCCTAACCTAGAATGACTAAGAGGATTAGATATTCATGGTAGTCAAAGCTATACAAATATCTAGATATTACTTATAGGATATTTTCCTTGTTTTATGCAAAATATCTAAACCCCTTTACGAAGTCTTTCCCTTAGCTTGCAAGCAAGCCAAGGACAACCTCCCCCCATGCCTTGGCCATGTTTGGCCGGCCAAGACCTCCCCCCCCTTGGCATGACCCCCTTTCCTATATATTTTGATTAATTCATTGCATTTGCATTGAATTAAATTCATGAAAAATTGCCCTTTACTTCAAAAATCCATAACTCTCAACCTAGTGATCCAAATCACTTCAAACCTCTTGCATTGGGTTCCTACAACCTAGAGGGTGCTAAGGGAGGCTAGCAAGTTGGACACAAGGACTTGGACACACCCATAAGTGGACTTGGACACCCCCTCATTTATTGAGTTTTCAAGGATTTTGCACATATAGGTAAATGTCTCTAAACCATATTAATATTGTAGTTTTTCTTCATAAATGCATGCATATAGGTGTATACTAGCTGTGGGTAAAGTTTGGTGAAATCTAGGAATCGTTTGGTGTCGTATCGGACACGTATCCTACATATAAAACCCTATTTATGTTCACTGTTTTTGCACACTGTCACATTGATAACACACACTGTTTTGTAAAACTTTTGAACCAAAACCTAGTCCTAGGTTCCCTAAACCTAACCCTAAAACACTGAGCACAAGTTGGGTTGTGTCGTGTCCAAAATCTGGACACGAAGCTCTCAGTTTCAACACACAGGACACACTGCACAGTGTACTGTAAAAATCCCCTGCTACCACCCCCTTAGTTCTCCCTACACACGACACTAGGACACGAGAAATTTTGTGGACACGAGGGGGCAATGTCTGCGCACATGCCCCCAAAATTTGGTGTCGCCTCGTGTCGTGTCGAGTGAGAAATCTCACTCGCACTGGACACGGGCTGTCAGCGCACACACGCACAGACACCAACTTCGAGTGTCTCGTGTCGCACGGACACGACACGATGACACCTCGTAGTGACACGAGAGTGTAGCCCTATAGTTGGCGTACACGAGGACACGAGCACGAGGTGCGTCGTGTCCTGTGTCGCGAGCACGAGATGTGTGCATCGCTGCACGACGCGGTGCAGAACACTGAGTATCAGTCGATTTCCTTCGACTGATACGGAGTTCGTGCCGTGTCCTGAGGACACGTGGACACGAGACAGGCTACCTAAACCCTAGACCAACCCTAGGCGAACCCATCCACACGTGCACGAGACTTCTAGACACGTGTGTCGTGTCCTAGAGCTAAGTGCACGCGTGTACGACGCTGTGACACTGTGACTTACCCGTTTGTGTTTTTAAACCCGTGGACACGCCGTGTCGTGTCGTGGTGTCGTGTCAGGCACCTAGGACACTAGGGTATGTGTGGGGCTAGTGTTACCAACCATTTGTATCGAGCCTTAGCTCGGTTTTGTATGAGAATTTAGGTTTACCCTGTTTTCGAATGAACAGTCCAGTTTTCCTGATTTTGGGATTAATCCAGTTTTTCAGAAATGAAATTCAAAACCTGTTTTGATATGATTAATGCATTGTATATATGTATTTTAGTGTGTATATATGTAGTATATACGTATTTGTGAGTGTGGGTCGATTTTGGGGAGATTAGGTTATGTGTATGTGTAGTTATATATGTATATACATATGTATGTATATATGTATCCTGTGTGTGTGTGTGTGAGTTGGGGCCTTTGGTTCCAGGTTCTGAAACCCCCCCCCCCTGTCCTGACCCTATTCCAGTCCCTCTCTCTCTCTCTTCCCTTCCCTATATATATATATATATATATGTAATATATGTATAGTTATATATATATATATATGTATTGTATATATATATATATATATATACATGATATATATGTATATTGTATTAGGTCTCTATATGTATATGTAGTGTATTATATACATATGGTTGTATTATATATGATATTCATATATGGGCATGTGGGTAGTAGGTTAAATAGTGTATGACTATATGTATAGATATATATATATATATGAGACTTTTAGTTATAGGTTTATGTGGAAACCAAGGCTATGGCCTATGGCCAAGGTTATTGGCCTATGGTTGGGGTTAACCCTAAAGGCCAAAACCCTACTAGAAACCCTTGTTGACTAAAGGTTGACCAAAGTCAACCTTAGGTCAAAGTTGACCTAGTTAACCTAAAAATGACTAGGAATGACCTAAAATAACTAGTTTGACTAGTTTGACTAAAACCCTAACTTTGACTTAGTATGACTTCCTGTGACCTAGTTTAACTATTAGAGTTGACCCAGAGTTGACTTTTGACCAGATTGACCTAGAATCATGTAGTATGCATTGTACACTCTATTTTTACCATTGTGGATACATTGTGACTTGTATTGCTCTGATTAGGAGCCATACACCTCTCCTCAGACAGTATATCTTCTTCAGACATTCAGTTATCAGGCGAGTACATTCTCTGACCGTTTCATATTTGCCAGGATTTATATTCTTGCTCTAGCTTACTTTACTTGATGCTGACACGATTGTTATCACGGATTGGTACTATATAGATCTTTTCATGAGATGTTATCCCCCTCGGGAGCATCAGGTACTTTTGTCATGTGTGTTTCACTTACATCATGTATCTCATGCTTCTATTTTCATGTATCTTCATGTATCAGCTAGTGACTCATGTACTCTCATGATCACCGAGCCTCCATGAATCTTCATGAATCACTCACGTATCACCCAATTATGGGCTTATCACGAATCTTAACATAACCTGAATGGATCCTTGTGTATTGATTGGGGATGGGGGAGTGGAAATAGTCATGTGGATATTACCCCAGTAGCTGTAGTCATGAATCACTTCTAGCTGTAGTCATGAATCTCCTATGCCATTTCACATGTCTATATTTTACTCTGACTCACTAGACACTGCTAGTTCTCTATATACAGTAGATATTTCCTTTACAGCTATCTCTTTTGCTACATGTATCTTCCTTCAGCAGTTCCTGTATTTTACTCTATTGCATGCTTTATATCTCCTATCATTCTATGCACTGCGTGAGATGTATTGTGCTCGTTCCCGTCCTGATTGGACCTGTTGAAAATATTACAGAGGATGAGGAGGAGGCCCTGGTGTCTACCTATTATGGAGCAGGACTAGATGATACTTATGTTGTGGACCCTCAGCAGGATCCACCTGCAGCTGAGGATATTGTTCCAGTAGTCTAGACCAGTTTAGCCTAGGCAGTCTTTTCTATATTTACTTTTGTCTCACATCTGAGTTGTATTTTGAGATGTTGAGTTATGTATAGACTCTTAGTCTTGTTTTATGAGTTGACATTCTGGATGTTATGTATCTTAGACACTTAGTCTTATTTCATCTATGCTATGGTTCTCTTTGAGTTACTATCTATCTTCTGTCTTTCGTTCTTCTACCCTAGATGTGATTGAGATGTATATTGTTATGTCACCTCCATTCGGAGAGTATAAACTGTACAGGTACTTTGGTATTGTTAGATGATTGACCTAGGACAGCGTTCTACCGCCGACACTGCGGCGTAGGCTGGGCGTTGTTACGTTCTCGTACCCTAACAGTGGGTGCGGGTCGTGACACGTTTTTAGTGGTGGCCCATGCAGGTCGAGTTTATGTAGTGGTATTCGAACTAGAGTATCACTACAGCCTGCGATAGGATTTGAGAAATAGGCTTAGAGAGAGTGGATACTCAATCACTGCTAGGATACTTTGAGAGATTCCTGGGATGACCCTTGAGAATCTCATTTGAAATTACGATTTAAATTCCTTTTCCCTTGATTGAATTTGGTTTGGAGGATTCACTGTAGAACTTTGAATCCTGGTGTTAGTTGATAATTTTAAAATTTTTGTAGTTGTTGATTTTAATTTCTTAGTGTTAGATTAATATCTTTTTTTTTTGGGTACTCAATCACAATTATGAGAAAACTCTTATCTGTTTCTTGCCATCTAATCCTCTTGCTAATTGCCTTTCATTGAAATGAACTGTCCTCTCTATTTTGCACCTTGCTTAAACTCTTTCTACCAATCTATGTGACTGTATCCCAAACCTGACTTACTCGACATTTCCTCAAATCAAGACTTTATTGAGACCTTCTAACCTTGACCTTTGATTGATCGAACCCTAACTATATTCCTCTAGTAGCCTATCTATCCCTAGTACTGTGTTCCTAAATTATTACTAGATTCCTGATTAATTTTATTTCATGAGTTAATTTGATCTTCTTCAATTTTTGCATCAATTTGTCACGTCTCGAACTCCCACTTTCTATTCTAGATCATTGGACGTCCTTTACCGTGACTTAGATATTCAGAGTATAATACTAGCTGTTACCTCCCAACAAACTTCACATGTAAGACCTAGACTAGCCTACCTTCATGTAGGTATTCCATGTCCCATTAAAAACCCGTCTCCTTGTACTCCATTATCTTGATATGATTTTCTGGTCAAATGGCTAAACTATAACCTCTACCATGATACTAAATTAATTCTTATTTCAATTAGAGATCCACCTTGGCTCAATTCTTTCGACCTGGCATGTGATGGTGTTCTGCT
The DNA here is from genome assembly GCA_029216955.1 of Iris pallida. NCBI lineage: Eukaryota > Viridiplantae > Streptophyta > Magnoliopsida > Asparagales > Iridaceae > Iris > Iris pallida. The sequence continues at coordinate 44,578,418 of JANAVB010001800.1, forward strand.
TGAACCCTTAAATACTTAACCTTGTACCTTACCTTGAATGCTTGACCCGATTGGTTAAGAACCTTGGACTATGTATCTTCCTTCATCATTCCACCCTTACTTATATCTTATGCTATAAATTTATCCTTAAGTTTTACAAGCTTATCCTTTTCGAGCTTGATCATGATATATTTTATTGGGGGTACACCCACTAACATATTATCTAATCAGAACAGGCGCATGATGGTCTGATCAACCTATTGCGTTTTGGTTCGCTTTTTCATATATTAATCTACGTGGATGGAGACATAATTAAACTTGCCCTAGAATCTTATCCACAACAGCCTTGACAATTCTCCTTGGAATTATTTTATCGCCTATGAACCTCGTATTCGTATCCAGTTGAATTAAAATTTAATCATGACCTGGATCTTCATCATTGGATGCTCGTGCTCATACTCGATTTTATTGATTTCCCATCTTGCCCAAATCTCGATTATCCTGAAATTGATCAACTTAGATCGTGTCAAGACTAAAATCTATTTGTGATTGTTTGTACCTAAATTTTCAATTTTCTTTTTATGGAATGGTAACTTTAATGATTTCTCACTTGTTAATAACCCATTTTTATATAGGATGGTAGACGACCCTATAGCCTTGATGATTGTTGTTCCCTTACCTTCCCAATTAGGACACCTTAGATTGCTTGAACGTTTTGATACCATAGGACAGTATTGATCTAGAATGACTAGTGCACCTAGATGAGACCGCAGACTGTTCCATTTAACCTGTTCCCCTGGTACCACTATTTTATCACAATTTTTGGTTCAATTTAGGCCATAGACCTTTCCCACTCTAAATTGTGATCATCGTAGGCACATTACCGTGACTTTTAAATTTGGAGCACAAGACTAGTTGTTTTCTCAAAACCGACTTCACATACCCGACCTAGACATGACATACTACACCCATGACCTTAGTGTGCCATTCAGGCATACCATTGTGTGCTTCATTTTCTTAGTACGATTTTCCTGACCCAAGACTTCATCCTGATTTACCCCATGGAGTTACTTTTGGCTTCGATTTGAATTCAGGACACCTTATGACCTGAAACTGCCAGCCAATTTTTGGGACATGACCCAGTATAGGTCTACTACCCATATTTTGCTTGTTGACCTTGTATGTTGCCTAGGTAGTGGCTTCGTCCTTGATTATTGGAGGTTTGACTAGAAGGAGTACGACTATCTAAATTTCGAGGACGAAATTATTTTAAGGTGGGTAGACTTGTAACACCCTGTTTTCTGAAATTAGGAATTTTTGAAAATTTATTATTTTTTATTATTTATTAATGGTATTTTAGTCATGGTATAATTTTTGGTGATTTTAATTAATTTAAAATTATTTTCTAAGTCATGGTTTATGACTTTGTGATCTTACTAGTATAACCTCAGTGTAACCCTAGTTTTCATAACCTAGAGACTAACCATGATCATGTGAGCCTAGCCATAGGTTTAGAACATCATTTTAGTGGTTTTAGCCTAAGGGGTATTTTGGTAATTTTCTAGGATTTATTTGGAATTATTTGTAATTATGTGATTTTAATATTATTTAATTATTGTTAAGTGTCATGAGAGCCCCTAACCTAGTTACCCTAATCTATAGGTTAAACCCTAACCTAGAATGACTAAGAGGATTAGATATTCATGGTAGTCAAAGCTATACAAATATCTAGATATTACTTATAGGATATTTTCCTTGTTTTATGCAAAATATCTAAACCCCTTTACAAAGTCTTTCCCTTAGCTTGCAAGCAAGCCAAGGACAACCTCCCCCCATGCCTTGGCCATGTTTGGCCGGCCAAGACCTCCCCCCCCTTGGCATGACCCCCTTTCCTATATATTTTGATTAATTCATTGCATTTGCATTGAATTAAATTCATGAAAAATTGCCCTTTACTTCAAAAATCCATAACTCTCAACCTAGTGATCCAAATCACTTCAAACCTCTTGCATTGGGTTCCTACAACCTAGAGGGTGCTAAGGGAGGCTAGCAAGTTGGACACAAGGACTTGGACACACCCATAAGTGGACTTGGACACCCCCTCATTTATTGAGTTTTCAAGGATTTTGCACATATAGGTAAATGTCTCTAAACCATATTAATATTGTAGTTTTTCTTCATAAATGCATGCATATAGGTGTATACTAGCTGTGGGTAAAGTTTGGTGAAATCTAGGAATCGTTTGGTGTCGTATCGGACACGTATCCTACATATAAAACCCTATTTATGTTCACTGTTTTTGCACACTGTCACATTGATAACACACACTGTTTTGTAAAACTTTTGAACCAAAACCTAGTCCTAGGTTCCCTAAACCTAACCCTAAAACACTGAGCACAAGTTGGGTTGTGTCGTGTCCAAAATCTGGACACGAAGCTCTTAGTTTCAACACACAGGACACACTGCACAGTGTACTGTAAAAATCCCCTGCTACCACCCCCTTAGTTCTCCCTACACACGACACTAGGACACGAGAAATTTTGTGGACACGAGGGGGCAATGTCTGCGCACATGCCCCCAAAATTTGGTGTCGCCTCGTGTCGTGTCGAGTGAGAAATCTCACTCGCACTGGACACGGGCTGTCAGCGCACACACGCACAGACACCAACTTCGAGTGTCTCGTGTCGCACGGACACGACACGATGACACCTCGTAGTGACACGAGAGTGTAGCCCTATAGTTGGCGTACACGAGGACACGAGCACGAGGTGCGTCGTGTCCTGTGTCGCGAGCACGAGATGTGTGCATCGCTGCACGACGCGGTGCAGAACACTGAGTATCAGTCGATTTCCTTCGACTGATACGGAGTTCGTGCCGTGTCCTGAGGACACGTGGACACGAGACAGGCTACCTAAACCCTAGACCAACCCTAGGCGAACCCATCCACACGTGCACGAGACTTCTAGACACGTGTGTCGTGTCCTAGAGCTAAGTGCACGCGTGCACGACGCTGTGACACTGTAACTTACCCGTTTGTGTTTTTAAACCCGTGGACACGCCGTGTCGTGTCGTGGTGTCGTGTCAGGCACCTAGGACACTAGGGTATGTGTGGGGCTAGTGTTACCAACCATTTGTATCGAGCCTTAGCTCGGTTTTGTATGAGAATTTAGGTTTACCCTGTTTTCGAATGAACAGTCCAGTTTTCCTGATTTTGGGATTAATCCAGTTTTTCAGAAATGAAATTCAAAACCTGTTTTGATATGATTAATGCATTGTATATATGTATTTTAGTGTGTATATATGTAGTATATACGTATTTGTGAGTGTGGGTCGATTTTGGGGAGATTAGGTTATGTGTATGTGTAGTTATATATGTATATACATATGTATGTATATATGTATCCTGTGTGTGTGTGTGTGAGTTGGGGCCTTTGGTTCCAGGTTCTGAAACCCCCCCCCCTGTCCTGACCCTATTCCAGTCCCTCTCTCTCTCTCTTCCCTTCCCTATATATATATATATATATATGTAATATATGTATAGTTATATATATATATATATGTATTGTATATATATATATATATATATATATACATGATATATGTATATTGTATTAGGTCTCTATATGTATATGTAGTGTATTATATACATATGGTTGTATTATATATGATATTCATATATGGGCATGTGGGTAGTAGGTTAAATAGTGTATGACTATATGTATAGATATATATATATATATGAGACTTTTAGTTATAGGTTTATGTGGAAACCAAGGCTATGGCCTATGGCCAAGGTTATTGGCCTATGGTTGGGGTTAACCCTAAAGGCCAAAACCCTACTAGAAACCCTTGTTGACTAAAGGTTGACCAAAGTCAACCTTAGGTCAAAGTTGACCTAGTTAACCTAGAAATGACTAGGAATGACCTAAAATAACTAGTTTGACTAGTTTGACTAAAACCCTAACTTTGACTTAGTATGACTTCCTGTGACCTAGTTTAACTATTAGAGTTGACCCAGAGTTGACTTTTGACCAGATTGACCTAGAATCATGTAGTATGCATTGTACACTCTATTTTTACCATTGTGGATACATTGTGACTTGTATTGCTCTGATTAGGAGCCATACACCTCTCCTCAGACAGTATATCTTCTTCAGACATTCAGTTATCAGGCGAGTACATTCTCTGACCGTTTCATATTTGCCAGGATTTATATTCTTGCTCTAGCTTACTTTACTTGATGCTGACACGATTGTTATCACGGATTGGTACTATATGGATCTTTTCATGAGATGTTATCCCCCTCGGGAGCATCAGGTACTTTTGTCATGTGTGTTTCACTTACATCATGTATCTCATGCTTCTATTTTCATGTATCTTCATGTATCAGCTAGTGACTCATGTACTCTCATGATCACCGAGCCTCCATGAATCTTCATGAATCACTCACGTATCACCCAATTATGGGCTTATCACGAATCTTAACATAACCTGAATGGATCCTTGTGTATTGATTGGGGATGGGGGAGTGGAAATAGTCATGTGGATATTACCCCAGTAGCTGTAGTCATGAATCACTTCTAGCTGTAGTCATGAATCTCCTATGCCATTTCACATGTCTATATTTTACTCTGACTCACTAGACACTGCTAGTTCTCTATATACAGTAGATATTTCCTTTACAGCTATCTCTTTTGCTACATGTATCTTCCTTCAGCAGTTCCTGTATTTTACTCTATTGCATGCTTTATATCTCCTATCATTCTATGCACTGCGTGAGATGTATTGTGCTCGTTCCCGTCCTGATTGGACCTGTTGAAAATATTACAGAGGATGAGGAGGAGGCCCTGGTGTCTACCTATTATGGAGCAGGACTAGATGATACTTATGTTGTGGACCCTCAGCAGGATCCACCTGCAGCTGAGGATGTTGTTCCAGTAGTCTAGACCAGTTTAGCCTAGGCAGTCTTTTCTATATTTACTTTTGTCTCACATCTGAGTTGTATTTTGAGATGTTGAGTTATGTATAGACTCTTAGTCTTGTTTTATGAGTTGACATTCTGGATGTTATGTATCTTAGACACTTAGTCTTATTTCATCTATGCTATGGTTCTCTTTGAGTTACTATCTATCTTCTGTCTTTCGTTCTTCTACCCTAGATGTGATTGAGATGTATATTGTTATGTCACCTCCATTCGGAGAGTATAAACTGTACAGGTACTTTGGTATTGTTAGATGATTGACCTAGGACAGCGTTCTACCGCCGACACTGCGGCGTAGGCTGGGCGTTGTTACGTTCTCGTACCCTAACAGTGGGTGCGGGTCGTGACACTACCGTAGGTTTGTAAAGGGCTTTTCAAAAATTGCGTTGCCTCTGACTCGCCTCACTCAGAAGGGTATAAAATTTAAGTGGACTGAAAACTGTAAGATTAGTTTTCAAGAACTAAAGCAACGGCTCGTCATGGCTCCAATTCTTGCTCTTCCGGAAGGTTCCGAAGGATTTCAGATTTACTGTGATGCATCAAAACTTGGTTTGGGATGTGTTCTTATGCGACACTGGAATACCATATCTTATGCATTGAGACAGCTTAAGCAACATGAAAAGAATTACCCGACTCATGACTTAGAATTGGAGGCGATTGTGTTAAAATTGTGGCAGCACTATCTCTATGGTGTGTCCTGCAAAATCTTCATAGATCACAAAAGCCTGAAGTACATATTTTGACAAAGGAAATTGAATTTGAGGCAACGGTGTTGGTCAGAATTGATCAAGGATTATAACTTGACGATTTCCTACAAGCTAAGTAAAAGGAATGTGGTAGTTGATGCCTTAAGTCAAAAATTTCTCGAAACATTGTCAGTGGCTAAAGAAGTAAGAATAGATGGATATCGAATTCAAAGTCTGAACTCAGAATGTACTACAGGCTCGATTGCAGCTTGAGCCAATCCTTCAGGAAAAGATTAAGACTGTTCAAAAGGACGATCTATTTTTGTAGGAGATACACGAGTTAATTCTAGTAGGAAAGGAGACCGATTTTGCGGTACACGAAGATGCCACAGTGCTTGTCAAGGGAAGATTGTGTGTTCCTAAGAATGAGGAACTTAGAAAAAAAATATTGACCGAGGCTCATTTTACAAAGTATTCCTTGCATCCATAAAGTACCAAAATGTACAAGGACCTGCGCTCCACATTTTGGTGGCATGGCATGAAAAGGATCTAGCTCAGTTTGTGGCACAGTGCTTAGCTTGCCAGCGTGTAAAAGCAGAACATCAGCGGCTTGGCGGGGAGCTACAAAACCTTGCTATACCTCAGTGGAAGTGGGATCATATATGCATGGATTTTATAGTCAAATTACTGAAGAATCAACAAAAAAATGACATGATTTGGGTGATCGAGGATAGATTAACCAATTCGGCTCATTTTATTGCAATCAAAGTAACATGGAGTATTGACAGGTTGGCTCAGATTTACATTAATGAAATTGTCCGTTGCACATGGCTCCAGTTTCAATAGTATCGAATAGAGATGGACGGTTTTTGTCAGGCTTTTGGAATAGTCTTTAGTTAGCAATGGACACTATATTGAATTTCAGTTTGGCATATCATCCGCAGATTGATGGGCAAACAGAAAGGGTAAATTGAATCCTTGAGGATATGTTGAGACTATGCGTGCTCGATTTGAAGACGAATTGGGATGCACATCTCGCACTGACAGAGCTTTCCTATAACAATAGTTATCAGATAAGTATTCGGATGGCCCCAAATGAGGCATTGTATGGACAAAAATGTAGGTCACCTATATATTAGAATGAAGTCGGTGGGCGACATGTGCTCAGACCAAAACTTGTGGAGCAGGTCATCGAGAAGATCAGCTTAATTCGGTAAAGGCTTAGAGTTTCTCAAAGCCGACAAAAGAGTTATGCAGATGTACATCGGAAAGCCTTAAAATTTATGGTGGGCGATCAAGTGTTCTTGAAGGTCACACCCATGCGAGGTGTGATACGATTTAGAGCCAAAGAAAAATTTAGTCCGAGATTCGTTGGTCCCTTCGAGATTCTCGAGAGGGTGGCCTCGGTATCTTATCGACCTGCACTACCTACGGCTCAGGCAAAAGTACGTACATGAGCCAAGCCACGTAGTGAACTTCGATCTGTCGTACACTGAAGAACCTTTTCAAATTTTGGATAGGAAGGAGAAAGTATTACAGAATCGAACAGTGCCTATGGTTCGCGTATTACGACAGAATCATGCTATCGAGGAATCGAGATGGGAACTCGAGGATGAGATAAGGGATAAATAACCTTCGTTGTTTGATAACCTTGAGGTAGGACCTTTATTTGAGTTTTGAGGATAAATTTTTTTTTTAGTGGAATATTTTGTAGTATCCTACTCCTAGCGGTCTACTATGTAAGGCTTGTGGCATGATAGACTCGGTCGGAACCGAGTATTAGAAAAACTTACCGTCGACATCGAATCCATCACGAACGAATACATAAGAACCTTTACAAGTGATGGATCGTTTCTCTTAAAATGAGTCCAAGAGTTTTCTCTGGATGTTTTGCTTCTTGGTTTTGATGGATGCTTTTCTGAATGGTTTTCGATGATTTGATTTTGTTTCTCGTTTCCATCGATTTGCCTTGCATTCATTTTTGAAAATTCTGAAAGAAAGGAACATAAATGAGACGGAGTATTAACCAAACTTTTGGTGCCATCGCAGGCAGACGTGTGATTGAAGGTTAATTGTACAAGTATTCCTCTTCCTCTCGACAATTCTCTAATTGGTGAGTGGTGGATTCTCTGTGGTAGTTTGACCCTTTTTCACTACTATTTCATGCAAATCAATTAAATTCTCTTGTTGCCTTGCTACATTTGTTGATCAATAACATGATGCTTATAATGGTACAAGTCGATACCACTAAGATGCTAGTGTAATGAACACAATGAATGAATTGATAATGCTAATGACTCAAAGAATAAAATGATGCTTGTCCCTAAGAGTAATGAAATATTGCGATAAGTGTTGGAATGAAATGAATTGATGCTTGAAATGATGAATATGAAATGCTGAGAAATAACCATGTTGTCTCTTTACTTCAATAATTTATCATGCATTTTATGCTTATCGAGTCTGACACGCATTCACGTGGTCATGTACAACTTGTGCACAAGCTTTGAGATAAGTTTCCTCGAACTGTACCTGCGACACTAGAACCGATTCGACCTAGGACGAAACATTGACGTGCTTTGAAAGCACGGGTATTACGAGACATTCATTGAGGCTAACTACCTACTTTGAATGGACATCGTATTACCTTGAAGTCATATATGGCAATGAGTCTGTATGGTATAACAACACCAGTGGCCGTGTAGTCAGGATCTATGCTAATGGTTGTCTTGTGCAGGGGCGGTAAGTATTATTATTATACTCTATTTTATACAGGAAAGCGGGAATCGACCGATGGTAAAGTAAATGGTTACTTTCAATAAGCTGCCATATTGTTTCATTATTGAATTGTTGTGATATGCTAGTCCCTAATAAAGAATACTTAAAATGCTTGTCATTAAATTCACGAATATTGGTTTGGCTGAGTGGGTCAAAGGGACTCACCAGCATATTTTTATAATGTTATGACCCCTCCTCCACAGGTTTCGAGGAGAACGCGGGAGCCCGAGGGAGATGAAGACTAGTTGATGTTTCAAGTTGATTTTCGAATAAAGAGTTCAAAGTACTTTTGAAGTCAAGAGTTGTTGTGTAGTATTTTTTTAAAATAATAAAGAGGCATAATGTATGGAATGGAAAGTTATTTCATGACAGCATATCAGTTGTTTTCCTTTTATGAATCAATATAAGCCGAAACGACATTTCAAAGAATAATGAGAAATTTTGTATTTGCTGCTATTTATCAATAAAAATGAATTATTTCTTCCTATATTGTGTATTCATTATTTCTGCTATATGGCTATGTTTCAAATATTTCAAAATGACACAAAGGTGCACCTTCTTGCCTTGTACAAGTGCAACACCAGACTTGTACGACACCACGCCCAGTGAGGACGATCGATTCAGTACAGTCGAAGCGAGGACGAAAGATTTACGAAATTGGAGCGCGAAACTAGTTTTGCTTTTGTGAGATTTGATTGAGATTGAATTTGTTTTGAATTAGAAAAGAAAGAAAAATATTGAGTGAGATTTGTTATTTCCAAATAACCCCCTCTCAATCATTATTTGGAATATTGCATATTCCACTATATATGACTATAAATAAATAATAAAAAGCACTCTAAAATCTTCCTTTTAGGCTAGGGCAAACCTAGAACAGGCTCTACCAATCCTAGTTGGCCTAGTTTTGGACAGGTGTGATTTATTGCATCGAAATAGGCTCCGAAAGTCTATTAAATGGGTATTGTGTGACATTTGAAAATAAGTAGTACATGAGAACGCAATTGAGTGAGACACTATTGTCATGTGTATAGTAGGCTCGAAATAGATCAAAACTATATATTTGATCGAAAAGTTTGAATCGAATTTGGACCTTATTGGTAAGAATATTTACGTATATCATATTGACATGTTTAAACCCTAACTTATTAAGGGTTAGGTTCTCTCTTTACAAGATATATATAACATCACAATAATCTCTTAGATCTATGTTTATCTTTTATCCTGAAACTCTGTCAAAATTCAAATAATCATCTTAAATCTTAGTCTAACTTGAGTGTCACAGAGAGACGGCATCGAGGGAGTTTTTCTGCCTCTCTTATGTTTATTCAGGTATGCAAGAGAGCAAAGAGATGATTAGGTTTAAAAAAGTATTCTAGAAAGAAAAGAAGAAGACCAAACTAAATTTGATTACTTTTTTTAAGTTGGAAGAATGATGTAAGTGCAATATTACAAATTTATGGTATATATATGCTAAAGTACCTAGAATTCACACTCGCACAGATTGTTTCTTATGTGGGCCGCACACGTGGATCTCAACTTAATGGAGTGTAGTAGCTCTTGTGGACCACACACGTGTATCTCGCGCCTAACATAATAGCCTTCACATTCACCGTTGGTTTTGACGTTGTCCCACCAAGCAAACAAAAACAATACAAGGAGACAAGAACAAAGAAAATAAAGCAAACAATGTCATGTGAGCTACCTTAATTTTTAATTATTGTTCAAGCTAAGATTTCAATCTTCATCCACTCCTGTATTATTAGGTTTCAATCGAGAAATAGTGAAAATTAAATAAATCAAAATTTTATTTCAAAACTCAACCAAAATTAGCTATATAAGCAAAATTGAACCGAACTGATATAATCTATTCGGTTATTTTGTTGGACTATTTTACTAAACAATAGATCGAAGCCAAATTTAAAAATATAATTTTATATATATAAATATTTTATTTTTAAAGTTGGTCCAAAAGTTGGACTACTAGTTAAATTAACAAATTTGCATTTCAAAAAAAATATAATGGATTTTGTTTTTAAACTATACATATTTTTAATTATAAAGTAAGATTATAATTGAAGGCGTGTACATCATTTCGTAAGACTTATTCGATTTTTAGTTTTGGACCGAAATCGAAACTGAATAGAAATTTTATTATAGAAAATTTTATATGGAGAAAATAATGTTTGGGAGGAAATTATATCATATGAAATATTCCGCCGGATGGTCTGGCAAAATTCCTATATATAGTTTTTTTTTTCCAAAAAACTAATAATTGTTTGTGGTGTTATGGTAACATGTTTTACTCTGATACAGAAGATTATGTGTTCGTTTACATAGGGTTCAAATTTTAATTATGTATTTTTTTAATTCTTGTGACAAAATTAAAAGTATAAAATAAAATAATTTGGTCCTAAATATTGCAAGTCATTGTAAAGTTGTTCCAAAAAATGTCTCGAGTGTTAATGTTTCAATGAGTTTCAAGTCATTGTAAATGAGGTCTTTTAGTTGGCCGACGAATCTGTAAGTTACCTCTACTTGAGCAAAAAGTTACCACAACGTGATACATGGGGCTTGTATTGAAACCTCGTGGACGTTATTTAGTGTAGTTAGGGGTTACAGAACATAAGTAAATTCATGTGGTTGCACATAAAATAAACACAAATTTGACCTAAAATTACCAACAAATTTAGACTTACATAAAATAGAGAAAATATAGACCATACGTCGTATACTTTTGGATCATGAGCCCAGACCACTGAATAAACAGAGCCAACATCTCATTGAGATATCTCAATTGTACTGCTCAATGAAAGTTATTGAATAAATTTAACAAAAGAGAGCAAAGTTGTTGAATAAGTTCAACATAAAAGTTTGAGAGAGGTTTTTTTCTTCTTCTTTATCATTGTGGTGGAGAGTTGTTGAGTGCAAGGAGAGAAGTTTAAGAGAGCTACTCTAATTTTTATTATTCTTCATAGTGAAACTGAATCATACTCATTGATATAGTCATCTTGGTCGAACCACGTAAATTCTTATCTTTGCAATTATTAATTGTACTTGAGATGTTATCTAATCTTTCGGATTTATTTTTGGTTGTGGCCCAACACATTTTCATGGACATATATAATTGTCGATCAACTATATGGATAGATATCATGAACATGAATGTAGAAACTGATTCACCCTGCCAAGAGAATCATGTCTCGCTTTAGATACAGGTAAGATCAGGGTTAACAGCAAATTCAGCAGGAATGAGGTTAAGAGGCTTGGTCACAAATATTATTCAAGTGAGTACTGAACACCAAAAGAAGATGATATGAACAACAAATCTTAGGAGTTTAGTACGAATTGTAAAACTCATTAGAGAACATAAGGAAGCTGCATCGTTGAAGGATGGACTATTATGGAGCCCGCTAAGTTTACTATCAAATTTTTATAACCTTCTTACAATCTACTCTACCACTCCTGGTAACATAGTCTCATTAGGCCCCACCTCTCCCACTCTCTCTTCCAATAAAGACCGACAATGTGGCAAGTTGTAAAAGAATTATAAGTCTTTGGTTATAGTCATAGCATTACTCTTATGTAACCAGATGGTCTGAGTGAAGTCCGTGACTCAAACTAGCGTGCCGAAGAAGTACGAGTAGCTATTTTCTCTTGTTTCTATGCGATAATATGCTGGAGAAGAGCCAAAGGTTGTACAATTTTCTCTTGGCTATGTGATAATATTTGCATCTTGTATTTATTCTCTCTTGTTTCAACCTAAAGTGAAGGTCAGAATGATTCATATTTGGTTCAGACAAGTGGAGTGAAAGAATGACAAGATAGCATGCGTGTGACTTGCAAACAAGCTGCCACCGGAGAACCGATCCCTATTCTACCTCCTTTGGGCTTTGTTTGATTCTCAGGAGAAAAATAAACTCTTCTCTCTTTTTTATGGGAATAGAGAATTAGAAATTCTATCGGATTTTCTTTAGATTCTACTTGGTAACGATGTTTTAACAATTATAGAATATTTTTGAACTGGTCGTTTATGAAAACATCTGCTTGTTAATTTTCTTTTGAGACATTGGTTTTGTTCGGCTGAAAAATCTTCCAAAACTGGTGTAATATAATTTTGGGTGACTTTATAAACACCGCAAATCGATGGATTTTGAAAGATTTTATTATTTTATTTCATTTATACACTCACCAAAAATATATAATTATAACTACCAATACTCTTTTCTATTTAATTTTATCGTGTAAATTTTTTTCAAAACCGTTCGTTAGTGAATTACCAAGTGTAGATTGGACTGGTTTAAAAGCCGCTACTTAAAAACCATCCAAAAACGGACCCTCATAGCCGCTCATAACTGATATTCTAAAAATACCTCATAACTGCTACCCTTACAATTGCCAAGCAAACCCTTATTATATTTGGTAGAATAACTAAGGGTCTGCAATTGTAGTAGCGGTTATGAGGTATTTTTAGATTACCATTTACGAGCGGCTATGAGGGTCTGCTTTTGGATGGTTTTAAGTAGTGATTTTCAAACCAGTCCATCTATGCTTGATAATTCACTAACGAGCAGTTTTTAAAAAAAAAAAATTACATGATAAAATTAAATAAGAAAGGGTAATAGTAGTTACAATTATATATTTTTGGTGAGGATATAAATGTAACAAAATAATAAAATCTTTCAAAATCTACCGATTCGGGGTGTTTAAAGTCACCCAAAATTACATTATATCGATTTTTGGGAATTTTTGAGCGGACAAAAACCAATGCCTCAAAGAATTTAACAATCAAGGATTTTCATAAACGGTCGGTTCAAAAATACCCCAGAACCGGTGAACACACTGTTACCAAGCAGACTCTAAAGTATTCAAGAATGATCATCTGATTTTTTTTTTCCAGCTGGTTGGTGTAGGAAAGAAAATATATATATCAATATTCCAATAATAATTTTATATTTTTAAATAAAATTAATAAATCCAAAAGTAATGAATAAACTAGAAATAACATATTTGAGTAGGACTATTATTTATCTAAATTTTTGTAATATATAAATGCTGGAAAAAAAAAAAATTAATCTCATGGATTCTCAATAGAACCATATTTTCTCTTCTTCTTTTTTTCCCTATGTTTATGACTATCAAAATGAACCTTTTTTTTTCCTTTAAATATGAGAACCAAAAATGACCTTATTCTTACCCATTTGGTTGGACACGATTCCAACATGTAATTTTCATATTTAGGGAATTTTTTTTAAGTTATCTAATCTTAACTATTGAAAAAATTAACGGTTAAAATTAGATGACTTAAATAAGATCCAACGGATGTGAAAGAGTGAATGTTTGAGGATACAAAAGTGAGACAATACGGATCCTCTCTCTCTCTCTCTCTCTTTTTCTCTCTCTCTCTATATATATATATATATATATATATATAGGAAGCGGATCAAAAGCCCCCCTTAGAAAGCCTCCCAAAAATCTTCCTCACTTTAATCCGTAATTTAATATTAATATTAATGTTAATATTAATGTTAATGTTAATATCTGTCGAGAGTGGATGATGACAAATCCAAGTTGCACATACAAAGGGAAATTTTCAAGTACTACTTTTAGTTCTATAGCTATCCACATCTGCCGACCTTACAAGTACCTCTGGAGAGAAAGCGACCCATACAAATATCTAAATTGTATAGTGATGGGAAGATAACAAAGTTGTAATTAAGGTGGTCCGTTGAAACTCGGTAAAGGAGGGATGGATGCTAGCCATCTATATCTGCCGAATGCCAATCCAACCTCCGGCCCACTCGAGTTATCCAAGAAGAGAATCTATTTTGGTGTCCAGAAAGAGTTCCCACTGGCGGTGGCCCATCCCAACGGTTAGACTAGGAGCCGTGGAAATCCGAGAAGAGATGGACTTGAGCATAGTCATCGTCTGAAAATGTTCATAAGGGTAGGTTTGACCTTCTCCCTTTCTCACTATTAGTCGAGCTAGGCGTGAAATGGCAGATCTGACCTTGGCATAGTTGCCCCATTCATGCGGAGAAGCATAGGGCCGTGCGGGGAAGCATGGGAGACTGATTGTCGGATTGTATATCGTTTCCGGTCGAGCCCTCAAAATAGATGATAATAGAGTTAATAATTTAGTCCCACATCGGATAGGATGTGAGATCGTGAATTGTAGATAATTGGAATTGATTCAGGCCTTATATGTGATTTTTCTTTTAAGGCATATTGGACAAGTCCAATATCGCACCGCACGGACCAATTCCAGTTCGGCTCACATCGCGTTTCTAACAAGTGGTATCACAGTCCAAGGTTTTCGACACGTCCAAGATGGAGCAAGACATTGTAGTTCGCACGCAATGATAGTGTGGATGAACGTGTCGGATTGGTTTTGTGGTCGAACGGAACAAGATGACAATAGGTTAGATCTCCTGGGTGCTCGGCTAGCGGGAACAAACAAAGGTAGCATAGGTCTGGATGAGCTCTGTCAGGGCAAGTCCTTGTTCGGCTCGAATTAGGTCTGAACTCAACCTCTGTCAAACAGAACTTATGGGTATGCGACGGACCGAATTCAATCTAAATTCGGTTCGGTCGGGCTGAACCTGGTTCAGGTTTTAATCAACACCGTTGGATTTGTCTGGACGATGAGATTTAATAGTGGGCTATTTTAAGGAATTCCTAAACCCTAAAATAGATTTTTCAACCTACTATACGTTTTGAGGGTGGAGGCACAATGGGAAGCACAATACGGAAGATTTATGGTGCTTGTCCATAGAAAATCTAAGAAAAAATTCCTACTTTGCTCTTAGGGCTCGCCATTTGAGACAATTGGAAGAGGATATCTGTTCGAGGAATCGTCTATCTCGTTTAGGGAGATCACTACGTTTGTATTTTTCTCTTAGGGCTCGTCATTCGAGACAGCTGGAAGAGAAGATCTGTTCGAAAAATCGTCTACCTCGATTAGAGAGATCACTACGAGATTGGGTGAGTGATTTCAGTTGTAATCTCTCTCTTTCTTCTTGAGTTCAGAGAGTCGGCTAATGGGAACAAGCAAAGGTAGCATAGGTACTAAGGTTGTTAGGCTGACAGAAATGAGCAAAGGTAGCAGGGGTGCTAAGATTGTTCAGCTAGCAAAATCGAGCTAAGGTGGAGATTGGGGTCCAGTCTGGCACTACCAAAATATGTGGCTTTAGCGACGGCAAGATCCGTCGTCCATCCATCGCTAATCCGTATTAGCGACGGATCACTGACGGATATTGGTCAAAAAAATTCGTCGGCAATCAGCTCGTCGCTAATATAGATCCGTCGCTAAGTAGTCGTCAAGCGACGAAATAGCAACGGCTTTCCGTCGTCACTATTCGTTGCATTAGCGACGACTTGCCGACGGTCTGTCGTCGAATTCAAGTAGTAAGTATTGAATTGTATAGACGCTTAGTCCGTCGGCAAACGTCGTAACAGTGTATCAGAGGGTATCGTTCCGTCACTATTCCGTCGAACGTCGTCGCTAACAAAGGACGGATTAGCGACGGATCCCTGACGGATAATCCGTCGACCTTGTTCTGGAAATATCAAGCATTTTCAGTACCATGGCGACGGATATTCCGACGCGAATCCGTCGAACATTGTATTTCCAGTACCATGGCGACGGATCCCTGACGGAATATCTGTCGCTAACATTCTGTACATCTTTGTACCACCAGAACCTTGTCGACGGATATTTCGTCGACAAGTCGTCTGTAGTGTCCCAAATTCGTGATACGTATTTAGTGTACGTATACGTGTTTTGGACCCGTATTTTTGTTAATCATGATTAGTTAATTTTGGTTAATTTTGTTTGATTGGTTTAATTGGCTTATGGTTCATCATGGGATTGCATTGGCTTGGTTTGGTTCGGTTTAGTGGGTTTGGCTTGGTTTGGTTTTATGTGGAGGGCCACTCCCACCTACCACCACTCCTACCATAAATATCAATCCCACTCTCTCTTCCATTATTACTCATTACTCATTTCTTCTCCATCTTTACTCTTCACCTACCAGGAGAGAGTGGAGAGCTTAGGCAAGTGCATCTTGCTTCATGGAGGAAGTCCATTTTTATTGTTCCATTATCTTCCTCATGTATTTCTAATCCACTTTAATACTTAGCATTTTTCATTTCCATGGTTAAATTCTTGTAAATCTAGCTTTGTGGTATTTTCGGTTCCCAGGAAGTTTTGATCTATCAAACTTGCATATTTTGCTAGTTGATGGTCCCATGTTGCAGAGAATTTCGTTTGGTCCAATTTGACCTACGGGAATTGCTGAGCCGCATGGGCATTTTCAGCACTTGGCCGCATGCAAATAGCAAGTGAGCCGCATATGCATTATTTAATGCCTGTTCTGGCAAGCTTGCTTGCATGCTAATTTTTGAGGCATGTGTTCTCTAAATGTATTATTTAATGCGTGGGTTAGCAAGCTTTGCTTGCATGCGCACGTGCAGTAGCAAGCCGCATAGGTATTATATTTTATTGCATACTGGAATGCATTCAGCCGCACGTATAGGCACTATATTTTAATGCATATATTCTAATGCATGCTCAGCCGCATATGGCACTTGGTTGTAGCCACGTAAGCATGAAATAATGCATTAGATGCATGAAATAATGCATGGCCTTAGTCTTCAGCCGCATGCATTAATGCATTATATTAATGCATGTAGTATTTTAATGAATATTTTAATGCATTTAATGCATTAGGCATTATACAGAGTCTGGCCGCATGCCATTGTACCAAGCATAGCCGCATGCTATTGTACCAAGCCTAGCCGCATGCTTTTATGCATTTGATTGCATTAGGCAGTATGTAAAGCGCAGCCGCATGCATTTATGCATTCACCTCCAATGCATTTCATAATGCATTTAATGCATTATACAAACCATAGCCGCATGGCCTCTCAGTGAAAGCATTTGTATTAAATGCTTAATGGTTATGCCTTTGCATTTAATGCTATGGAATTGGCATTTAATGCCTCACAGTGAAAGCAATTGTAATAAATGCTTATTGTTTATGCATTACCATTTAAAGCTTATGGCATTAGCATTTATTGCACTTTCTTTTATAATACATGTTTCCATGCATTTTCCTAATGAAAGCTAAGCTAGCCGCATGGGTCTGGGGGTTATTCCTAAAGGAATTTTCTTAGGTTTTGTCTTATATGCTTTAATTGTTTGGTTAAAGCATTTTTTTGCTTTAATGATTGGTTAAAGCATTTGTCTTAATGCTTTAATGCTTGGATTAAGCATTCTGGAGATGCCAGCCGCATGGCCATTATTTCTTTATTATTTGTTTATACTTTCATGCAAGCAAATGTGAGGGTGAGCCGCATGGATATTTATAGCATTAATAATTGCTTGATGCAGAGCCGCATGGCCTTTGGCCATTAAATATTATTATTTGTATGTTGTATTTTTGCATGGAGCCGCATAGGCTCCCTTCCCCCACTATCTAATATTTTGGCCACGTGAGCCACTCTTTTACTGGCAGTCATCATTTTATTGTTTGGCCACGTGTCCCTTTCCTTTGTTTAAGTGGAAGCTCGTAATTATTGTCTTCCCACTCTCTGTCTTTTCTGACTGCATGAATATTTCTTGTTAGCATTTACTCTTGGCCGTATGGCCCCCTTTAGTTATTTTCTGGCCGCATGAGCTTTGGCTGGCCGCATGAGTGGCCTCCCACTCTCTTTGGCCGCATGTATGTTCTCCCACTTTTGGACCGCATGGGGTCCACTTTGATTGTTTAAATATTTTATTTGCCTGAATTGTGGTCAGAAATTCTTCCCACTTCCAACATGAAAGTTGTAAAGTTTCTCCTTGGCTTCAAGAATATATATATATATAATTTAATTGTGCAATTTCTCCCCTCCTTGATAAATGGCATGACTTGATAGTGACCCGCCGTGGTGCACTCCTGACAAGATAACCTGACCTGACAAACTTGACATGATATCTTGACATGATAATTCTTGATAGTGGTCCGCCGTGGCGCACTCTTGACATGATAAACCTGGCATGATATTCCTTGAAATGCTGTTACGACAGCTAACGTGACTTGACAAGAATAAATGGCCTGGACACCGTAGGTGATTGTGTTTGTACAGATGAACCCGTCTCGTCTTACATCATGTCTAGGACATGAATCCCTGGTTTCCCACGGTCAGGGATTCATACAGAATATGGCTAGGATTAATGACTAGATTGATCAAGTAGTTCATGGAGAGACTTTTCCAGTTACCTGTTGCCCCTTTGACCCCGGCCTTATATATATATATATATATATATATATATATATATATACACATAGGATTTATTGCTATCCGTCGAGATGAGCGCACTTCCAGCCCGCCGTCGAGTGTGGTACCTTAGGACACATGTATCTTACTACAGTGTGTCTGCTATATCATGCTATCTTTTTCCTTTTTTTTGCTGGGGTCACTCAGGTAGCAGCATGCGGGTAACTGGACTTGGAAGAATCTCGCTGCATCTTGCTAGTAACTAGGCCTGTGATAACCCTAGTTAGTTAAAGTATCAAGCCGTACTTATTGCTTGGCCGTAAAATGTTGGATGGGGTTTGCCAGTCTATTCTTGTCTTGATTCTGTACATGATTGTTACATGTCCTGATTTCTCATTTTATCTTGCCGATAAATGGTGGGAGAAACCAAGTTCTGTTCAGACGAAGGGTTACAACCCCGGTCCTTGTTTGGTTTACGGGTTGTAACCTGGTTATCTGAATAGTCCCATGGTTACCTCATCGTATATCACCTGTCATGCTTGATACGTTTTACCTTACCAATAAGATTTGGGAGACGGAGTTCTATTCAGGCGAAGGGTTACAACCCCGGTCCTTGTTTGGTTTAAGGGTTGGGACCTGGCTACTTGAATGGTTTCTTCGTACTCAGTTTGCTGTTGTTATCAAGTCTTTTCATTACTGTCTTTTATTTGTAATTATACTCTGGTGCTAATTGCTGGTTTTAGTTCCTAAGTGAAGCCTCCTTTGTGGCACTTGCTCTTTCTGGGGTCTGACCCAGCTGGTTTTGTATGGCCAGATACCGGAGCAACTCCAGAGGATCTACCGGTTTTCCAGCCAGATGGTGACCACTAGACGGAACCCTGGCAACGAGTGGGTTATTTTTGGCTCTCCCACTTTAATGTAAAATTATTCTTTGAGGCGTTTAGCCGCCGACCAAGTGTTAGCTCGTGTACATTTTACTTACAGTCTGCCTACGGGCTGTAACATGATTGGCAACCTAGGGTTGATCATGTATGACTAAACTCTTGCTAGTCCTCACATTTTGTAACGACTAGCTTCATGATTAGCTGAATATGTAATGTTTGGGACGCCTTACTATTGTATATTTGGTGATCTTACATCTTGTAATATTTACTTACTTGTTTGTGATTGAGACACTCGACTTTTTATTGACCATAAGAGACTGATGGCTTGTAGATAAACCCTCATATATCTAGACAGCCGTGACCGTATAGTGGAGTGGATTCCATCTCATTATACGTAGCTGGCTATGTCTGCCCCCGCTCTCCAGTATTTTGGTTCTGGGGCGTGACATGGTTCAAGTGGTGGCCCATGCAGGTCTTGTAAATCAAGATATGTGAGGGTTTACCGAATAGATGTCTCAATCAGTACTCGCCCTTGATCTCTGTTCGTATTCTCTGAATCCCTGAAATTCTTATCCTGATCACATGCTTGTAATCGTTGATCTGTCCTGGTCCTTCTTTATTGTTCTCTATGTCGTCTTCTTCAGCGGCATTATTCCTGGCCCTGCCGATCAGCAAGGCGGAGCACCTCCTGTGGACCAGCAGCACCCAGGAGATCAAGCCCAGCATTCCGGTGTAGCTTCTAGAGTTATGCCTACTGAGGGTCCAGAGCCACCAGTTCAGCCAGCCCAGCCCGCAAAGCAGGATGATGAAGCCTTGTTTGGACTTATCAGGGAGTTACTTGCATCGCAGGATCCTCGAGGAAACGCTTTGCGTCAGGCGGTGGCAGATGCTCGGGGCAGAGGTGGACATCATGGGAACTGTACAGCGAACAATGATAGGACCGGAGGTCGAAAGCGATCTCACGGCCAGATGACCCAGTCTTCAGCACCAGCCCCGACAGTCAGGGCTTTGACAATTGGAACTCCGAGGCAGGCGGCCTCAGTGACGTCGGTCACGTCCCCTCAGCAGCAGAAGCAGAAGCAGTCTTCCGCAATGGGCTGCTCTCATTGTGGAAAGCCTGGGCATGTTGTTTCAGAATGTCGCAAGGCTCGAGGATTGTGTTTGCTATATGGAGCGTCGGACCACAAAGTAAGGTCTTGCCCGTTCAGGACTGACTCATCACCAGCCACGACCAGTTCATCGGTTAGGGGACCAGCCCCAGTACCAGTCCAGCAGCAGTTTCCATCCCCGAGGCCGTTGTCGACGCAGGCCCAAGCTTTTCGGCAGCAAAGGCCTCAGCAGTATGCCCAGGCGCAAGCTCAGTATAGGCAGAGGAGATTCCAGCAGCAGGGACCTCAGCAGTTTGCTCTAGCCCCGGCTCAGGTCCAGAATCGGCAGAGAGGTATCTGCATCATATTGTCTTGCTTTCCTGCCGTCATTATGCGGGGTACATGATGTATTTCCTGTATCCTAAATGCGACGGTATGTCCCGGACCCGAGCCATATCCTAGATCATTCGAGAATGGTTATTGGTACCAACCTTTTCGTAGGAGGAGAGACCCGTGTCCATGTTTGACCGAAGGGATAGACCCTCAAGAGCCAGGCTATTTGTTTAGTCTGTGTTGCTTGAGTTTATCCCTCTTTGGGAGAGTCAAACGTGAGAGCGTGAGGATGATATCCGATCGCGTTATTCCGGCTAGTTTGGCTCGTAAGGCGTAATATCTTCCTTATGTCTTACGCTTCGAATCCTTGCTTGCATGAATGACTGTATGATTGGTTGGTAGTTATAGATTGTTTGTGATAGTGTAGCTTGTCCTTACATCTCTAGCCTCTTGATTAAATTTCGAGGACGGAATTCTTTTAAGGTGGGTAGGATGTAGTGTCCCAAATTCGTGATACGTATTTAGTATACGTATACGTATTTTGGACCCGTATTTTTGTTAATCATGATTAGTTAATTTTGGTTAATTTTGTTTGATTGGTTTAATTGGCTTATGGTTCATCATGGGATTGCATTGGCTTGGTTTGGTTCGGTTTAGTGGGTTTGGCTTGGTTTGGTTTTATGTGGAGGGCCACTCCCACCTACCACCACTCCCACCATAAATATCAATCCCACTCTCTCTCTTCCATTATTACTCATTACTCATTTCTTCTCCATCTTTATTCTTCACCTACCAGGAGAGAGTGGAGAGCTTAGGCAAGTGCATCTTGCTTCATGGAGGAAGTCCATTTTTATTGTTCCATTGTCTTCCTCATGTGTTTCTAACCCACTTTAATACTTAGCATTTTTTATTTCCATGGTTAAATTCTTGTAAATCTAGCTTTGTGGTATTTTCGGTTCCCAAGAAGTTTTGATCTATCAAACTTGCATATTTTGCTAGTTGATGGTCCCATATTGCAGAGAATTTCGTTTGGTCCAATTTGACCTACGGGAATTGCTGAGCCGCATGGGCATTTTCAGCACTTGGCCGCATGCAAATAGCAAGTGAGCCGCATATGCATTATTTAATGCCTATGCTGGCAAGCTTGCTTGCATGCTAATTATTGAGGCATGTGTTCTCTAAATGTATTATTTAATGCGTGGGTTAGCAAGCTTTGCTTGCATGCGCACGTGCAGTAGCGAGCCGCATAGGTATTATATTTTATTGCATACTGGAATGCATTCAGCCGCACATATAGGCACTATATTTTAATGCATGCTCAGCCGCATATGGCACTTGGTTGTAACCACATAAGCATGAAATAATACATTAGATGCATGAAATAATGCATGGCCTTAGTCTTCAGCCGCATGCATTAATGCATTATATTAATGCATGTAGTATTTTAATGAATATTTTAATGCATTTAATAATGCATTTAATGCATTAGGCATTATACAGAGTCTGGCCGCATGCCATTGTACCAAGCATAGCTGCATGCTATTGTACCAAGCCTAGCCGCATGCTTTTATGCATTTGATTGCATTAGGCAGTATGCAAAGCACAGCCGCATGCATTTATGCATTCACCTCCAATGCATTTAATAATGCATTTAATGCATTATGCATTATACAAACCATAGCCGCATGGCCTCTCAGTGAAAGTATTTGTATTAAATGCTTAATGGTTATGCATTTGCATTTAATGCTATAGAATTGGCATTTAATGCCTCACAGTGAAAGCAATTGTAATAAATGCTTATTGTTTATGCATTACCATTTAAAGCTTATGGCATTAGCATTTAATGCACTTTCTTTTATAATACATGTTTCCCTGCATTTTCCTAATGAAAGCTAAGCTAGCCGCATGGGTCTGGGGGTTATTCCTAAAGGAATTTCCTTAGGTTTTGTCTTATATGCTTTAATTGTTTGGTTAAAGCATTTTTTTGCTTTAATGATTGGTTAAAGCATTTGTCTTAATGCTTTAATGCTTGGATTAAGCATTCTGGAGATGCCAGCCGCATGGCCATTATTTCTTTATTATTTGTTTGTACTTTCATGCAAGCAAATGTGAGGGTGAGCCGTATGGATATTTATAGCATTAATAATTGCTTGATGCAGAGCCGCATGGCCTTTGGCCATTAAATATTATTATTTGTATGTTGCATTTTTGCATGGAGCCGCATAGGCTCCCTTCCTCCACTATCTAATATTTTGGCCACGTGAGCCACTCTTTTACTGGCAGTCATCATTTCATTGTTTGGCCACGTGCCCCTTTCATTTGTTTAAGTGGAAGCTCGCAATTATTGTCTTCCCACTCTCTGTCGTTTCTGACTGCATGAATATTTCTTGTTAGCATTTACTCTTGGCCGCATGGCCCCCTTCAGTTATTTTCTGGCCGCATGAGCTTTGGCTGGCCGCATGAGTGGCCTCCCACTCTCTTTGGCCGCATGTATGTTCTCCCACTTTTGGACCGCATGGGGTCCACTTTGATTGTTTAAATGTTTTATTTGCCTGAATTGTGGTCAGAAATTCTTCCCACTCCCAACATGAAAGTTGTAGAGTTTCTCCTTGGCTTCAAGAATATATATATATATATATATATATATATATATATATATATATATATATATATATATATATATATATTATTTAATTGTGCAATTTCTCCCCTCCTTGATAAATGGCATGACTTGATAGTGACCCGCCGTGGTGCACTCCTGACAAGATAACCTGACCTGACAAACTTGACATGATATCTTGACATGATAATTCTTGATAGTGGCCCGCCGTGGCGCACTCTTGACATGATAAACCTGGCATGATATTCCTTGAAATGTTGTTGCGACGGCTAACGTGACTTGACAAGAATAAATGGCCTGGACACCGTGGGTGATTGTGTTTGTACAAATGAATCCGTCTCGTCTTGCATCATGTCTAGGACATGAATCCCTGGTTTCCCACGGTCAGGGATTCATACGGAATATGGCTAGGATTAATGACTAGATTGATCAAGTAGTTCATGGAGAGACTTTCCCAGTTACCTGTTGCCCCTTTGACCCCGGCCTTATATATATATATATATATATATATATATATATATATATATATATATATATATATATATATATATATACATGGGATTTGTTGCTATCCGTCGAGATGAGCGCACTTCCAGCCCGCCGTCGAGTGTGGTACCTTAGGACACATGTATCTTACTACAGTGTGTCTGCTATATCATGCTATCTTTTTTCTTTTCTTTGCTGGGGTCACTCAGGTAGCAGCAGGCGGGTAACTGGACTTGGAAGAATCTCGCTGCATCTTGCTAGTAACTAGGCCTGTGATAACCCTAGTTAGTTAAAGTATCAAGCCGTACTTATTGCTTGGCCGTAAAATGTTGGATGGGGTTTGCCAATCTATTCTTGTCTTGATTCTTTACATGATTGTTACATGTCCTGATTTTTCATTTTATCTTGCCGATAAATGGTGGGAGAAACCAAGTTCTGTTCAGACGAAGGGTTACAACTCCGGTCCTTGTTTGGTTTACGGGTTGTAACCTGGTTATCTGAATAGTCCCATGGTTACCTCATCGTATATCACCTGTCATGCTTGATACGTTTTACCTTACCAATAAGATTTGGGAGATGGAGTTCTATTCAGGCGAAGGGTTACAACCCCGGTCCTTGTTTGTTTTAAGGGTTGGGACCTGGCTACTTGAATGGTTTCTTCGTACTCAGTTTGCTGTTGTTATCAAGTCTTTTCATTACTGTCTTTTATTTGTAATTATACTCTGGTACTAATTGCTAGTTTTAGTTCCTAAGTGAAGCCTCCTTTGTGGTCTTGCTCTTTCTGGGGTCTGACCCAGCTGGTTTTGTATGGCCAGATACCGGAGCAACTCCAGAGGATCTACGGTTTTCCAGCCAGATGGTGACCACTAGACGGAACCCTGGCAACGAGTGGGTTATTTTTGGCTCTCCCACTTTAATGTAAAATTATTCTTTGAGGCGTTTAGCCGTCGAGCAAGTGTTAGCTCGTGTACATTTTACTTACTGTCTGCCTACGGGCTGTAACATGATTGGCAACCTAGGGTTGATCATGTATGACTAAACTCTTGCTAGTCCTCACATTTTGTAACGACTAGCTTCATGATCAGCTGAATATGTAATGTTTGGGACGCCTTACTATTGTATATTTGGTGATCTTACATCTTGTAACATTTACTTACTTGTTTGTGATTGAGACACTAGGCTTGTTATTGACCATAAGAGACTGATGGCTTGTAGATAAACCCTCATATATCTAGACAGCCGTGACCGTATAGTGGAGTGGATTCCATCTCATTATACGTAGCTGGCTATGTCTGCCCCCGCTCTCCAGTATTCTGGTTCTGGGGCGTGACATCGTCGCCATGCAAGATATTCCGTCGGCTGGCCGTCGACGATCCTTCGCTAACTGGAAATATTTCCAATTCTCCAGTTAGCGACGGATATTCCGTCGACATGTAGTCGGAAACTGATGTTATCCGTCGCTAATCCGTCACTAGTCCGTCGCTAACTGAGATATTTTATAAAAAAAATGCAGAGCTTTTCCTGTTCACACAACATCCGAACATCGGACCAATATATAATCATAATATACAATCACTGAGACCAATATATAATCCATTATAAATCACATACGAATTTAATGCACACCAAGTATCCAAGAATCACATAGACCAATATATAATCACAAATATGCATAACCCAAACCGATATAAAATAGACACCAATTATCCTAAAATCATAAACTAATATCCGTCGTTATAATCCGAAATTCCCACAAATATTCCAAATTTAAAAACTATTCTTATACAATACTTCAAGGAGCAGGAGGAGTTCGATTGTCCGGTGGTGGTAATCCCTCCTACGACCGACGATAATACTGCTCCACTAGGTACGGCGACAATCCGTCGAAGACACTACACAGAAGTAGGCATAGCTGCTCTGGCGACATGAGATCAAGGAGTGTCGTCACAGTTGGAGGCGGTACCAGAGGGGTAGCAGGGTTGAAAGAAAGATGACCGACGAAAGAAGGACCGGCACTAGCAGTCGACGGACCGGCACCAGCAGCCGACGGACCGGCACCAGTAGCAGACGGACCGGCACCAGCAGCAGACGGACCGGCACCAGCAGACGGAGGCAGAAAGTACGTGGCTATTTGGTCTCGTAAGGACGACATCGCCTCGTGCAGCTGCGCAAGCTGCGACCTCACATCATCGTCTGCCGGGGCCGCGGGAGGAGGCGGTGTCGGTGGAAATCTCTGAGTCGCCATGTGCAACTCCTCTAGGGAGCCGATGCCGTACAGGCGCCCTTTCTTAAAGCCGTCGACGGTATCTACGAACAAGTCGTTGCGAGCGGCCATAGAAGAGGGCATCCGGGCGGCGTCGTTTTACCGACATCCTCGATAGCAGTTGACTGATCTCGACTAAGGGCCTCACGATACGCAGCCTATCAAATGAATGTGTTTATACTATAAGATTTACCTAAGTTGTAATCTAAATCCTATGTTTCACTAAGTTATAGTGTGAATCCTAAGTTTATCTAAGTTATAGTCCGAATACTTTTAATTCTAACGTAAATATCATAAACATAAGTACTTACATCGGTCTCCTTGGCCCTATCGTCGACGAAGGTCCCGTCCTTCCGCCTCTTGTGCGTATGCTGGAACACATCGTACATGGTGACCGATTCTGGTGCCCTTCCCTCCTTTACCGCCCGTTGGATCTGCATACGAAATTTTCGTAGAATTTAATTAACTCCGTATATTAATAATACCGAATTCGATAGTGAAATAAAATTGCGGTATCTCACCAAATCTGCAAGCGCCGCTGCGTGGGGCCTTGATCCTCCCGTATGAAGCCCGACGGCCCGTCGGTTCGCCTTCGCCTTCTCCGATTTCTCTTTGTAGGCAGGAGTATCCATCATATCTAAGAGTTCCTCATAATAGTCCTGCCAGATCCAATTCGGCCTCGTCTGCCCCATTTTCAGGTCATGAATCATATCCCGTATCTTCTTTGAGGCAACGCTTCTGTAGGTCCTGCGGATCACGTCCTCGCGATGGAGGGGGCCACCAGAACGTCGTCTAACATACAAATTCAATTATCACGTAATTTAAAAAATTGTTGATTAAAGAGTAACTAATAATTAACCAGAAGATATAGATGTATACCCTCAACTCATCGAGCCAGACGTACTTCAAGTTTGGAGGCACCGGCGAAAAGTTGAGGTAGGGACCATGGAAGTTAGTCCTGATAATTTCTCCAAGAGCCCTGGCAACATTAAACGGAAAAAACCTACAAAGAAGCAACAACTGGATTATTAACTTGAAAAAATGAAAAAAATTTAATAAATTATCTTAAATTTACTTACGAGGTCCCCGCGGGCCATAGCTCTCGTCGGAAGTCGTCTCTCGGCCTCTCTGGTGCCGTCGGAGGATCCGCGGGTCCGCGCATGTACTCCCCAGTAACCGGATGGAATCGAGTATAGGGGTAGTCCGGAACCTACTGTGCAGTAACTGGTGGATCCACTGGTGGATCCGCTGGTGGGTCCGATAGCGGAACGGATCCTCTAGCAGATCCTGACTCATGCCTCGATGAAGTTGTCGATCGACGACGGGATACGTTTGTGCCCGGGGTACTCTCCGGGTCGGGTTCGCTGGATGGGGTCACATCCCGAGAAGATTGAATGCGACAGTGGTGGCCCATGCAGGTCTTATAAATCAAGATATGTGAGGGTTTACCGAATAGATGTCTCAATCAATACTCGTCCTTGATCTCTGCTCGTATCTTCTGAATCCCTGTAATCTTGACCTGATCACATGCTTGTATCGTTTATCTGTTCTGGTCCTTCCTTATTGTTTCCTATGTCGTCTTCTTCAGCAGTACTGTTCCTGGACCTGCCGATCAGCAAGACGGGGCACCTCCCGTGGACCAGCAGCATCCTGGAGATCAAGCCCAGAATTCAGGAGTAGCCTCCAGAGTCATGCCTACTGGAGGAGAGCCACCAGTTCAGCCCGTCCAGCCTACGGAGCCTGATGATGGCACTTTGGTGGGTCTCATCAGGTCACTATTAGCCTCCCAGAATCTTCGAGGAGATGCCTTGCACCAGGCGGTGGCAGACGCTTTGACCAGAGGAGGTCATCAGGGTAATAGCGCGGCCAACAACTTCAAGCGCTTGAACCCTCCCTTCTTCGATGGCAGTGAAGATGCGATCGCTGCAGATGCATGGCTTCAGGACACAGAGGTGATTCTAGAAGCAGCCAGGACTCCAGAGAATGAGAAGGTGGCCGTGCTGCGTCTACAGTTATTGGATCTTGCCCGCAGCTGGTGGGCGGCGCAGGCCGTTGGATTAGTGGCCCCTATTGCCTGGACAGTATTCAGGGAAAGATTCCAGACCAAGTACTTCGATGTTGTAGCTCGGTACGATCTACAGACGAGGTTCACCAATCTGAAGCAGATGGACAGGACGGTCGATGGATATGCGGCCGAGTTCTCCAGGCTTAGTCGGTTTGCTCCCACCTTGGTGGCGACCGAGTTCGATAGAGCCCAGCGATTCCAGCAGGGGCTCCACCTAGAGATTTTATTTGCGGTGGAGCAGTTTGAGCATCAGACTTTTGATGCAGTGTTGAGAGCAGCCCGGAGGCATGAGTATACCTCCCAGAGGATCGTGGATATGACCGGAAGTCAGAAGCGATCTCACGGCCAGATGAATCAATCATCAGCACCAGCCCCGGCAGCCGGGGCTTTGACCATTGGAGGTCCGAGGCGGGCGTCCTCAGTGACGTCGGTTCAGCATTCCTCCCCGACTCATCCTCAGCAGCAGAAGCAGAAGCAGTCTTCCGCAGTGGGATGTTCACACTGCGGAAAGCCAGGACATGTGGTATCAGAGTGTCGCAGAGCACAGGATTTGTGCTTAGTTTGTGGTACCCCGGACCACAGGGTTGGGAACTGTCCGAACAGGGGGAGTTCATCGGCCTTCTCTAGTCCTTCAGTTAGAGGACCAGCACCGGTCCAGCAGCAACAGCAGCTGCAGTACCCGTTCCCGAGGCCATTGCCGACGCAGGCCCAGGCATTCCAGCAGCAGAGACCGCAGCAGTATGTCCAAGCCCAAGCCCTGATCCAGAGCAGGCAGAGGAATTTTTAGCAGAGGGGACCCGCACCCAGAGGACATGGTCAAGTGCTGGCCTTGACCATGGGAGAAGAAGGATTAGCACCAGGAGAGGTAGTAGCAGGTACTATTCTCGTCAACACCTTTCCAGCTTCAGTATTATTTGACTCTGGTGCATCGCATTCATTTATGTCTGTACGATTCGCGACACGGGTAGGACTGGAGCCCGAGTCATTATCAGTAAGGCTCAATATACTTACTGGTAACGGACTTATGGGAGTAGATAGAGTGTTTTCCTCGTGTCGGATCGTAGTTAGCGGTAGAAAATTTCCCGCTAGATTGATAGAGTTTCCGATGGTCGATTATGATGTGGTCTTAGGGATGGATTGGTTGAGGGACCAGTATGCTAGGATAGACTGCCACATTGGCAGGGTTATTTTTAGCATTCCAGGCGAGCCGGAGTTTTTCTTCTCCCGAGGCGAAGTTGAACCTTCTCCTCTAGTATTGCGGATGGCAGTAGCAGTAGTACAGTTGCCTCAGATAGTTGAAGAGTTCCCAGATGTTTTCCCAGAAGAGCTTCCAGGGATGCCGTCAGAGCGAGAGATCGAGTTTACCATCGACTTGATTCCCGGGACAACCCCAATGTCAGAGAGAGTCTACAGGATGGTGCCGTCAGAGCTAGAGATATCGTACAATATGATTGAAGAACTCAGAACCAAGGGATTCATTCGTACTAGTGGATCGCCTTGGGGAGCCCCGATGCTTCTTGTGAAAAAAAGGATAGTACGTCCAGATTATGTGTAGATTATCGTACCTTGAACTCAGTGACAATCAAGAACAGATACCCTCTCCCGAGGATAGATGACTTGTTTGATCAACTCAAGGGGACAGCAGTATTCTCGAAGATCGACTTGCAGTCAGGATACCATCAGATCAGAGTCAGAGAGCAGGACATCCCGAAGACAGCGTTCAGATCGAGATATGGGCATTGGGAGTTCCTTGTGATGCCATTTAGAGCAACCAATGCGCCGGCAGTATTCATGGACCTCATGAATCGTATCCTTATGCCTTATTTGGATCAGTTCGTGATTGTGTTCCTAGACGACATCCTAGTCTACAGCAAGAGTGAGGCGGAGCATGAGCAGCATCTCTGTGTGGTTCTTCAGATTCTCATAGAGCACCAATTGTATGCCAAGTTCAGTAAATACGAGTTCTGGCTCGATCGTATTTCGTACTTGGGTCATATCATCACCCGAGGAGGAGTTGAAATGGATCCCCAGAAGATCATGGCTATTGAAACGTGGCCGGTACCTAGCACAGTGGCAGAAATTTGCAGTTTTCTTGGCTTGGCCGGCTACTACCGGCGATTTGTTTCAGACTTTGCTCGAATTTCAGCACCATTGACCCAGTTGACTCGCAAGGATGTACAGTTTGCTTGGACAGCAGAGTGCCAGGATTCTTTTGAGAGGTTGAAGCGAGGCTTGATGACGACTCATATTCTCACACTTCCAGATGGAACCGGAGGATTCTCAGTGTATTGTGATGCTTCGGACAGAGGTTTAGGATGTGTTCTGATGCAGCATGGAAAGGTAATAGCTTATGCATCACGACAACTTCGTGATCATGAGAGAAATTATCCAACCCATGACTTGGAGCTGGCAGCAGTAGTGTTTGCACTTAAGCTTTGGAGGCACTACTTGTATGGAGATAGGGTAGAGATTTTCACCGACCGCAAGAGTCTGAAGTATATGTTCACCCAGAAGGATCTTAACATGCGTCAGAGGAGGTGGCTGGAGCTACTTGTGGATTATGATGTTAACTTGCAGTATTATCCTGGGAAGGCCAACGATGTTACAGATGCATTGAGCAGGAGAGCCGGAGTTTATTTCCTAACGGCGCAACCAGAGCTGTTAGCCGATCATCAGAAGATGGGTATAGAAGTTGTCCTCCCTTCCAATGTGGCATTGATGGCCAATATGCAGGTTCAGTCCAGCATAGTCGAGAGGATCCAGATGGCACAGTCGGCAGATTCCAAGCTTCAGCGGCTCAGAGCAGAGTGTGAGGCGGAACGAAGACCAGAGTTATACATTCATGAAGACGGTACACTTCGACATGGTAAGCATCTTTGTGTACCCAGTAGAGATATCAGATAGGAGATTCTGGCAGAGGCTCACAGTTCGCAGTATTTCATTCATCCCGGCGGTACGAAGATGTACCAAGATATTCGTCAGCACGTTTGGTGGAATGGCATGAAGAGGGCGATAGCCCGGTTTGTCCCTTGTTGTTTAGTCTGCCAACAAGTTAAAGCTGACATCAGAGGCCGGCTTCAGCCCTTGCCAATTCTCAAGTGGAAATGGGAGCATATAACCATGGATTTTGTGACTGGATTGCCTAGATCCCCGGCTGGCAGAGATGCTATTTGGGTTGTCATAGACAGGCTCACGAAAGTGGCTCACTTTCTCCCGTTCAGAGTTGGTCAGTCGACGGCTCAGCTAGCGGAGATGTATCTCCGACAGATTATCAGATTGTACGGTGTATCAGTCAGTATCACCTCGGACAGAGATTCCAGGTTTACGTCGTACTTTTGGCGTAGCCTGCAAGAGAGCTTGGAGACTCGCCTCCAGTTCAGCTCAGCGTATCACCTACAAACAGATGGTCAGTCAGAGCGTACCATACAAATCTTGGACGACATGTTGAAATCTTGTACACTCGACTTTGGTGGTTCGTGGGAAGATCACATGCACCTGGTAGAGTTCTCGTACAACAACAATTTCCAAGCTAGTATCCAGATGGCACCGTTCGAGGCACTGTATGGTAGGAAGTGCCGATCCCCGCTAGCATGGGACGATGTAGGAGAGAGGCAGATGCTCGGTCCATAAATGATTACTCAGACCGTTGAGGTGGTCAGGAGAGTCAGAGATCATCTTCGAGTGGCCCAAGATCGCCAGCGTCATTGGGCCGATTCTCATCGGCGCCCTCTTGAGTTTTCTGTCGGCGACCATGTATTCCTGAGGATTTTGCCTAACCGTGACGTCATTCGTTTCGGCGTGCGGGGAAAGCTTAGTCCTAGGTATATAGGGCCATTTGACATTCTGGAGCGAGTAGAAGATGTATCATATCATCTCGCTCTACCACCATCGCTACGTGAGGTGCATGACGTATTCCATGTATCCCAACTGCGACGGTATATCCCAGACCCGAGCCACATCCTGGATCATTCGAAATTGGTTGTTGGTACCAACCTTTTGTATGAGGAGAGGCCCGTGTCTATATTGTACCGAAGAGAGAATACACTCAAGAACAAGACTATCAAGTTAGTCCGAGTTGCTTGGGGTCATCACTCTTTGGGTGAGTCAACGTGGGAGCGTGAGGATGATATCCGATCGCGATATCCCTGTTTGACTCGTGAGGTATAATATCTTTCTTATGCCTTACACTTCGAATCCTTACTTGCATATTTGGTTGCTTGATTGATTGCTTAGCTGTAGATTGCATCTGATAGTGTAACTTGTCCCGACACCTCTAGCCTCTTTAATTAAATTTCGAGGACAGAATTCTGTTAAGGTGGGCAGAGTTGTCACCCTCAAAATCCGTGTTACATATTTTCGTATATGTGTACATATTTCGGGTCCGTATTTTTATTAGTCATGGTTAGCTAGTCATGATTTATTTTTAGCATGTTGTATTGGCATAGTTATTTTGGCATTTCATTGGTTATGGCTTAGCTTGGTTCGGTTTAGCTTGGTTTGGTTTGCTTTTGGGTTCATCAAGAACCAAAAGAAAATTCATACCTACTACCACCATCATCATTTAAAACCCAACCCCCTTTCTCTCTCATCTTTACTCTTTATTTATTTCTTCATCTTCTTCCTCTTAACTTCTCCGCCTACCAAGATAAGCTTAGGCAAGTGCAACTTGCTTCATGGAGAAACTCCATTTTTGTTGTTCTATTGTCTTCCTCGCAAGATTCTAAGATACTTTAGAACTTGGCATTTTCCATTTTGATGGATATTTTCTTGTAGATCTAAGTTTATATTATTTTCGGTTTTCTTGGGTTTTGATCTATTAAACTTCATTATTTTCATGTTTTGATTTTTCCATGTTGTAGAGAATTCGATTTTATCCAAAATAGACCTTTGAAAAGTTAGATTTCGACTTGCTTTGAGGAAGTTATGGCCAAAAGTATTTTTGGTCATTTCTATGTTCATCTGTGCTGATTTTGGCAGGGACGATGAATAGTGCCGTATAGTGTCCAGCCGCATAAGAGTGCTGCATAGTGTCGCATAGTATCCAGCCGCATAAGAGTGCTGCATAGTACCGTATAGTGCCCAGCCGCATAAGAGTGCTGCATAGTGCCGTATAGTATCCAGCCGCATGAGAGTGCTGCATAGTGCCGCATAGTGTCCAGCCGCATAAGAGTGCTGCATAGTACCGCATAGTGTCCAGTCGCATAAGAGTGCTGCATAGTGTCGCATAGTGTCCAGCCGCATAAAAGTGCTGCATAGTGCCGCATAGTGTCCAGACGCATAAGAGTGCCGCATAGTGCCCGGCTGCATAAGAAAGTGCTGCATAGTACTGCATAGTGTCCAGCCGCATATGGGAGTGCCGCATAGTGCTGAATAGTGTCGCATAGTGCTGAATAGTGCCGCATAGTGCCTATTTTGGCTGTTTTGACTATTTTATGTCCTATTTGGCCGATTTGTGGCCAGAATTTCTCCCAACTCCCAACATGAAAGTGGTAGATCTTTTCCTTGGCTTCAAGAGCATTTTATTAGCTATTTTATACAAGTTTTTACATTCATTATAATGTAAGGATAGAACATGATAGTGGCCCGTCGTGGCGCACTCTTGACAAGTAAACATGACATGAAATCTGGAACGCCATTGCGACGGCTATCTCGACATGCTAGTAATCCTTCTCTTGATACCGTAGACGATTATTCTTGTACAAATAAACCAGTCTTGTCTTGCATCATTTCTAGGACAGGGACCCCTGAATACCACGGTCAGGGGTACCTACTGAATTCAACTAAGGCTAATAACTAGAATAATCCAGTAGTCATGAAGAGATTTTCCAGCTACAGACAATCCCGTTATCTGGGCGCTCAAGTGGACTTGTAGTTTACCGACGAGTAGGGCACATTTTCAGCACACAGTCACGTGTTGCATTCTTCATAAACGGACATTCGACCTGGATAACCGGATGGTCTGTAGGGCTTGTGGCTGTTGGGATAATCTCATTGCATCTCACTAGTAACTAGGCCTGTGATAACCCTAGTTAGTTAAAAGTATCAAGTCGTACTCTTGATTGGCCGTGATTGATTGGATGGAGTTTATTCCAGCTTAGTCTTATTCTGATTCTGTGCACGATTGTGACATGACATGATTATTGATGCTTGCCTTAACAATAACGATCGGGGGTCCAGTTCTGTTCAGGAAAAGGGTTACAATCCCGGTCCTTGTTTAGTTTAAGGATTGTAAACTGGTTCCCGGAGCAGTTCTGTGTCCTCTCTTCGTTTATTGTCTTATTTCAACCTCATGCCATATTCGTCATGTTTTACCTTACCTTAATACCATGATTATTTATACTGGCCTTAGCAATAAAGATCGGGGGTCCAGTTCTGTTCAGGCGAAGGGTTACAACCCCGGTCCTTGTTTGGTTTAAGGGTTGTAACCTGGCTCCCGGAGCAGTTGTGTCCTATTTTCGTTTATTGTCTTCACTGTACCAATAGTATTTGAGACGAATTTCTATTCAGGTGAAGGGCTGCAACCCCGGTCCTTGTTTGGTTTAAGGGTTGTGACCTGGCTACTTGAATGGTTTCTTCATACTCAGTTTACTGTTGTTATCTCTATTATTATCAGTTCTTTATTTATTATTTATCTTTAATATTCTATTGTGATATGCTGGTTTTAGTTCCTAAGTGAAGCCTCCTTTGTGGCACTTGCTCTTTCTGGGGTCTGACCCAGCTGGTTTTGTGTGGCCAGATATCGGAGCAGCACCAGAGGATCCACCTGTCTTCCAGCCAGATGGTGACCACCAGGCGTAACCCTGGCAACGAGTGGGTTTTTTTTTGTCCTCCCACTTTATTGTAAAAATTATTCTTTTGAGGCGTTTAGCCGGCGAGCACGTGTTAGCTCGTATTGCACCTTATTTATTGTCTGCCTACGGGCTGTAACATGATTGACAAATCCTAGGGTTGATCATGTATGACTGAACTCTTGCTAGTCTTGACATTTTGTACGACTAGCTTCATGATCATCCAATATATAATGTATGGGACTCCTTGCTATTATATATTTGGTGCTCTGACATCTTGTAACTATTATTGCTTGCTTAAGATTGAGACAATAGGCTTGTTCATGACCATAGGAGACTGTTGGCTTGTAGTTAAACCCTCATGTATCTAGACAGCCGTGATCGTATAGCGAGGTGGATTGCACTTCAATATACGTAGCTGGCTATGTACGCTCCTGCTCTCCAGTATTCTGGTTCTGGGGTGTTACAGCGACCACGACCACCAGCACCACCACGACCACGACCACCACCACCACCACGACCACCACCAACAGCACGACCACGGCCAGCCATCATGACCTGTAAATAGAACACATAAATATAATTAACAATATAGAAGTGTAAATGAATATAAAATTCTAAACTAAAATATACATACCACCAGCATGGAGACGAGTGCCGCCGCGACGAAAAAGACTAGGAGTGCCATCTGCAAAAAGAAAATCATACAATAAGTAAATGACCGAACGAAAAAAAACATGAATTCACGTAATTTCTTTTATGAGGTCAAACTTAATTCACGTAATTGGAAGTGTTTTTAATATACAACAATATTTAACCTAATCATCGTCATCATCTTCGTTCTCATCCTCGGCCTCGTCTTCATCATCATCCTCATCCTCATCCTCATCCTTATCCTCATCGTCGATTTCATCTGTATTCTCATCCCCATCAAATTCGTCTTCTTCTTCTTCTTCTTCTTCTTCTTCTTCTTCGTCTTCTTCTTCTTCTTCTGCCTCAATATTTGGGACAAGACGCCTCTTTCTCTCCTGTTTGACAGCTAAGTCTTCTGTATCAACCTCTTCCTCTCCTCTATTTTCTTCAACAATATCTTCAACATCCATTGTATTCGACTGTTGTCCCAAGTATTGGGACTTTTCAATCTGGTCCTCTTGGTATGCTGGGTCTCCAACATTGAATATATTTCTAGATTTAATCTTGCATACTGCCCACCAGTCAAATCGATCTCTACGACGCCTTGGGTAGCTTGTATAGTAGACTTGAACAGCCTGACTTGCTATCGCAAATGTATCGAACCCTCTATACCTCTTGCGATGATTTATATCGACAAATCCAAATTGTTTATCGATTCTCCAACCGATATTTGGTGTCGTATCGAACCACTCACATTTGAACATCACAATATACATATCATATGGGCCAGTATATTGTAAATCTATAATATCCCGAAGCACTCCATAATAGTCAAAGTCCGGCTCGTCGTCATAGATGGTGCCTCTTATGCAAACACCGAAATCCTTGGTACTGATGTCGTCATTGATAAATTCGACATTTATAGCATTCTGAGTTGCCTTAAACCTGAAGCCATTAACGACAAATCCTGGCCAAGTCTTTGTTTGCTTCTTCGGTCCCAATGTCAGATAACGAACACTCTCATTAGTGAGTGTTGTTTCAGGCAATAAAACCTGTAAACAAATATTTATAATTTAATTGTTTTAGATTATATATTTATAATCTCAGTTACTTACGTATTTTATAAGAATATATAAAATCAACCTCAGTTATAATCTCAGTTACTTACGTATTTGCGAAACCATGACGAAAATGTACAATCAACCTCTCTTTGAAGTCCCTCATCGGTAATATCGGGTGTCCTCATTTTGACTTCATCTCTAAATACACTGTTAGAGAGAATAAGAATATATAAGTATAGTCACTTACTTCATCAAATTAGAGATTATAAAGAGTGCAAGTGTACTGACTTACTTCTCCAAATCTCTCACTTCTTGTATGTCACAGTTTAACAAGACATATCGGTGAGCGGCATCATACTCGTTGTCAGTCAACCACCGTTTTTACTAGCTCCAACAGGCTTGCCCCTTACATTGAATATACCACCATCCTCAACGTCCTCGTCATTCCTTTGAGGTCTATTTCGATTTGTCTTAACATGAGTATCGAAATAAATTGAGCAGAAGTTTGACACCTCTTCGATAAGATATGCTTCGCATATCGAAACCTCTATATGAGCCTTGTTGCCAACTTTCTTCTTTAGATGGTGTATGTATCTAGAGAGACAATTTATCTTGAGAATTAAGAATGAATTTTAAAATCCACTGAAATTCAACTTAAATTATATCGATTTTTATGTACCTTTCAAATGGGTACATCCATCGATAATGAACAGATGCACCGACACGGACTTCGTATGCTAGATGAATCGGTAGATGCTCCATGCTGTCGAAGAAGCCAGGAGGAAATATTTTTTCCAACTTGCAAATTGTTAAGATAATCTTCTCATCAAGTTCAACCATGTGTTGCACAGTCAACTTAGTTGAACAAATATCCCTAAAGAATATAGATAGTTCGGCCAACGGAACCCATACAGCAGAAGGCAACAACTCTTTCAAAGCAATGGGCAGTAATCTTTCCATAAACATGTGGCAGTCGTGACTCTTCATTCCCGTTAGCTTGCGTTCATTGAGATCAACGTATCTAGACAAATTCGACACATAACCGTCGGGAAATCTTAAAGTAGATACCCACTGACAGATTATTAATCTATCTTCCTTGCTCAATGTGTATTGTGCTATCGGCTTAGTTAATTGTCCACCAGCTCTCCTTTGTATCAAGTTCAGATAAGGACGCTTGCATATCTCGGCAATGTCTTGTCTTGCTTTTGGATTGTCCTTCGTCTTTCCTTTAATATCCATGACAGTATTGAAGACATTATCGAACACATTCTTTTCGATATGCATAACATCAAGATTATGCCTCATAAGATTATCTTTCCAATAAGGCAAGTCCCAGAAGATACTCCGTTTGGTCCAGTTATGGCTTTGTTCGAACCCATCGACACGATTGTTCGATGGATCTTTTATTACAGTGGGCAAGTCCTTTACATCTTTCCAAATATCGTATCCCGACAATCTGGCCGGCGGATGAGAAAATTCTTGTTTTTCAGCTCTGAACGCGTCCTTGTTCTTTCTCCAATGATGACTCACGGACAGAAATTGACGATGACAATCAAAGAAAGAAGTTTTTCCTCCATGCTTAAGGCGGAACGCCTTACTATTTTCCATGCATATCGGACAAGACATGGTGCCGTGAGTACTCCATCCCGACAGCATACCGTATGCGAGAAAATTATTGATTGTCCACATCAGTGAAGCTCTCAACTGAAAGTTCTGCTTCCTGGAAATATCATAGGTCGCGACGCCGATCTCCCACAGCTGTTTCAGCTCATCCACCAACGGTTGTAAATATATATCGATATTCTTCGTCAGATTTTTGGAACCCGGTATGATAGCTGTCAAGAACATATAAGGAGTCTTCATACACATCCATGATAGCAGATTATAAGGGGTCAGAATGACCGGCCAGCAGGAGTATTGAGATCCCGACTGCCCGAAAGGGGCGAAGCCATCAGAACATAGTCCCAGACGTACATTTTTAGGCTCTGCAGCAAAATCTGGATGACGCAAATCGAAATATTTCCACGCCTCTCCATCCGAAGGATGTGATAATTCTCCATCGTCCTTTGTGCGTTCTTCGTTGTGCCACGTCATGTGTTCTGCTGTATTCTGAGACATATACATCCTTTGCAAGCGCTTCGTGATCGACAAGTAATACATATACTTGTAAGGACGTCATTTTCTAGTTGACTTTCCTTTTCCCCTGACTGGCTTGTAACGATCCGTATTACAGAAGCTACAACTATCTATATCCTCGTTCTCCTTGTAGTACAACATGCATCTGTTGTGACAACAATCTATCTTCTCGTACCCCAGTCCCAGTTGTCGGACCATCATCTTCGACTTGTAGAAGTTTTTTGGAAGCTCTTTTGATTCCTTCGGTAACACCTCCTTGATTAGTTGTATAATCCGATCATAGCAAGTTTGTGGCAAGTTAAAATCAGACTTTATGTTCAACAACCGCATCGTCACTGACAGTACGGAATGAGGCTCACAACTAGGATATAAAGAAGTTTCTGCATCCTGAAACATATCACAGAACTCCTTCGCCTCGGGATTAGGATCCTCCGGATCAAAATTAGGCCCTGCCGCGTCGTATACCATATCTCGTGCAAGGTTCTGCAGGTCTCCATAATCAACAGAGCATTCG
Source organism: Iris pallida (assembly GCA_029216955.1). NCBI lineage: Eukaryota > Viridiplantae > Streptophyta > Magnoliopsida > Asparagales > Iridaceae > Iris > Iris pallida. Next base: position 44,617,970 of record JANAVB010001800.1, read on the forward strand.
TCGTCTTCGACGATAAAATCCGTTGCAGCATTATCATCAAAAGCATAAGTAGCAGCATTCGCAACCTGTCTTTCCGCATATAGTTCACCTTACGATGACCACAGGCCGTAATCACGTACGAAACCCTTACGGGTCAAATAATCTCTTACACTCACCACTTCTTCGTAACGTCTATTGCGATAATTACGACATGGACACTTGATTTTGTTACCATCAATATACTGAGCTTTGCTCATGGCATACTTAAGAAACACTTCCACGCCTGCTTGAAAATCGTCACTCACACCTATTCTGCTCTCGTGTTGTCGTTTGTACATCCATGTACAATCAACGAAATAACGATCCATCACAGATTGGATGTAAAAATCTGTATCGTAAGACAAACTAAACAGAATTAGTATATAATCATGTAACTGGTGGATCCGCTAGTATATAGGCCGGATGTACTTAGTATCGACCGCATCAGATTAGTATCCACTAAGGTCAATACCATCCGATACGACCTATATCAAACCGATATACCGATACTAATCTGCTACGATCGATACTAAGTACATACGGATACCGATACCGATACCGATAGTTCGATACCGATACCGATAGTGCGATACCAATACCGATAGTACGATACCGATAGTGCGATACCGATAGTTCGATACCGATACCGATAGTCCGATAGTCCGCTAGCGATACCGATAGTTCGATACCGATACCGATAGTCTGATAGTTCGATACCGATACCGATACCGATAGTCCGATACCGATAGTTCGATACCGGAACCGATAGTGCGATACCGATAGTGCGATCATATATTGTTAGAGTACATATCTAACTTTAACACATGGTGGTTGTGTATTAACAAGGGCATGTAGAGATGTGCATTACATTACAATTTCAGCATCATTAAAGAGGGTTCAGATTCAGGATTTAAAAGGTAGGGTTGCTATGTTCAAATTATCAAGTATTCAACCATGCTAGTGTATGTGTATAACAGCCCCAATCAAACCTGGCTCATCCCAATATTGTATCAACTCAGCCCCGATAGTCCGATACCGATAGTCCGATAGTCCGCTACCGATAGTTCGATACCGATACCGAGTTCTGGATACCGATACCGATAGTCCGCTACCGATAGTCCGCTACCGATAGTTCGATACCGGAAAAATTCGGCGCTAAATATCCGTTGCTAAATATTCGACGGTAATCCGTCGGTAATCCTATACTAATACAACACTAGGAGTAACAGATGCATACAACTCATATGACACATCTACACCAGCTAGTATAGGACACATAGCCAATAACCAAAACACATAGTTATGTGACAAGCCACACATCTATGTCACATAGCTAACACCCAAAATTAATGTACATCCTACACAAGCACATAAACACAATCTGCATATAAATATATATAAATGATAGCTATATATAAATAGAAATATATATAGAGAGAGAGGGAAAGAGGAAACAAATGTGGGTGAAAGAGTGAAGGGGGCAGCCCCCGCCACCCACAACCCCTCGCTGGCAGCCCCCGCCACCTACAATCCCCCTGCCGCCCCTCGTAGCCCCCGCCACCCACAATCCCCCCGCCGCCCGTCGCAGTCGCCGTTACCTACAATCCCCCCGCCGCCCCTCGCAGCCCCGCCACCGCTCGCAGCCCCCCCCCCCCCACACTCCCTGCCCCGACCAGCTGCCCCTCACGCCACCCACAACCTCCGCAGCCCCCGCCACCCACAACCCCCCGTCGCCCCCCCTCCCCCGCCCCCCGCCACCCACAACCCCCCCCCCCCCCGCCGCCCCCCCTCGCAGCCCCGCGCGCGCCACCCACAACACCTCGCCGCCCCCCCACCCCCCGCCGCCCCCCCACCCCCCCACCCCCTGCCTCCTCCGCTTTCCCCCAGCCCCCGACGCCCCTGTAATACCTCGCTCCGCACGGTACATTATGATGAGTCGTTGACTCGAAGAGTTGCGTTGATCCGATGAGGTATCGATGCGAATAGATGCAAGAGTTACGTTGGCTAAAGGTAAGCTTTGAGTCGATTGGGATCTATGAATCGAATCGATGCAAAGGATAAGTCCCGTTTGAGTAAGTGCTGATTCTAGTTGATCTGGTGTGCAGGCTATGCTTTTACGCTGGACGATAAGAGGTCGGCATTTTACCTTATTCAGTGAAGTGTCCGCGAAACCAAATCGTGGCCTTGCAACGGATTGTGGCATGGGCACGGTAGGCAAAATCAACTTAGTAGTTCAAAGGAATGGCTAAGTCTGAGAGTTAGCTATGCAACCAAGTTATGGGAATCGAGCCGCATCAACTCGGCAAAACGACAAGGCGTATCGGCTTAAGGTGGGCGGGTTCTTGACTCTCTTTCTCCCTATTCCTTCACGTCTAATAAAATATATCATTGTATGCGTAAGATGTTATCGAGTTAGCGAGCGTGGCTCGGCGACGAAAGGTCCAAGTATGTGTCGAACACTAAGATAGAACATTGAACAATCGAACAATTGAAGCGACGTGCATCAAGTGTACGAGTCGCGGTAAGGCGGTGATGGTAGAACATTGAAAAACAATATCGAGATGTGCATCACGTGCACGCCTCCGAGAACATTGAACACTAGGCGTAGAACAATGATTACGGCGCTGAGCGTGCCCTCGTGTACGGAAGGTAGGGAATAACTAAGTAACTACGGGATTAGGCTATGAGAACAACTTACGAATGGTACGCGCTGAATATGAATACGAGATGACTAAGCCGTTGGGCGTCGTGCATCAATATGGATGTGTTGGGGCACAACGCCGATGGAGCTTGAGATAAGGATGGTGGATTATGTTTATGAGACGCGAACATGTTTATGGAGCGGGATTATGTTTATGGAACACGAGATTGGTTGGAACGATATAACTTGTATGCTATGGTACGTATTGTATGGTCAATGGACTCGGATAGCCCGTGCACGGATGCGGCTTCCCTCGGACGGTTACGACCGGGGCACCGGAACCGTTCGGCCTAGGAGGGAATTATGTGTGGTATTTATGGTGTACATCATTTGGACGGATTGCGACCGTCCAGTGCTGTGATAAGCTATGATATTCGTAAGTTTGGGATTATTCGGATATTGGGCTAGCAACCCGTATCAAAGCGATCATAGGCTTACACATAAGAGATGCCAAGTCCATTACGGTGCGAAATACCGTGACCTTCATTTAGATAGGGCCGGTGGACTGAGATGAGAGTTGGGTGCAGGCGCAGGGCCTGCGACCCTTATGCATTGTCTAAGTTATGATTGGAATGTTGCGTGAATTATATGGTTTCTTATGTAAGTTCTAACCAGTGCAGGCTAAGAAAAATGGGACGAAGATGAGCACGATCACTATGTTTATGTTCATATTATGTCTAACTGTATCTGCCGCAGGGACACGGTATTGGACACATTTATGATAAGGTGCTATGTTTAAGTATTGCCATGAAACTGATCCTAAGGCTAAATAGAAAGATCACAAATTAAGATGCATGTTTCACTAAATATATTTAGTGTTTGGTTTGGTACGAGCGGGTCTTGATCAGTGCGAAGCGAGGACGAAGGCACTAATCCCCCACTAGTTTGTGTGCAGGTTCAGCTTATGATTGGCTCGGGGCGGGGCTTGGCTTGGACGTGCCGAGGCATGGAGTCCTTGGTGTTCAAGAGGAGCTACCGCATAGGCGTTCGGACGTGCAACATGGAGATGTTCTGTCGAAGACTACTTGGTGGCTATAAGGAGGCATAATATATGGAACAATGTAATCCTTTGTGAGCTAGAGAGATCATGAGCGTTGTAGCCAATTGGCATATATGTTGGGCTATTCAGAGCCTTTGTAATCTTCAGTTTGTTATCAATAAAAGAGATTCTTTGTTATACTTTGTTTCCTTCCGCAGCTTATGTTATCAATTTGAGATAAACACTATGTGAACCTGTTATCTTGCCTTGCACGAGCGCAACTCCAGGATCGTGCGACATCACGCCCCAGCGAGGACGATGATTCGGGTGAAATCTAGCGAGGACGAGCGATTTCTCGGATCGGGGCGTGACAGCCCCCGCCGCCACTGTCGCCCCAGCAGTCTCCGCCGCCCCTACAGCCCCCGCTGCCCCCCCGATCACCGCGAGAGAAAGAGAGAGGATTACCTTTGGGAGAGAGAGAGGAGAGGTCGTCGATCACCGCCGCGGAAGAGAGAGTGAAATTTGGGGGGAATAAAAAGTTCCCCTCGTCGTTTCAATTTAAGTCTGGGGCGTATATTTAGCGACGGACTAGCGGCGACGGATATTATCCGTCGCTACGCCGACGCTAGATTGGAAAACTACTTACGGCCTCTCCGTCGCTACGTAGACGGCAATTTGTCCCGCCACTTCTCCCAACATTTTCTGCCAAATAGTCGACAGTATAGCGACGGATATGAATTCGTCGCCATATCGCCGACGTCGTGGCGACGGACTGGCGACCTTTTCTCACCTTTAAAATAAAAATAAAATAATATCGGCTTATCGTCGGTACTCCGTCGGTGATTCATCGCAAATTCGTCACTAATTACGACGGAAAGAATCCGTCGCTAAGCAGCCGTCGCTAATTGACTGTATTTTGGTAGTGTGGATAAATTTTGTTGGAAAGAGATCGTGTTCGGTCAGAATTTGATCTAGCCGATTTCGGCCTGAACTCATCCCATGTGTCAAACAGAACTTATAGGTATGCGACGGTAAATTCGGTTCGGTCGGGCTAAACCTGGTACAGGTTTTAATCAACACCGGTGGATTTGTTTGGACGACCAGATTTAATAGTACGCAATTTTAGAGATTTATTAAACCCTAAAATAGTTTTCTCAAACTATAGATATGTGTTGAGGATAGAGGCATAAAGGGAAGCACAATACGGAAATTTAGGGTGATTGTCCAAAGAAAATCTAAGAAAAAGTATGTACTTAGCTCTTTAGGCTCATCGTTCGAAACAGCAAGAAGAGGAGATATGTTCAAAAAAATCATCTACCTCGTTTAGGAAGATCACTACGTACGTAATTTGCTCTTAGGGATCGTCGTTCGAGACAACATGAAGAGAAGATATGTTTGGAGAATCGTCTACTTCGATCAGGGATGTTGCTACGGGGTTGGATGAGTGATTTCAGTTATAATCTCTCTATTTCTTCTTGAGTTCGGTGCGGGATGAACATTTAGGCAAATGGTTCAGCAATTTTGTATTCAGTCTCGTATCTTTCATAAATTTATGAAGATTAGAATTTGTCCAGGTGACACAGTCATCGATCCATATTTTATTTTGATTTGTCTTGCCATTGTTAGATATTGGTTCGGTATCTTAAGGTAGGTTGGTATCGCTTCCGTGATTGCGCTTCTGTGAACAACAATTGGTATCAGAGCTCTTAGGTTCTCAAGAGGGAAGGCACAACCATGTCTATGGAGTAGATGAACACACATATGATCACCCTCACAGGGGGAATAGGTAAATTTAGAAACCAAGGATAAAGGATCTGCTCCGGTTCAAGAACTTGCATGGTTCGATGGAGGGTGACATCGCCAAGCCACCGGACAAGTCTATTGATGACTGAAATTGGTTGAATCGGAAGGCCGTTGGATTCATCCGTCAATGGCTGGACGATTTGGTGTTTCATCACGTCTCCATGGAGAGTCCTGCAAAAGTTATGGGAGAAGCTGCATTCATTGTACGAACGAAAGACGGCTGGCAACAAAGATTTCTTATTCGTTAACTTGTCAACTCTAAGTACACGGAGCTTGCCTCGGTGACACAGCATCTGAACGAGGTTCAGGGTATCATGAGTCAATTATCGAAGACGAATATTCTTATTGACGATGAGCTTCAGGCCTGCTATTTTTGAGTTCTCTACCGAAAAGCTAGGAGACGTTGGTGGTAGTGAGCAACTCCGCGACTGATGGAGTTGCCACGATGGAGGTAGTCAAAAGCAGTTTGTTGAACGAGGAGGTCCGACGAAAGTAGCTTGTTGCCACAATGGAGGTAGTAAAAATAGAATGCTCCCCCGTAATTTGTGAAGCAAAACACAATACAACAAAAGTAAAGCAGCATAACATATAAAGACTGATAATCCAACATAATATAGTAGCACATTAATATGATTTGATATTATTGCAAAGTAGAACATAGTCAAACCCAAATAGATAACCAAAAAAAATATTGCATAGTAAGTGACTTAAACCATTAACATAGCAAATAATTAGAATCTCCAAAATAGTCTAAAATCATGATAAAAGAACTTACAAGATAGTGCATAGTCTCAAATAAAAAAAATACTACATGGTAGTGCATAGTCTGAAAATAAAATACTAAATTGTCAAACTAAGAACATCATGAAAAATATCTATTTGAACTAGAACTCCAATTCAAAGCATTGAAGCAACTATTGATCATCACCAGAAGTAGGATCATCAACAGACCAAGTCGGATCATAGAATGCAGCACCGGGGTTAGAGATACCTCTGAACATAGGGGTCACTTATATGATATCCTGAGTAGTGAGGATGAGATACTATAGGAATAAGAATAGGTTTGAAAAGAATCCAAGACTTAAGTCAAAAGTGGGGTCCAAATTCGAGGTGTTGTTCTGGAAATAAGGGACCGAGTTTAGTCCAAGACTAAGTTCAGCCAGAATTTGGTTTCTCTGGCTCTAGAATTAAATAATATTTGCAATTTAACCTTTAATAAATATTATTTGTAAAGTTTTGATCACTTCGGATTAGCTGTAGGAGTCGGTTCCCAGTTAGTGGTGGTCTGAAAAAACTTAAATATTGTGTCTGCTCGGGACCATCTGGACCATTCTACCCAAGCCATGGGTCCAGGTTGGAATTTAATATTTGGATCAAGGTCCGTCGGCTCGGGACCATCTGGACCATTCTACCCGGGCCATGGGTCCAGGTTGGATTTTAATATTTGGATCAAGGTCCGGCCTGGCCGAGAGTCTTTGACTGGGTTGGCCAGGATTAAACCCAATCAAACCTGGGTCTGCCCCTGTCCACACAACAGCTTGACCGTAGCTGCTCATATGAATCTATACATGGTTAAAATAAATAAGAATTTTCAAATATACAATTTGATGGGAGCCCTCTGCTGATTCAAGCTCTATATACATAAGATTGACATAAGTACAAGTTTAAATTTCTGCAGATGGAAATTAGCAACTTGACATAAACATTCACATCTCACAGGCGGCCAAAACCTGGGTAGGAGTTCAATGAGTTAGGGTGTGTTTGGTAGGAGTGGGTGGAAGGAAAATAGAGGAGGGAAAAGTGAAGGAAAAGATTTATTTTTTCTTGTTTGATATGGAAGGAAAATAGGAAGGAAGGAAAAGTGGCGAGATTACTTTTCCTTTATAATCTAAGAAATCCAATCCCCCCAAAAGTGAAAGAAAAAGTGGAAGAAAAAGTGGAGACTTGTATTAATTAACAATTATACCCCCATATGAATGTATTACTTAAAAATTATTTATGAAGTCAAATGGTAAATAAGTGTTTTTAGTTTAGGGTAGAATTGGTAAGCCCTATATTTTTTACTTTCTTTCCTTCCACTTTCTCTTTCATACCAAACAAAGGAAAATGAATCTTTTATCTTTTCCATCCTTGCTACCAAACACAAAGGAATGAAATAATCTTTCCTTTCCACATGGAAGGAAAATGAATGCTTATTTTTTTCCTTCCTTCCACTTTTCCGTCCTTCCTACCAAACACAGCCTTAATTTCCCGTCATTGGCATCTAGTCCATAGCTTGCTAGCTACAGAATCACAGATCAAAATTGTAAAATTGAAGCAGCTTTCTGCAAGAAGGTTTGAAACAAAAAACGCATAACAAGGATTTAACTTTCAAGACATCAAACAAGTTGCCCATGCAAGCAAATATGACAAAGTGATCTGTATAGAAACAAGAAACAATTCCATTCTAACTGACATTTATTCAACACACCTCATGTATAAGATTTGGAAAAAGGAAAAAGGTGTTTTACTTTTTGCATCCAACTTCATGAGTTCTGTATCCTTCTCGAGAGAAATATACAACAATCCGCAAGATAAAAATAATTTAGCAGGAATTTGCATCTTCACCTGCAACTTTTATTCAACAAAGAAGACCGGTTCCACAAGCCTATATATACCTTCCTCATAACCATTGAAGTGACTCCAGATAATATAGCCGCGTGCAAAAAAACAAGACAGGAAGCCGCACCAAAAATGTCCATTCAGGAACGAACCCGACATGGACGAAAAAATCAGTAGTAGTGAGAAATATTTTTATCAGAGTGGGATTTTGGGGGACTCGGAAGATGGCGCAGTATGAGGTGATGCAGAGGTCTGGAGTTGAAGTGGATTACCAGCATGCTCATTGTTGTTTTGAGAGTCATTCAGTTCTGAATTGCTTCTCTCCTCAGATTTCAGTAGACTGTCAGCTAACTTTGTTGTTTTGATTGGTGAAGTATCTGCTACTACTGTCCATGTCACCAGTGGTGAACTCCTCTGATTAGGAGGAAAGGGCATCGATGGGTCCGGAGCAGGAAGAACAGGCACAGCGTAGTTGTAGTATCCCACCAAAGGGTGATCAAATTCGCAAGCCGAACCATACCTACAACTCCCATAACTACTGTAGAACGTGCATACAGCACGACCCTTGCAATAAAAACGACGAGCCAGGAAATAAAACTGTAATCAGGATTACTTCTCATGAATGATGCAGACTTAGATTTTACATCTTGACTATGACGAATAGGAAAAAGAACTAAAACTTACTGGTCTTAGAGGAAGCCCAAAGGGTCCTAGAGTGGGAGAAGTTTCTGGATTCCCTCTTGGGTGGTCGTACTTGCATGTTGCTCCATATTTGCAGCTACCAGTTTTCTTGTAATATTGGCATTCAGGTTGGTTGGGCCTCTCAGGGAGACTGGTTGTGGTGCTCGAACCAGATTGAGCATAAGGCTTGGTGCTGGATGTCGGATTTGGTACAAGGACATCACTAGATGGAAGGTGGTCCATGTTGCCCTGATTTACATAAATATTGCTTAGATTTGTTTGCATGGAGCTATAAAGCTCAAGTCTGACAAAGTACACTAATAGAAGTTTAAGATAATCAAAGTAAGAATCAGAGTTCAGCAAGATATATCAGATCATAAATTTTGGACTGGAAAAATATGACCTCTACTTGCAGCAGGTTCAGAACGCACACTGCTTGTTATGGTTTAATCCCTCCTTAATGTGAGCATCATGATAAGTCTACCTTGCATATAGATATATATATTTCTCAGTAAAGTGCTACTCGTTTTTCTAGACAAAACCAACAAATGGACACCAGCCAAATACAGCTTTCCAGTTGATCTCAGGGTCCAGAATAATATAAATATGTTGCTAAAAGATTAAGGAGATCAATCAATGCTTAAGCAAGTAAGCAACATTTTCTATTAGAGATACTAATATGTGGTCGATTAAAAGGTGAAATTACACTAATAAAGGCACAAGATATGAACCAGCAAATATGATGCAAGCAAGACCCAAATTGGTTTTCAAAGTGCGAGGATAGTAGCAAATAAACTTTCAATAACCTAAAACAAACTCAGCTCTTTCTCTAATCCCTAAAATAAAGCAAAACAGAAGATGATAGCTTTATATAGCCTAACTAAAACTGACGAGGAAATTAAAATAAACATGTCCACATCACTACCATCAGAAATAAAGTCTGTTCAAGCAAACCTTCCCGATTGTAGGTTGATCTCTAACTCCAAAAAATTGTAATATTATTAGAAGAAGAAAAATATATTTCTCGAGGCAAGCATGCAACGTTTTATATAAATATACCATGCCTAGAAGCCCAGAAGGTGAACATGCCATTGGTACAGGCACAAGATTTCTATTTGCAACCTTCAAATATGACGCAAAGAAGAGCCTAATTACTTTTATTGAACTGAAGCATTATGACCCATGTCAAAGCAAGGAAAAAAAAAACAAATGGGCCTATGAAAGAGCTCTCAAAACTAATGAAAGAATTGCTGTTGACACTTTATGAAGTCCAACTAAAGCTACCCTAACTACAATTAAACTTCTAAGAGCCTAAATAGTCAATAATAGATAGCCAGTTGTCCCAATGAGGATATAGACAGCTCATTGAATTTGTACGGAAGACATAGCATCAATCCACAACTGGTTGTAGATGGAAATAGGCGATGTGTATCTATTGGAGTTACCACATATAAAAGATAAAACAAATGCACTTTATACAGCATAGTACTAATAATATATGCTGTTGTTCAATAGCATCAAGGCATTGATGGGCGAGAATTCTGACTTCATTGTTTGCAAAATATAGAAAAGGCAACATTGCCAGTCTTCTGACAAGAAAACCCCAATGCTAGATAGACATCAGCATGGATACACAACATCAATTTTGAATCACTAATTATTTCTCCCAAGACCTAAATGCATGAAAAGACTCCAATAATTCCAGAAATTTAAGCATTTCTACCATATAGTAGGATGCCATTCAAAAAGTAATGCCGTACTAGTAAGTATTTAAAAGCAATAATATAAAATAAGCAGTGGTTTGAAGATAGCACATACATTATATAATCAATACTCAGAAATTGTAGCCATTTGACAACAAGAATTATAACAGATCACCATGATGCTATTTGAATATAATTGCAACAAGTTTGTGGATAGAAGATTATGATTAAGATTCTACTTTCCAATGTAACGCATATTCACCCTTGAATAGTTAAGACCGATGCTTCCTGTCCAAAATAACTAGGAAAGGAAATAACATCAACATTTGATGACTTGATTTTTTTTGAGCTTCACTTTCAAGGGATAGATTCTGACCATGTAGGCGCTCCAACCTTGCTGGACAGGCATGGTTCCTTGAGAAGGTGGAAAAACAACATGCATGTATGCTGGAAGGCTTTGCATATGTGGACTTGATAAGTAAGGGGATCTAGCTAAAGGCCATGTTGAAAGTCCACCGATTAGAGGTACGCTTGATGAAGGTACCGTGGAGGAACCTGAAGATCCGTAGGTTGGGGCTCCAGTTGCGGGTAATGCAGCACACAGTGCAGCAGGTTGGGGATGGTTGAACTTGCATGCAATTCCAAATTTACATGTTCCATATCTCATGTAATATGGACATGATTTTTCATCCTGTAGTAAATGTTAAAACTTAGTTCCATCAAGTACCTCATGAAAACACTTCCAAATGTGAACACTGAATAGCCATCAAATAGACCAATTTTCTGGGACGTGGTTGAGCGATTCAGAGATCCTGAAACTGAAGCAAGGATGGAGCAGGTACCTGACGCAATGGTAAACCCATAACATTCAAAGCCACGGGTCGTATGTCATGCCCATCTCGTGGATGGTGATATTTGCATGTAGCTCCAAATTTGCATGTTCCCGTCTTCAAAAAGTACTGCATGAGTAATGTGACAAAGCAAATCATGAACTATAAAAACAAATGCTAAACTGATCCAGCATCATTCAACTCATAATATACAGTAACAAATCTCATAATTAATATCAAGGATGAAACAATCAATTGGATTCCTTCAGCTAAACTAAATGACTGGATTGGCTCAAAGTTGAGCAGTGCTTAACATTTTTTGTCAAAAAGATGAAAGAACTGAATCCGAACTTTGAAAACAAAATAGAAGCAATATGTGTGAAGGAGAATACCTCGAAGTGAGGTAATATACGCAACGTGCATAGTCAGAATGATGTCAGTGTCAGGTGGCAAATATTGGTGGTTGGCTGAATGCCTTGAATCACTTCCTCCTCAACAACAAACACATCAACATGATAATAATGATAAATCCAATCCAACATCACCTATTGTTACAGGATGGACCTTCATCTTCCATGTCCTAATATCCTATGTAAATTCTGCGTTGGTTCTTCTTATCAGCTTACATAAGATAACCAAAGGTCTTTAGTACTTTTATATAATCATGTCATACCTCTTTGAAAAAGTTTAGTAGAAAAAGAGGGCATCCTAGTGCCATGAGGCTCAACTTATGCAAAGTCTGGGAAGGAGGGTTAAGATGTACACAGGCTTAACCCCAAATATATGAAGAGGCCATTTCCGGGTCTTGAAAAACATTAGTCATAACAGAAAAACCTGGCACAAGCGGGAGCAAGAAGCAGATAATTTATTCCATCATCAACTGTAGAAGGAGAGTTTATCATGTAAATGCTTAACCCAGTTATTAAAATATTCTGCCAAGATTTGAAGTATTAATATCTAATTTAGGACAAGGAATAAGCTCTTATCCAGTGCACAAAATCACGTGTTTTATTATTTACTCCAACAAGCCATGTAAAATGGTCATGTTTTCAGCTTTAATTCTTTCAAAACAATACTCAACATTCGTTTTATTGTAAGATCTTGCAAAGAGTCTTAACATTTTTTGAATTTTTCTTATTTTAATTACTTGAGATTTCAAATTTTGTTTAAAATGTCGAATACAAAAAAAATTGACGATTCAGAAAAAATTACACACATAGAATTTATTAATCATTTTTGTTTATCCGATATAGATGACTTGATAATTGTTAAAGCATACTCTTCAAGACTACCAAATGCATCAACATAACTACCATTTATTTCAATTAAAGTCATTTCTCGGGCTCTCCAAGCTTTGGAATAAGTAATATGTATCCGATGCTCTCTCTATACATTTCTAACAACTTGTAGTGGACTATATGATTGATTATCTCTAATTGTATCAATTACCTTATTTTTAACTTACGTAGTAGTAGCTAGTTGATGGCATCATGTTCTAAATCTATCTAAACAAGAATGGCGACTTTCTAATGTACGAATGACAAATGTTTCACCTTCACAAATGGATTTATAACGTATACTCTCCAATAACACTTTAGTTGATTACAAGTATATATAATTTTTCGGACATTGTTCATACCACTAGCTAAACAAGTAAAATTAGTTCAATTGCTATATCACTTATAAAACTTCTAAATTTAGAACAACTATCAAATGATTGTCCAACAAATAATTCAGGAGTGGTAGCATTATCGATATTATCATCTAAATTTTTAATTAAATCATCACTATTTTCATCATCATCTTAATCACCTTCATCTAATATATGTTCTTCTTCGATAAATGGAACAACTTGTGAGAAGAACTATGACCCACATTAACAGTATGGTAATTAGAAGCACGTTGAGTATTTATATTATCAAGTCTTGGTGGTAGTGGAGTAACATAAATATTTAAACGGTAATTGTAAATTAACTTCAAGGACAAAATTTTATGTTTGTTCACCATTTATTAATAAACAAGTAGAAGCAAAATATGTCTTAAAATAAATTCATATGGATAGAAAAACTTTCAATAATCATATTGTGTAAACTATTTAACGTAATATTATGATCAATCATAAGAAGTTGGGTAAAACCTCCGTAAGATAGTCCATTTAGTGTACCTCTGTGCGAGCATAATATTTTTAGGCTTTGATCCATGGATGCTAGAGGTTTCAGAGCTTCTAAATGGAGAACTTCTGGAAAAAAAAAAGATTGTAGAGAGCTTCTGAATGTAGTATAGAGCTTCTTGAGATGAGAAAAAAAAAATAGAGGAAGAGATGAGTTGTGTGAAAGAGCTCCCCCCCCCCTTTATATACCCAATCAACTAAATAACGTTCGAAAATCCGAACGTTACTCCAATGGTCGAAAAAATGATCGTTCATTTAAAAAGAATAACACCCGAGGTGCCACGAGAGTTAGCGCCCTACCCCACCCACCCCCCTTCCCTAGGGGGCTGCCTTACTTTCCAGCCTTTGAGACGCCATAGGAGTTGGCGCCCCATAACCTTCCTCCCTATGGGGCGCCAACTCCCGTGGCACCTGACTCCCCAGCATCCCAAACGTTATGGCAGTTAGCGTCCCATCCCCCCAATCGAAATCTTTGGAAACTTCTCCTCCCCACTACAATTCTTCTAAATTTCATCCATATGTATAAAATTTTATTTTACAACAAATCTTACATACAGCTACTAGTTGACATTATTTCTTTCCTTGCAGGTGTAATACAGCACTAGTTTTTCTTTTAGAAGTCAGTATATATTTTCAAAACTGTAACTTGTATATAAGAGAGATACACTAAATTTCATTTAACCACGCAACTTAATATAGTGCTTCAATCATGAACAGGACATGAAAGCCTTGATAACATTCTAAATCAAGAAAAAATAGATTATATAAATCCCAAACACATTTGCAGCTATATCCAAGTTACTCTATCAAGCAGGTACCCGATGTTACACATGAGAGTCTTGAGAAAATCAGAAGAGTTTATCCAAAACTTGGGCAACTTCTCTGGCCATCATGTCTAAATAGTAAATAGCTTTGGTTTCTCACTATTGTGCTGGCTTTGTTAGATTCTTATTTCTCCACTATTCTTCTAATCCTTTTCCAATTTTATCCAACTCTTCATGCATTAAAAATGAAACAGCATGCTCATGGAATGGAATCTAACTATTTCAGAAAATCCATCTTTAAATCCTTGAACAATTTTGACAAGTTATAACACAGTTACTTAACTAGAAACAAATTGTAATGTGAGAGAACAGGGTCGGCAGTTCTCAGAAATTTGAGGTTCAAATCTTCCATGTGCAAGAATATAAGAGTTTACAGAATCTGTTTAGACATCCATTCACCAAGCATACATAAACAGTGCATAACAAGCACTCTCTGAGAATTAGTGTTGAATACGTGTTGGAACCGTGTTGTACCGTGACATGTCGGACACATATGAGGCATTTCACAAACACTCCAAAATACAAATAGGTCACAGCAAAATCAATTCTTTGACCGTGTTGCCATGGTGCCGTATTCGTGTCTGTGTGACACATACTAATACATTCTCTTAAGTAATAGCCCTTGGTAGCAGTAAACTCTACAAATTCCTAGTTTGTAACAAAATAAGGTTGTTAAGACCTAAATCCATAGTGGCAAGTATAAAATTTCAGGACCATTTACAAAAGGAAAATGCAAGCGAACATGTTCTACCTGGCAATTGGGTTGGCCGACTCGTTCCGGAAGCTCGCCTCTGTCCAAATACACCTATATAACATTACAAAGCCTGAAAACTGACCTTCACCAATTGATCAGACTATAGGAGGACAACCGGAACACAAAATCTCACCTGTCCATTGTAGGCTGGGTGATTGTACTGGCAGTTGCTCCCGTACCCGCAAACCCCCCTTCTCATATAATATATGCAGTCCGGCACTCCCGGACGGTCGGGATAAGGGCTGTTATGACCATCCACCGGTTGTTGATTATCCGTATTATTATTTTTACTATTTTGGTTGCTATTTTCCTCGTCATTGGCTTTGAGTCTCCACATAGCCTCTGTACAACCATGAAAACTCCATTACAAATATAGACACGACATGGACACTTCAAATTACACTCAAACACACCAAAATCGACGCCGTGTCCGTGTCTCCGTGTCCGCATGTGTGTGATAAGACTGAAAAAAATGATCAATTTAGAGCAAGAAAACGCACCTTGGAGATTGCTCACGGAGGCATTGGAGGAACTCGAGACCGCATTGCTGGCGACCTGCCGGTTGTTCGCCATCGACGGGGTCTCCGAACCCTAATTCCGGTCGAAACCGATCGAATCACGGTCGATTTTCCTCGCGGAAGCGACCGATTCCAGCTCTGGTCAGCAGCGTCTTTGCGTTCGGCGACCGGATCTCAACGGATCAACCGACCATCGACCGCGAGTAGTTCTTCGAGCTCGATCCGGAGAAATTTGGGGATTTTTTTTTCTTTCCTTTTTCTTCTCGATTTGAAATATTTATAATTTTTATTCAGACAAGGATTTCTTTTTATTTAATTTTTCTTTTAGCAGTTCATGTAGAAAAACAAAATTTTCCAAAAAATTGTAGACGACTTCAAGTTTATGAAAAGAGCATGAGAAGTCCAACTCGCCGTATTGTTGCGTTTCTTACTTAAAAACATTATTGTTGTCAAACCCTTACTATTCACCATTATGTCATGAGTTACATATGATTTTTGGGATCATGTAACTCATGACCCTTGGGTTGCCCCTTATCCCTATATATATGGCCCTTGCCATATGATGAAATAACAAGAAAAAAAATACTATTCTACGATATCTAGTATCCCTTCAAACACGTTATCAGCACGATTGCTGAAGCAAGGAGAATCGACGTCCAGATCTCGACGTCATCCTTCCTTTTTTCCTAGTCGATCCGACCAGAGGTTGGTAACACTTCTTAAAAAAAAAAAATTACAAATTAATTGTTTGAATGAAAATTAGCAATATATATATATATCTAACAATCTAAGAGTGATATTCTTTATATTGCTAACGTTCAAAACAAATTTGCTTCTTATTAAAACAAATATTGTTCACTGTACAACAAATTGACTTATTGTTAGACCAACTTGTTGTTGAACAAATTGCTTTGCTGTTAAACCAATTGTTACTATTTTGTACAACAATTTTTGTTACTTGTTTGTGTACTCATTACTACTTACTGTTCTGTGTACATCTCATTGGAAAAAAAATTACTTACTGTAATATTGACAATTGCATATTAGCTTCTGGACTGAACTGTTTTATTAAGCACCGTGGTATTTTTATTATGAGCTCTGTAACATTTATGATTATGCATAAATATTTAATTTTAATTTATGCATGTTTTTCACATGATAGATAAAATGGCCAAAATAGCGAGTGTCGATTTCGAAGTACTAGATGCTGCTGGAAAAATTTATTTGAGCTGGCACGTGGACCTGAAGTTCCACTTACGTGCCCAGGGCTTATTAGCCACAATTTCAACTCCTCTTCCATCGACTCCGGCCACTGGTACGAAAAATACAGCAGACACTGATGTGGTTATTTCTACAGTGAACGTCTCTGATATAGATAAGGCGAAAGCCATTATCAACATCAGGAGACACATTGATCGGATCCTGAAGGCCGACTACCTCACTGTAGAAGACCCAAAGGAATTGTGGACTGCACTGGAGGACCGCTATAAACATCAAAAGATGTAATCCTCCCACGTGCAAGGTATGAGTGGAAAAACCTTCGACTTCAGGACTTTAAGTCCGTAGCTGAGTACAACTCAGCTCTCCATAATATCACCTCACGCCTGAAGTTGTGTGGTGAAGAAGTCTCGGAGTATCGCATGTTGGAAAAAACTTATACATCCTTCCACGAGAAGGACGCAATCCTTATGCAACAGTACTGTGAACGAAAGTTCAAAAAGTACTATGAATTGCACTCCACCCTGATGATGGCAGAGTAAAACAGAGAACTTCTCTTGGCCACTCATAATCTACGCCCTGCAGGCTCAGCTCCTCTTCCAGAAGCTTATTTTTCTTCCAAGAAGCAGAAGAAAAATAAGAACAAATCTAACATGGGAAATGCCCATAAGAGGCCAGCCAGAAGTCCACCCCAGAACAACTTTCATCACCAGAGCAGCAAAAGTGGGGCAAAGAAGAAGTGGAAGAAGACCACAGAACTGATGTCCATTCCCAAGAAAAATTGGAAGGACAAATGCCACAAATGTGGCATGACTGGACACTGGTCCAGAAACTGTCGCACCCCGCGGCATCTACAAGATCTGTATCAAGCAAGCCAGAAGTCTCAAGTTGAAACAAATCTGGTAGAAAAGCAACCGTCTACTCAGTTCTCGGCGGAAGACTTCGAGAACGACGACCTACTCGACTAGAGCCACTATCTTATTTCATGCTTTTAAAAACTTGTTGCCGCATTTTTATATTATGCTTCTCTTTTATTATAAATTATGCATTTTTGCAAGCAACTTATTGACCTCTCTATATCAGTCCGCCGATCGATATAAGAGAATTTTTTTTAAAAAAAAATTGTATTTCAAAACCGTTGTCTTAATTACGATTGTTTGTTGTTGTTTTTTTTTCATTGATCTATAGATGAAGTAACAACATGATAGCATGTTAGGCCAACAAAGTATGTTGCAGTACGATACAAGCATAGCAATATAATATAGGACAATTAGGACAATGCTAAGTTTAAGTAGCAACATGATAGTGAGTATATGAGTATTAGTGACATCATTATGTTAAACTTAACTGATTAGCCATATTCAAAAACACAATATAATCATTGGGCCAACAATCTCCCCCTTTTTTATTATGGCAAATCGGTTAAGTTTAATACAGATACGATAGATGCATATATCACTAATAAACACATACTACGAGAAGATAGTGTGCTAACTTAAACTTATTTCTCCCCCTTTGACATGATCAAAAATAAGCTCCCCCGTAATAAGAGATAAAATGAACTCAAGCATAAGGAGGAAGGCATAGACAATCATGATCAAGATATACTAAATAAGGAACAATGGGAGAAGTGTGTAAAGACAAGTATAGAAACTACATACCCAATGTAGAGTGCCAAAAAAATAGCTTGTCAAGACACAAATAGTTGGTAAAACTAAAAGAATTTGAAAATAATCAATAGATAGTTTACCAACATGAAATCCAAGAAAGACATTTAAAACATAGTATGATATGAAATCCAAGAAAGACATCAAAAAACTTTTGGAAGAGAATTATAAAAAAAAATTCTGTCAAAAACCCTAGGGATAAGATAATTGCAAATAATAGATATCAAAGTAGAAAGATACCAATTGAGATATTGAAATAGACAAACTTGATATCAATTGAAATATATAAACTTGAAACATTGATCAATGAAACTATGATAGTCATAATTGTCCACAGATAAATAGTGAAACAAAATAAATGAATGATCAATGTAAAATAGAAGCAATTGATATAAAAAGATCTCATTATTTGCAAATCTATTTGCTTATCCAAAATTCATGCATTTGAACTCAATTACCTTATCATGCTATATGAATAAACATGAATGTAAAGAAGAAACAATGTTTGAGAAGGAGAAATTCAGTCGAATTGAATGCTCCCCCTCAAACTATGACCAATATAGATAAAATCATGAATATTGGATAAGTCCTCAACAAGAAAAGCCAAATCAATTAAACATACAAAGAGAGCCAAATCATAGAAAGCCATATCAAAGAAAGCACAATAGTCATCAAGATAAAATACGAAAGTAAATATTAACGAGATGACTCATATCAAAGAAATATGATGAAAACAATTACATAAACTCTCATAAACCTTTCAAAAAATAACAGTATCATGACCTCAATCACTAAGATATAAATAATGATAAAAATATGGGTCAATGATGAACTAGGTATACGACATATTAAAGGGTATAAATGAATTGAACCAATTTATTTGCTCCCCCTTAAAATATGCGTATCTAGTTCCAAAGCACTTATAGCAAAAAAAATGATAACTTCAAGATCTAGGGATAAATCAAGTATTGATTTCTCCCCCTTGCTCAATGCATATAAGGCTATAAAAACGACATAAAACGAATAATGTCATCTTTAGAAGAGATATCCAATAAATAGTCACTAAAGATGAACGATCAAAATAATATCTTAATTAAGCACATATAATCAAAAGACGACATACACTAACCTATATAGAAGAATATCATATTGAAATATGATAGATCAATGCATGTTATCTTTTGAGAAGAAGATCATCATGAAAAGAAATAAGGTCCATTAGAAAAATATCGTTATGATCAAGAATAATAAGGACCATTAGAAAAATATCATCATGAAAAGGAATAATAAGGTCCATTAGAAAAATATCATTATGAAATGGAATAATAAGGTCCATTAGAAAAATATAATCATGAAAAGGAATAATAAGGTCCATTAAAAACAATCATGATGAGAATCACAATATAGCTCAAAAGATAAAAATAAAACTAAAGAAAAAATGTCATCATGAATAAAGTCAATTAAATCAATTACGAAGAAAGTCAAAATATAGCTCAAAGAAATAAAGAATAAATCTCAAATATCATGTCCATGATTATCTAATTAAGAAATGATCAACCAATTTATTGCTTTGCATGGACTATGTATGTTTTACCACATATGTACCCATCAACGGGTAGTAATCCAACCTTGCTAATACTAAATAAGAAACCAATGAAGTTCAAATAGCAAAGAGCATATGTGATAATCCATGAGTAGTCAAAGTAGAGTAATAAATTAACTTGATAACCACATAATTAGATAATATAGGACTACTCTATCAATAGGATCATTCATAAAGTAAACCAATAAATAATTATGATCCGTCATAAATTCCATCTAAAAACCATATAAACGAACCAACAGAAAATATAGAAAAGAGTCAATCTTATTTAAATGATTGCAAATTTATTCCAAAGAAATGATAATATAATAGAATCATGACTCAAAAGATGAGAGAAATTTAAGAGATGCTTGTCAATGACTAGTATGAAAGGAAGTTAAAGCGATGCATCACAAATCTCAATGGAAACAAGATAAAATAAAAAATTTGTCAAACTAATTTTAGAAACCAAACATATGTATCTAAAATAGAATACAAATTAGAAAGAATTCATAAATCTTGTTTTTGTAAACTAGCATATCACATATAGATTGAAGTTCAAGAAGATAGCTAGATGAGTGAAAGTGAACAAAAATTATGTAGCTTAACAATACATCGCAAATAAGCAAGCTAGCTACATAACTAATTAAGATTAATGAGATAGGCCATTAACATGATAAATGTGCTCATTAAATCTTAAGTCACTAACACTAAAAAATACATGCTTAAGCATAGAGTTCACAATAAGGGTAATACATTTTGAATGATCAAAATGATTTATATACTCTTTGCTAAGCAAGGATAAGAGTATAATATAGCAAGTAAATGAATTAGACTCTCATCAAGTAAAAGACAAAAGAGATGTTCATGAAAACACAATGGAGCAAATCTCTTTGCCAAATATTGAGATTAACCCAAGATAATGAAGTAATAGATTGATCTAGAGAATGCAAAATTATAACCATTATGAAAGTGTATTCTCTAGAAATTGAAAATTCAACGTAAAAGTTCAACCCATAGTAGCTAAAGACATGAGAAGTATGATATATCAATTATATGTATTCTCATGTGCTACAAAAACATCATTGGGCAATAATAATAAAATATTTATAGCTCAAAATATAAGGCTAGATATGATGAAGTATTCTGGAACTTAGGAGAGGATCCAGAACTAGATAATGGTTGCAAGTAGACCTTAATAAATCTTAAGTCTATAAAGTGTTGATCACTTTGGGTTAGCTGTAGGGGCCGGTTCCCAGCTAGCGGTAGTCCGAAGTCTAGTGCACCGTGTCGCTTCAGGCTATTTACACCTGTATGATAGAAGGACCCTTTTCGGCTTGTTCCCAAAATATTCTTTACTTTTAAGAAATTAGATTTAAAGGAATATATGCATTATCATCAAACAACATCAAAATATAAAACTCCTATAAATAAGAGAGGTAAATATCCAGATAATAATGAAAGAAAGATCATCAAAAATTTGCTAAGAATATTTTTAAAACAAACATTTTCATAGTGCACTAATGGAGCAAAATATATAGAAGATACATGCTCAAGATGTGCACTAATAAGTACAATAATTTTAACAAGTAAGGTAAAGCACAAAACCAAGCAATTCTTGAAAGAGCTTCCATAAAAGTCATGAACAAGACACTAATAAACATTTTCTCTCAACATTTCAACTTAAAGGCATTTAAATAAATAAATATCAACATTTGGAATCAATAATGGCCATTTGATCTATAATTTGATCAACGGCTGAGGCTGTTTCCGGTTCTGGAACAGCCAGGCCGAATTCGGTCCGAACTCTGGTAAGGGCAGAGTTCGGCCCGAATTCCGGATTCTGGTGACAGAACTAGAATCAGGCTGAAAATTGGTTAAGCAAAAAAGATCAAAATAAGAGTAAAAGACATGTATCCATAAAGTCAACAAATAAAAGTCAATAAGATATCATCAAAAAGAAGACTTTAAGGAATAAGCTAGTTGATTCAAGTAGAGATAACACAAATTTGGTCAAAAGAATCAATAGCTAAAGTATGAGGTAAGCACAAGTATGAATAGATACTCATCAAAATAATATGAAACTTGAGCTTATCTCATATGCCCACATAAAGATATTTATACAAAAATAGATGTCAATATAATAAATACATGATCTACATGTAAATGAAGATTTAATGAATATAGTCATGTATCCATCATGAATGTTTGAAAAACTATCACAAATTCAAAAGCACGTATAAATAGACTTTATTAGGCAAAGACATAATTGATTCTCAATAGGATAATCAAAATAAAATATGAGAATCAATAATGAATATATTATGTAAGCACAAGGTTAACAAGAAGTATAAGTATATACTTATCAAATTATAAGTAGCTTGTGCTAAACACATATATTCACAAATACCAATGATATATTAAATACAAATCGGCAAGAAGTAACTATCTCAAAACTTTTAAAGATGAAGAGTTAAAACATATTAACTCAAATCAAAACCAAGGATATATGGACTAGAGTGATATGCATGCTTTGTAAATAAGGATTAAGAATAACGAGCATGCATATATAAATGTATGACACTACTAGAAAATGAGTGATAAACTACATAGTGTGAACTAACCATATAAAGCTATGTAACTAGTCATGCTATATAAAAGAAATAGAAAGAAAATCAACTAAGCATGCTAGTATTATATCTCACATTAATTTATATAATAAGCAACTAAAAGATATCAATGTGAGCTAGTAGCAAGACATCAAAAGAAACATGCTAGATTCAACAAATATAAATCATTTAAAGAGAATCGTTTAGCATGTTACCAAAGTGGCTCTAGTGGCCACACTTGTGTTGGTGCAATTGCTTAGAAGATGACCTTTGAGCTTTGCAACCACCAACACGCTTCCTCGGTGCTATGTCCTGATACAAGAAGCTCCTCCTACAATATTAGGCGAAGACTTTGGTATCCAAATAAACTTGGATCCACATTTGTTAGCTTTAGGGACCCATATACTATTTACTCTAGCATTGGTAGAAAAACTCCTACGAATAGGACAAGTTACACTCATGTGTCCAATGCGAGAGCAATAGAAGCACCTAATACTAGTGTGTGCACATGTATCGGAATGAGCATGATTATGAACATGTGACATACTAGAATGATGAATATCTCTAGAGTGAGCATGTATGGATTTGGTCTTAAGACTATCATGTTCTAATAGCAAATCATTATGCACACAAGTAAGAGAATCACTATGCATGGATTTGGTCTTAAGAATATCATGTTCTAATAGCAAATCATTATGCAAACAAGTAAGAGAATCAAATTTAGCATTTAAAGCATAATTCTCTTTTTCAAATAAAGCAATTCTAGAAATAAAATCATCATTTTGTTTCTTTAAAGAGTCAATAGAAGAATCATGCAAATGATTTAGCTCATGTGCTTGCTTCTTAAGATCTTCTATTGATGAGGAAAGAGATTTGATTTTCAAAATTAAAGAATCATTCAAACTCTTTAAAGAAACACAAGATGAGTTTTGAGAATCAAGTCTAAATAATAAATCAATGTTTTTATTTCTCAAAGACTCATTAGATTCTTCTAAATGAATAACCTTTTCTACAAGTTCTTCATTTGTAGAATAAAAAGCCTTAGCAAACTTCAAGGATTGGTTAGCCATGGCTTTCCACTTAGAGCACTTATTGCATTTAGAAGAAACATGATTGTCTATGCTACTAGAAGTAAAACCCTCTTCATCGGAGGAGGAAGAATACGATGCCATACACAAATAAACAAGGATCTACTCTAAGGATGTTAAGCCTAACAATAGAGACCTTGCTCTGATACCAATTGAAAACACAAGTGTAGGCAACTCTAGAGGGGGGTGAATAGAGTTTGTGTCGATAATCACCAAATAAAAAGTTAACTCTATATCACCTCCACAAACAACTATCAAGCTAGTAAATAAATCAGAGAAAAATGCGGAAGTAAATAAAGATCAAGAAGAGCATACGCAAACACAGCAGTTTTAACCTGGTTTCCCTCGTGGAGGACTAGTCCAGGCCTGAGAACTCTAGCTCAGGATTCAAATCCACTATTTGTGAAATAGTAGTTTACAACCCGTGCCTTTTCTTCAGAAGAGCACGTCAACTTCTTACAGAGGATCGCAGTGGCGATTTGCTTGGATTTTTCCAAGCGACTTGGAATTATCCAAGTGACTTTTCTTTTCAACTCTTGCACAAAAACTTCTAGCTGAATCGCACTTGAGCACCTTGGGGCTTAGGAAGTTTTGTGGCTAGTAGATTGGAAGAGTAAGGCTCTTGACTATATAGGCTATGTAAGAGAAGAAGAATAGAAGAGTGGATGGTTTCAAATAAGAGAAACCAAGGCCTATTTATAGGGTTCGGGACAAGCAGAATTCGGCCAGAATTCGGTATGGATAATTCAAATTTTTGGCCGTTGGACAGCTTGTAGCAAGCAGGCCCTAAAAATCAGGGTGCTGGAAATCAGGGGACAGAGTTCGGCCCGAACTCTGTGTGGAGGCAGAGTTCGGCCCGAACTCTGTCTCCAGAAGACAGAATTGATCCAATAGGCTTTTGGGCTTTGTGGAGCTTGGGCTTGGTTCAGGAATTGGTCTGTTTGTATGGTAGAGTTTGGAGAGATATGTCTAGGGGTTGAGATGACTCAGTGCGACTCAACGTACACATTCTCCTAGACTCAATAAATTGAAGATTACAGACTTAAAACAAATAGAAAAACCAAGAGCCCTATTTATGAAGCCTTTCTTCTGATATTTGAGCAGTCCTGAAGACGTCTTTTCCCTTGACAGCAGTCGTCCGAAGATAAACAGATCTGGAAATCTGAATACCTTTCGGGGGCTTCGCCCCCGAACCCCCGACGGGGGGCGCTGCCCCCTCGACCCCTGTCCGCTGACCGGGCAGCGGAACCCCCGATGCGAGGCCCCGGATAGGTCGCTAGGCGGTTCGAAGAAATCTTTTTGTATGACGCCGTCTTCGCTCCATCATTAATTCTTCATTGCCTATGTCCTGTTTGATCATGTTTGATCATGCTTACTGCATGTCTACAAATACATGTTAGGCCAACAAAATATGTTGCAGTACGATACAAGCATAGCAATATAATATGGGACAATTAGGACATTGCTAAGTTTAAGTAACAACATGATAGCATGTTAGGCCAACAAAGTATGTTGCAGTACGATACAAGCATAGCAATATAATATAGGACAATTAGGACAATGCTAAGTTTAAGTAGCAACATGATAGTGAGTATATGAGTATTAGTGACATCATTATGTTAAACTTAACTGATTAGCCATATTCAAAAACATAATATAATCATTGGGCCAACAAGCGTCTCGACGCACACAATCCTTCGAGAAAAAAGCTATTTTTATAGCTTATATGATTATGACGGTCCCATTATTACGATATCAGGACTATCAAACATAATAGAAGGATTTGGTGAAGCAATTATATTGCTCCCAAAAAAACAAGACTAATAATAAAAGATGCACTATTCTCTCCTAAATCAAATAGGAACCTCATAAGTTTCAAGGACATTCGTTTAAATGGATATCACTTATAAACAAATGAAATAAATGAGGCAGAATATATGTATGTTACTCGTCTAAAAGATGGTTCAAAAACTATCTTAGAATGATTTAAGGGACTCCCGTCGGGTCTCTTCGGGTCTCTATCATACTCATATTCAATCAACAGAAGCTAACATGATTGTGCACCAGAAGTGTCATTCATCGCCAAAATTTAAACTTTGGCATAATAGACTGGGTCACCCAGGATCAGCTATGATGAAACGAATCATAAGCCAATCCACTGGACACAACCTGCAGAACCTGAAGATTCTTCAGAAGTATGATTACTCGTGTCTACTTTGTTTTCAAGGCAAAATTATAACGAGACCATCCCTTTTGAAAGTGGGACTAGAGTCTCCTAGCTTCTTAGAGAAAATTCATGGAGACATTTGCGGACCTATACATGCCGCAAGTGGTCCATTTAGGTACTTTATGGCTTATCGATGCATCTACTAAATGGTCTTATGTGTGCCTTTTATCCACCCGCAACTTAGCTTTTTCTAAGCTATTGGCACAAATAATTAAGTTGCGGGCTCATTTCCCCGATAACCATATCAAAAAATTAAGACTTGATAATGCGGGTGAATTTACTTCACAGGTTTTTCAAGACTATTGCCAAGCAACTGGCATCGAAGTTGAACATCCTGTAGCTCATGTTCACACCCAGAACGGGTTAGCAGAATCTCTTATTAAGAGATTACAATGGATTGCTCGTCCATTGTTGATGCAGTCACAGTTGACTGTTGAAGCTTGGGGTCATGCTATATTGCATGCCGCATCACTTATTAGAATACGGCCTTCTGGAGGTCATATTCTATCTCCGATGCAGCTCGCTTATGGTTCACCTCCAAATATCTCTCATTTGAGAGTTTTTGGTTGTGCTGTTTACGTCCCCATTGCTCCCCCACAGAGGACCAAAATGGGTCCACAACGTCGATTAGGTATCTATGTTGGGTTTGACTCACCCTCTATAATTAGATACCTAGAACCCCTGACGGGTGACGTATTTAAGGCACGTCTTGATGACTGTTAGTTTGATGAAGGATTATTTTCTAAACTGGGCACACAGTCTAAGAAGCCAGAAGCTTCTAAGACAATTTCTTGGGACACAAAAACTTTGTCTCATTTTGATCCGCGTACAAGTCAATGTGAAGATGAGATTCTGAAGATATTACATCTTCAGAACACTATACATCTACTTCCGGATACATTTACTGACAACCAGAAGATTGTCAGATCACACGTCCCTGCTGCCAACACGCCAGCTAGGATTGACATCCCCAAAGATGGATGCAATCCGCCGGCAGCAGAAATGGCAATACCTCAATTAAAAAGAGGACGCCCACCAGGTTCGAGAGACAAAGTCCCTCGTAAAAGAAAAAACCCTGGAGAAATTAAGAAGATCCCAACACAGGATGTTGAGCTCAGATCAGCTACCTCTCCCCTCCTAGTTTCCCCTGAAGAGGAACAAACAGGAGAAATATCATTAAATTATGTACGTACTGGAGAGGTACTGAACAGAAAAAGCACAGTCGTCGACGACGATTTTACGTTCAATATTGCCGTTCACGTCACTGAAAATGACGATGACATCGATCCACGGTCTCTAGCGGAATGTAAACGCAGAGGCGATTGGCCAAAGTGGAACGAAGCAATAGGAGTAGAGCTGGACTCACTCTTGAAACGCGAAGTCTTTGGACCAGTAGTCCAAACACCTGAAGGTGTAAAATCTGTAGGATATAAATGGATCTTCACAAGAAAAAGAAATGAACACAACATAGTTGTGCGCTACAAAGCACGCCTTGTAGCACAAGGTTTCTCCCAAAAACCGGAAATAGATTATGAAGAAACATATTCTCCGGTCATGGATGGGAATACCTTCATATTCCTGATCAGCCTCTCTTCTCTGAAAAGCCTAGAAATGCAGCTCATGGACGTTGTGACTGCATATCTTTCTGGCAATATAGATAAATATATCTATATGAAACTCCCTGAAGGATATAAAATTTTACCAGAGAAAACAGATAGACCTCGGGACACCTATTCTGTAAGGTTACAAAGATCATTGTACGGTCTTAAACAATCAGAAAAAATGTGGTATAACAGACTAAGTGAGTTTCTTGCTACGCAAGGATTTACTAATGATAAAGTCTGCCCGTGTATCTTTATAAAAAGATCGGGAACATGATTTGTTATAGTCGCCGTTTATGTCGACGACTTAAATCTCATTGGATCTCCTGCAGAGATCACTGAGATATCTGAAAGCCTTAAGACAACTTTTGAAATGAAAGACCTAGGGAAAACAAAGTATTGTCTTGGCTTACAGATCAAACACCTAAAGGGTGGTATCCTGTTACACCAATCTACATATACACGAAGATTACTTAAACAATTCCACATAGATAAATGCCATCCCCTTAGTACACCAATGGTCGTTCAATCATTGGACGTAAAGAAGGACCCTTTCCGTCCACTGGAAGAGGGGGAGGAATCATAAGGTCCTGAAGTACCTTACCTAAGTGCCATTGGGGCACTAATCTATATAGCTAACTGTACGCGTCCTGATATAGCGTTTTCAGTTAACTTATTAGCCAGATACAGTACAGCACCCACAAAGCGCCACTGGAATGGAGTGAAGCATCTTCTGCGCTACCTCCAAGGGTCTATAGACCTAAGACTATATTACCCGAATAGTGGGTCTTCCACTTTACTTGGTTATTCAGATGCAGGTTATAGATCAGATCCCCACACAGAGAAATCACAAACTAGATTTGTGTTTACTTTCGGTGGTACGGCTATATCCTGGAGGTCCGTCAAACAGACCAGTGTGGCTATCTCATCCAACCATTCTGAACTCCTGGCAATCCATGAAACAAGCAAGGAGTGTATTTGGCTTCGCTCCGTCATTCAGCACATTTTGGCATCTACTGGCCTGAAGACTTGTGAACTTGAGCCTACTACCCTTTTTGAAGATAATGCAGCATGCGTAGCTCAACTTCAGAAAGGATACATAAAGAATGACAAGACGAAGCACATATCCCCCAAATTCTTCTGGACGCACGACCTTCAAGAGAAGGAACAAGTCAAAATACAACAAATTCAATCTTGTAATAACTTAGCAGATTTGTTTACCAAAACACTGCCACGATGTACTTTTGTAAAGCTTGTAAGAGGAATAGGGATGAGGCAACTAAAAGACCTGCAAGCCTGAAGCTTGTATAGATCAGGGGGAGTAAAACTATAGGATTGTACTCTTTTTCCTTAGGACTGATGGTTTTTTCCACTGAATTTTCCACAGCCAAGATTTTAACGAGGCAAACCAAGTTTACTCTGGATCCAGCAGTATCCACCCCATTAGCTTATTGAATCCTGAAGTACTATTTCATAAGTGGATCCAAGGAAATGGATGAATAAGACGGAGTGTTGTGAAACCCTTACTATTCACCATTATGTCATGAGTTACACATGACCCTTGGGATCATGTAACTCATGACCCTTGGGTTGCCCCTTATCCCTATATATATGGCCCTTGTCATATGATGAAATAACAAGAAGAAAAATACTATTCTACGATATCTAGTATCCCTTCAAACAATTATATATTTATCTTTATCTTTATCTTTATTTTATCTTTATTTTGTTTTTATCTTTATAAGCTTGAGAATGGTTTTTTTTAACTAAGTATATAATTATCCTCACGTAATTAATACTTTTTTAACATGTGTCTAACTATCACCATATATCTCTCTCTCTCTCACGTGAAAAAAATTATTAACAAATCTAAACATGCCATTAGACTGCAGTAAGGATGAAGCCGTGATGTGGTCTCAAATTTGTACCCCATGCAAGGATTTGTAAGATTTTTTTTTTAGGATTTGTAAGATCAAACCAGGAGAGAGCTTAACCATCTGATATATACTAGTCACATTTAAAAAAAAAATTATTGTGAAGATGAGAGAATGGAAGAAATTGTAACGGAATCAATCTTCTATGGTTTTTCTCATTGACAGTATATATGAAGAGAGAATACGATAAAGGTGGTTATAGATGGGGATAAGGGTATCCACATTTGGTCTTATCCACAAATCATAGCACTCCCCCCAATCTTGATTATTGTCTCACTAAAAGCTTTTATAAGGAAAAATTCATCTTTGAAAAAAAATCCATAGTAAAATAAAAGAAACAATAATATTCTTCAACAATATGATTTTTCAGTAATCAAAGTGGGTGCGACTTATAATGCCTCGTTAAAAATCTTTCGAAGAAAAAATCCACTGAAAAAAAACAAAATAATACAATGTGTAAAGACATGTTTCGAGATGTCTCCATTAACATATTCAGGATGCATGCATCTTCGAGATGCTCCCCCTCAAAATTGAAAAAAAAATGCTCTTACGTCAATATAAATAAAAAATCAACCCCCAATACATTAAATAATGCATCTCACACCAATATCATCTTTGCATATACATTATTCTCATATCGTAACGAATAACTGTATGCTTATTGGTTATTCCTTGAAGTTTTAACTCCACTGATTGTTGAAATGTTGAAACCATAGAATACACATTCTATATTTGCTTCATTAAGTGTAGGAATATTTTGATGAGGTTGTCACAGTGATTTTTTATTTATCTTTAAAATACCTGCAAAACTATTTAGAAAACATAACTTATTTGTTGTGAGATTCGTCTCATAATATCGATATTTGTATACGAATACGTATGTATTTACTGTTTATTGAGTTTATGATGACCATGTAATGCATGTGGTTCGTATTACGTATTTTGGAATACGTATACGTATTTATTCTTGTATTGCATGATTCCTTGTTTAGTTTTCTTCATGGCTTGGCTTGGTTTATTCTTGGTTCAGGTTGGCTTGGTTCGGTTTGGGATTTTTTTTGGTTCATCATGGACCAAAGAGTGAACCCCCTACCTACCACCACCACTACCATTTATTAACCCATTCTTCCTTCTCTCTCTTCATAACTCTTCTTCTTCTTCCATTTACTTCCTTACCTACCAGAGAGAGAGAGAGGTCTAGGCAAGTGCAACTTGTTTCATGGAGGAACTCCAATTTTATTGCTTCATTCTCTTCCTTACAGCATTTTAACTTACTTTAGTACTTGGTATTTCTACTTTCCATGGCTAGATTCTTGTAGATCTAAGTTTATACTATTTTCGGATTTCTTGGGTTTTGATCTACTTAATCTTGTTATTTCTGAGTTTTGATGGTTCCATGTAGTAGAGTATTTCATTCTGCCCCATTTTGACCTATGGAGGTTCGGATTTGGGCTCCGGATGATGGAGTTATGGAGCTTGAGGACTTGGCTCTCATGGTGTTCTTCTTCTCGAAAGTTTGGAGAAGATGAACTGTGCTTGACTTGACCGCATAAATATTTTATGCGGCAAGTGTTCTCTTCAGCCGCATGGCTGGAAGTACTTTGAGCCGCAAGAGGGCCGAACTCATCTAGCCGCATAATACTCTGTTCTCTTGAGCCGCATATACTTGCTTCCCACTGGCCGCATGAGAACTTCCTATTCAGCCGTATAGGCTGAGTTTCATTCCGAGCCGCATTGATCCATTTCTATCAGCCGCATGGAACTCGCTTGACCCCAGCCGCATGAGAACTTCTTCCTTAGCCGCATGCGCGCTCATCCTTCCCCTAAGCCGCATATGTTCGTGATCATTCAGTCGCATAGAACTTAGTCCATTCCTAGCCGCATGAGAATTCACTTCTCAGCCGCATGAATGCTATGACTTAGTCGCATGCGCCCCTCCCCCCTTCCTGGCCGCATATACCTGATTGATGGCCTGCCGCATACGCACAGCTTCTCCGCTAGCCGCATGAACTGCTCTTGTTCCGAGCCGCATGGGCTCTTAACCCCGACCCGCATGGACTCCTTCCCCAGCCGTATGAAGCTTACTTCCCTCTGGCCGCATGATACTCCGCTGCATGACCCTGAACTCCCCTAAGTCGCATGCATTCCCTTAGACCCGAGTCCCCCCCAGCCGCATGGGCTGCTCCTGTAATGACCCGCTCCGCCCTAGCGGAACGCCGATTCAAACGGCAAGTGTAACGACTCAAACGAGCCGTCGACTCGAAGAGTTGCGTCGACCCGATGAAGTATCGATGCGAATCGATGCAAGACTTATAATGGCTCGTCAAAGATGAATCCAGACTTAGACTATCAAAGGCGCGCTCGGAGTATCGCTCGGCCGATGCAAACATCACTAAGGTGGGTGGCTCCGATGAACCCGTCTTTGCTTAGCCTAGACAGATAACAATACGGACACTATCACTGAAGTCGCTAGGCGATAACACCGCGCATGCTAATAAATGACCCAACGCACCTAGCTAAGGGAATAATCCCATCTTGTATGCTTGTATAGAATATGGAAAAGAACATGAAAAATACGAGAACTCTCGTACCGTGCTCCACGCTCGTGCTAAGGCACAAGCTTGCGTTCAAGTCCCTTATGCGTTCAATAATGAAACAATGAATGGGTTACAACAATGAAATGGGAAGACTATCAATATAGTCGTTCCTGTAGGTCCAAAAAATCAAACCGCACCTAAGTTAAGTTCAACAGATTAATCAGAATGCGCCTACAAACAAATGGCGCCTACTTCATCAACAAACACAGAACACGCCTATTTCTGTATCACAGAGGCGCACTTCACAAACTGCGCTTAGCTGACGTGGAGTCATCATTACCTGACAAACACGAAGATCAAGGCGACGCTATCATTCCTCTGATGGCACGGCGCTCGAAGAAGATATGACAGCTGTCTAGACAGATCACACCTACTTCGAAGAATCAGGCGCTATCTACAGACTGCGCCTACTTTTGACTATATCAAGCACACTTCGTAGATTGCGCCTACTTCTCAAGTGAAACAGACGCAGTTCAATAACACATCAAATCAGAGCCTGCCATGTGTCCCTAAAAGCAGGCGCGTTTTGACCATTTCAACGCCTAACTGCCATTCTACATGTCCAACACGTGTCCCACTAATTGCACACGACCAAATGCGTTTCAATCAAACAACGCCACGTGTCTAAAGCAGTTAGTACACGTTCGTGACAACTGAATGCAGAACAGGCGCAGTCTGGCCAAACGTGCCCAAATCAGGCGCACTTCAACCAGGCGCACTTCAGAATAACTGCTCCAAAACAGTTATTTCAGAACTCTATAAATAGAGTTTCGTTTCCATTCAACAGATCACGAAAAAAGATCAGGAGAGATCAGAGTTTTTGTCCAAGTGCTGCTGCGTTCTTCAGAGATTCAAGTCTTCAAAGTTCACATCGTCCAAGGGATAAAGCGATCGTCATTCAGATCGGATTCCTATAGTTGTACTTTCCCAGAATTCTTGTAATATTCTTTACAAAGTTTGTGAAATAAATATCATACTTTTGTTTTTGCAAACAAAATGGCGACTCTGCTGGGGACGACCTTTTCCTCTGATGAAAAGGTGACAACTCAATGTAACACGGCGTCTATCGGCTCGACGCAGAAGACTTTGGTCGTGAAAGTCGACCAAACGGCTTACGAAGCAATGATTAATGCACAAAGCACTCCTCGCCGCACTACGACTTCCGTCAAGAGCAAGACTCGCTCAGTGTGGGCTCCCAAGAACTCTGCTCCTTCTCTGATGAAGAACGCTGCCACTTCTTCGGCACAACCTGCTGTTTCCAAGACACCAGTGCCTATCTCTAGCAACCTGGCGCAGTCTGTTCCCTCTTTAGGGAAACAGATTGTTCAGGCACAGTCTGCGGCCAAACATGCCAACCAGGCACAGTCTGTTCTCTCCTTAGGGAAACAAACTAGAACTGTGAACCAGGCGCAGTCTGCTGTCAAACCATCTTCTGGCGCAGTTCATGCCAAAACAGCACAATCTCTGCCTCACAATCAGGCGCAGTCTGTTCTCTCCTTAGGGAAACAGGCGCAGTTTGCCACCAAACCTTCTTTTGGTACAGTTTGTGCCAAATTGGCACAAGTCAAATCTTCTGCTGCTGCCAAGGCTCAATCCAATACATCTGCTGCCCTGACTAAACAGGCGCAGTCTACTCAGGCGCAGTCTGCTCAGGCGCAGTCTACTCCGGATCATTCCAGAATCCAGAAACCCCAAACTGCTCAGGCGCAGTTTGCTGAGGACAGTCCTTTGGCTGTTCCTTCTTCCATTCCATCAAAAGGAAAAGGCCCCTTGGTCTTCTCCCAATCTTCCCAAGCTCAAAACTTGAAAGATAACAGAGGGAAATGCTCTTTAGCTATCCCTTCATCTCAAAACAATGGGAAAGGTCCTCTGGCCTTTTCCAAGTCTTCTTCGATTCTTATCGAGGAGGATCCAACTGATAGTGCCTCTGCACCTATTAGTACGAATATCCTCCTTAACAAGGGTTCTCGTACTAATCAGAGAGGTATTTTACCTACTCCCAAGGCAAATATTCAGGAATTGCCTAATTTGCGGATTTCACGATCCGAACAAGGCAAATTACAAGTTTCACAAACTGAGGTTCCCAGGGGCGGTTTAAATGATTTACG
The DNA here is from genome assembly GCA_029216955.1 of Iris pallida. NCBI lineage: Eukaryota > Viridiplantae > Streptophyta > Magnoliopsida > Asparagales > Iridaceae > Iris > Iris pallida. The sequence goes on from JANAVB010001800.1 coordinate 44,652,183, forward strand.
GGCATATCTTAATAGAAAACCCCAATCAAAACCTACCTCTGTAAAATGCAAGCATGCTAAGATCAACTTGCCTCAATATCAACCTTTAGAGGCAAGGAATCCTGACAATTACGCCAATCAGATGAGTACCTCTCTTTATACTCATGGAATCGAACGTTTACGAAATCGGAATCATGTTCCAAATGTCATCTATGAGTATATCCCTGCTACTTCTTCTCATCCCGTTGTCTCTGATCTTCGGGATTATCTCAGGCAGAAACGGAATATCACCCCCAGTTCTCCCAAACAATCACAAATTCATCATTGCAATCATCCTCACGAAGTGGTTATCAAATGTTGTTGCCAAACAACCAAACGTTCTGTCTTCGAGCGTCTGACTTTCCCTTCTGTTGATCAAAAGAGTGATGATGAAGAAGAGGTAATGTTTGCCTCCGTCAACATGACTTCCAGAGACTCTGGGGTAGAAAATGCAAGCACGGAAAGACCCGGAGACCTAGCCAGCACTATCTTGACCGACTTAGAGAATCAGATGATGGTGTTTACCAGCATACTCGATCTCGAAACCGAGAAACAATCGGTCAAAGGAATCTCCCTTACAGTGATCGGTCTACTTCTCATGATGGGGGTAATTCGGACTTTGCTGTCGACAGTGATGGCTCTGAATAAACTGTGTCATCTGTCATGGCACGAGAAGTGACAGCATACGTTACTGAAGAACAAGATGCTTCTGGTTCTAACAATCAGAATCAAAGGATTGTTGCACTAGAAGAACAATTGAAGACTATGGCCGAAATGATGGCTAAAATGCATGATGTTATTATGGCTCAGCACATTCCACCGGTCATAACTCCTGAACCATTGGTTTCTTCCACTCCTCAGAATCCTGGTCTGGGGGTACCACCTCCTCCAGTCACCACAGTACCAGTTCAGGTTACTCTTAGCCAAACTGGTGCTGGGGGTGATGCTTATCATACAGTTCCTCCTCCGGCCATCACCAATCAATCTAGTAATCCTCAATCTTCAGGGAACGCTAATGATGCTGTTGAACAATTGCGGAATCAATTTGAAGCCTATACACAAAGGGAAGGCTTACAACGGTTGGGCATTAAACAACCCTATCCCACCGAATGGAAGAAAATACAGTTTCCGCCAAAATACAAATTCCCCACCATTATGCAGTTCGATGGCACTTCATCTCCCAATCAGTATATTAATCATTTTGAATTGATGACTGATCCTCTTCAGCCTAATGATGCCCTTCTTACTCGGGTATTCGTTAGTTGCTTAACTGGCGCTGCTTATGACTGGTACCGAAGTCTACCAGACGGATGTATCACTTCTTTTGCTGGTTTCAAACAGATGTTCCTTGAACGATTTTATGAAGGCGTCAATGACATGACTATGTCAGCCCTCATTAAAATCAAACAAAGAAATAATGAGCCTGTTGAGCAATTTATTGAGAGGTTTCGTCGCGAAGCTCTCAAGATGCCAATGGGGACCCCATCTGCCGTCACCATTGACACTTGCAAGAATAATCTCTTGCCAATTGTTAGTATGTGGACAGGGGCAACTCAATTCCAAGACTGGCCTTCTTTCATTATCAATGCTAAAGCAGCAGAACTTAGCGCTGAAAAATTTAAGACATTGGGAGTTCATATGAATCCTGACCAAGGCGATCATAGCTCAAACTCTAACAACAATTGCCAAAATAACAAGAGGGGCAAAGATACATCTACTCCTAAAGAATCTTTGGCCATTGACTTGAGAAGCAAAGATGCACTGGCTGTTAATGTTGCTCAATCTGCACTTATTCCATCACAACAACCTCAAAGAGCACCACGTCCTAAAGAAGAATACTCTTTCGATGAAGATGACATCATGGGTATCTTTGAATGTCTTACAAAAAGCAACAAACTGCAATTACCCGACCCTAAAAGACCGGAAGAGGTTGGTAAGATTGATCATCCTAAATATTGTGTTTACCACAGATTTATCGGACATCCTATTCGAGCATGTTATGTGCTTAAAGGAAAAATACAAGAGATGATCAAATCTGGAGCAGTGACTCTTGAACAGGACGAAAAGACGGTGACGGCTAATGTCGTCTCTGTTCAGTTTGGCAAATTTCCACCAATGCAGATAGAAGATGGTGTAGTTCCCATTCCTCGAACCACTCTCGAGCTGGTAAACCTTCCACCTTTTCGAAACAAAGGACTAGTCCCTTTATCTACTTCTAAAGGGGAAATCATGTGGATTCATCCAGATCTGGTCTCAGATTTTGAATCCTCCGCCTCTTCTTCATCTAAACCAAAGAAAAATTCCAAAGGCAAGTTTAAAAGTTGTAATATGGTTTCTCTTGAACCATTAAATGAAGAAGAGATCTTATTGGGTACCAGGTCTGGTAAGCCCTATTTACGGGAATACTCAGAGAATCAGGAAGCTCCAACTTCATCTTCCACTCCTGACACGCCTCCTGAAACTCAACCCTCTTCATCTTCAACTAATCCAACTCCTCCTCCTGCTAAACCAGCAGTTACTGATAAAGGGAAACAACCAGCTCGTTTCGATAAAGCTCTCAAAAAGTCCACTTCTCTCGGACTCGAGAAGCCGTATAATTTTGATATACTGGCTCAACTGGCCAATACTCCGAATTTCCACCAATGCAGATAGAAGATGGTGTAGTTCCCATTCCTCGAACCACTCTCGAGCTGGTAAACCTTCCACCTTTTCGAAACAAAGGACTAGTCCCTTTATCTACTTCTAAAGGGGAAATCATGTGGATTCATCCAGATCTGGTCTCAGATTTTGAATCCTCCGCCTCTTCTTCATCTAAACCAAAGAAAAATTCCAAAGGCAAGTTTAAAAGTTGTAATATGGTTTCTCTTGAACCATTAAATGAAGAAGAGATCTTATTGGGTACCAGGTCTGGTAAGCCCTATTTACGGGAATACTCAGAGAATCAGGAAGCTCCAACTTCATCTTCCACTCCTGACACGCCTCCTGAAACTCAACCCTCTTCATCTTCAACTAATCCAACTCCTCCTCCTGCTAAACCAGCAGTTACTGATAAAGGGAAACAACCAGCTCGTTTCGATAAAGCTCTCAAAAAGTCCACTTCTCTCGGACTCGAGAAGCCGTATAATTTTGATATACTGGCTCAACTGGCCAATACTCCTGCCAGATTGTCAATATTCGAGCTCTTGCGCCTCTCTAAGGAAACTCGAGAGACGTTAAGTGAAGCTTTGTTGCAGGCAGAAAATTGCCTTGAAATTCTGAAGAAGCCGGAGAAAGAGCCTCTCTCTTGTCTCCATTGTCATAGCGTGTTGGAATTAATTCCAAATATTACCTTCACTCAAGATGACATGCTCCTGGAAGATAATCGACATGATCGCCCTTTGTATTTCACAGGGTATGTTGATACCATGAAGGTCGATCGTATCCTGATAGATCCAGGCTCTGCACTCAGCATTATGCCTAAAACAATGTTGGATGCTTTGAAAATTCCTGTACGCAGTCTTACTGGTACAATCACTACTATTCTGGGGTTCAATCAAGGAAGAAGTGAACCTCTGGGCAAGATTCGCCTAAAATTCCAAATAGGCAATCTTCGTACAAAGGTTACCTTTTACATCATTGATAACCATGGTTGTTCCTATAATGCTCTTCTGGGAAGACCATTCCTTCATGAGCATAATATTGTGCCATCAACTCTTCATCAATGTTTCAAGTATGTTGATGACAAAGGAGAAGTCCAAAAAGAAGTTGCTGATCTCTATCCTTTCAAGGGCGTCGAAGCGTACTGCAACGATGCTCGCATGTACAAAGACGAGTTCATGAAAGTTGTCTTGGCTTTAGACATTGAAGAAGAGCAGGGAACTGAATCTCAAGACACTCTTGTAATTCCTGTTAAAGGGTGCGTCTCTCAACCCTCTTCTTTTGAACCACTAACCATCTATCTTCCTCCTAGCAAAAAGGAACAAGAACCAAAGTCACAGGATACTCTTGTGATTCCTGTCAAAGGGCGCATCTCTAAGCCTTCACATGCTGAACCACTGGTCATTCGACTTCCTGCCAAGAAGACAATTTCTATGACTGACCAAGGAAAAAGGGAGCTCACCTCTTCTGAGCCACTTGTTATCGACCTTCGTCGTAACAAGCCTTCTCTTCCTCCTCGTTCTTCTTCTCCCCCTCTTGTTATCAATTTGACTAAGCCTGCTAAGGCTAAAGGTCCTACTGTAAACACTGTTGTAAATATCAATAAAGATGCATCTCCTTTACAGTATACTGATGTGTTATATCATGCTGAGTGTTATTTAAATCTGTTAGATAGGTTAAAGCCACTCACAATTGAAGTTGTACAATCCTATCAGACAGATGTATCATTGGAATCAACGGATAGTTCATACTTTATAGTTCCTGCTCGAAAAGCTGACGAAAGTCCAATAATCTTTATTAGAGGACCAGAACAAAAGTTTTCTTATACCGAAGACTGCAAACACGATGACACAGGACATTTACAACTCCGTCGTTACAGCACTCAGTCTAAAGAGATCATCCGTAAAATGGGATATGATTTCAAGAGTGGACTCAACTATGGAAGAGGGAGACGAACCCCTATTCATGTTACTAGCAAGAAGAATAAACTCGGCCTTGGTTATGTATTTACATTTCCTGCTATGGCTACAGCTCCTAAGATAATTGAATCCGATGACGATGAACGCACTGTTTCTTCTGATACAGTTTCATGGGATTCTGACACTAGCATTGGTCACGTACATCGTATTGCTATATCCTCCAACATGGTCTCAGTTGAATTTCCAGATATCAACAACGATGCTACTGATGATGACTTCGAAGAAAGCCCTGAAACTGATCCTTGGATACAAAAGATGGACAATCAGTGGAAGCTCCGGTTTGAAAAACGAGAACCACCTACTGAAGATCAGCTAATCCAGATTGATGTAGGAGAAAACGGTATATCCCGTCCTATATTCATTAGTAAGAATCTCCCCGAAGATGATAAGCAGGAGTTGATTCTTCTCATTCGCGAATATATTGATGTCTTTGCTTGGAGCTATGAAGACATGCCAGGTTTAGATCCCAAAATTGCTACGCACAAGCTGAATATATTACCTAATGCGAAACCTGTTAAACAACAACAACGACGCTTCAAACCTGAAATGATGGATGCAATTGATGAAGAAGTTCGAAAGCTCATCGCTTGTGGCTTTATTCGTGAAGAGCAACATCCAGACTGGGTTGCTAATGTTGTTCCAGTTTTGAAGAAGACTGGGAAAATCAGAGTCTGCATTGATTTTCGGGATCTGAACGACGTTTGTCCAAAGGATGAGTTTCCCCTTCCAATCACTGATGTCATGATTGACAATACCTGTGGGTTCGAGAGGTTATCTTTTATGGATGGATTCTCTGGATATAATCAAATCAAGATGAATCCTGACGATGAAAAGCATACTTCTTTTCGTACTCCTCGAGGAGTTTATTGCTACACTGTGATGCCATTTGGTCTCAAGAACGCCGGTGCAACTTATCAACGAGCCATGAGCACTATCTTTCAAGATCATTTGAGAAAGACTGTTGAATGCTATGTTGATGATATTGCTGTCAAAAGTCGTCTGAAGGAAGATCACATTCAAGACCTGAGAACTATCTTCAATCTCATGCGCCAACATCAACTCAAAATGAATCCCACCAAGTCATTCTTGGGTGTCTCTAGTGATAAATTTCTCGGCTTCGTTATTACCTCTAAAGGTATACACGTAGATCCTGAGAAGATCAAAGCCATTCACGAGATGCGTCCTCCACGCAACCTAAAAGAGCTACGAGGATTTCAAGGTCGACTTGCGTACATCAGGAGATTCATTTCAAATTTATCTGGGCGATGCAGACCGTTTACACAACTCATGAAGAAAGGTGTATCTTTCGTTTGGACCGAAGAATGTCAACAAGCATTTGATGACATAAAACAATATCTTATGAGCCCACCAGTCTTGGTGCCACCAATCTCCGGCATACCTTTCTTAATGTATGTCAGAGCAATGGATCACTCATTGGGTGCTTTACTTGCCCAAAAGAACAAAGAAGGACATGAACAGGCTATCTACTATCTCAGTCGTACTATGATCGGTGCCGAACATCGATATAGCATGGTTGAGAAAGAATGTTTAGCCTTAATGTTCGCTGTACAAAAGACAAGACATTATATAATTGGTCAAACAATCCATGTCATTTCCCGAATTAACCCTCTACGGGTACTCATGAAGAAGCCCAGTACTCTCAATTCAAGGCTGGCTACATGGGCTATCTTACTTGCCCAATACGACATGATTTACGTCCCTCAAAAGTCAGTTAAAGGACAAGCCCTTGCTGACTTCTTAGCTGCTCATCCTGTTTCTGAGACTTCTAAACTCTACGACGAGATTCCTGATGAGACGCTTGAAACAAATCTGATCTCGGAAGAATTTCCCACATGGCGTCTATTCTTTGACGGAGCTTCCAGAATTGGACCAAATGGGATTATTATAGCAGGAGTAGGGATTGTGCTCGTTTCGCCAGAAGGACTAACTATTCAACGGGCTTATTCTTTGGATGAACCTTGTTCCAACAATGTTGCAGAGTATAATGCTTTGCTTATCGGCCTTCAACTGGCTAAACAATTAGACATACAATATCTTGAAGTATACGGTGACTCTAAACTGGTTGTTAACCAGGTTAGAGGAATATATGAAGTTCGTCATCAAGATTTGATTCCGTATCATGAAGCAGCCATTGCTATGGCCATTTCCTTCAAAGCTTTCTACATTGAATACGTTCGTCGGGCTTACAACACTGAAGCAGATGCTCTAGCAAACCTTGCAGCAGTCTTGGCGATTCCTGTCCAAAGACAGCAGTTGGTTGTTATTTCCAACAGAGAGTTATTTTGTATTGAAAATAATCACAATATTGAGTTTAGTAATTCTGCTGAGGTCAATATCATCAATGAAGATTGGAGAACTCCTTTCATTGATTTTGTAGTCTATGGAATATTGCCTGAAGATTCCAAAGAAGCCACCAGCATTCGAAGACGATCTCTCCGTTTCTATTATAATCATATAACAAAAACTCTCTACCGACGAACTTATGATGGTCTACTATTACGTTGTCTTGCTGGTAATGAAGCAAAACAAATACTACGTGAAGCTCATGATGGTGTTTGTGGAGCGCATCAACCCGGTCCTAAATTGCAAGATCGTATTCGTCGTATGGGCTATTACTGGCCTTCTATGGTTTCCGATGCTATTGAATACGCAAAGAAATGCAGAGCATGTCAAATTCATGCAGATTTCATTCATCAACCATCAGAATATCTACATCCTACGGCTGCTTCTTGGCCTTTTGAAGCTTGGGGCATGGACATCATAGGCCCAATCAACCCTCCTTCTTCTAAAGGGCACCGGTTTATCCTGGCCATCACAGACTACTTCTCTAAGTGGGCTGAGGCTATACCTCTAGCTGAAGTCAAAACCAGCAGTGTCATCAACTTCATCAAACACCATGTGATATACAGGTTTGGTGTACCGCAGCGAATCATTCATGACAATGGACCTCAGTTCATTAGTCAAAAGTTCACTCGGTTCTGTGACGATCATCGCATCGACAATGTTGCTTTGACAGCCTATAACCCTGCAGCAAATGGTTTAGCTGAAGCTTTCAATAAAACCATTATCAAACTCCTCAAGAAGTTTGTCTCTACTAACAAACGGAATTGGAGTGAGAAGCTTGGCGAATGTTTATGGGCTTATCGCACTACAGTTCGCAATCCTATCGGCTGTACACCTTTCTCCTTGGTATATGGTTGTGAAGCAGTTCTGCCACTGGAAGTTCAAATCCCGTCTCTGCGGATAGCCATTGCCAATGAACTTACAACGGAGAACAACGATCTACTTCGATTGCAAGAGTTGGAGGCACTTGATGAAAAGAGGCTTTTGGCTCAACAGCACATTGAGTTATACCAGGCCCGTATCTCAAAAGCCTTTAATCGCAAAGTTAAAGTACGAGCATTTTAGAAAGGTGATTTGGTCCTTACAGTCAGACGTCCTATGACTATGACTCACATGAGTAAGGGCAAGTTCGATGCCAAATGGGAAGGTCCTTTTGTTGTAAACAAAGTATTTTCCAATGGTGCTTACCAGTTAACAGAGATGGATGGCAGAATAGCTATGATGCCTATCAATGACAAATTTCTTAAGAAATACTATGTATAAATGTGTAAAGATTTCTTGACAGACAATGTAAATAAAATTTCTTTTTTATTTTCAAAGAAGATATTACATTACATTAAGGGAGATTACTATCATCCCTATCAAACTTAGGACGAGGGTCAAGCCCCTCCTTCTCACTAACAAAATCAGCAAAGGAGTCGAAGACACCTTTGCCTGAACTCAGCAAGAATTTGAGGAAAACTATCCTCTTTGCCTCTTCTTCCGCCGTCTTCCCCGGCTCTACCAGAAGGTCGAGAATATCCTGTGAAGGCTTTGGTGCAGAGGAGCCTTCACCCATCTCCTTTTGATCCGATAAGACTGAGTCGACGAGAGGCTTGGGTGCAGACGACCCTTCGCCCTTCTCCGTTCCAGCAGAAAGTTCCCCGGTGACGCTCTCGGCTTTCGGCACGATTTCAGTCTCCTTAGACATGTTGTTGGAAGACATCTTTCCTGTTGAAGGCAGTGATAAAATTCTTCATGAGTCCTGTACTATTTATACTAACCTACTGACTCTTCGTGAATCGAGGTGACTGTTCACCCCTTTTCGATGAATCTAAAGGTTCATTCATTAAAATCCCCAGCAGACATTTTTGATGAATCATTCATTCTGACGGTTCATTTTCAATCGTTCATCATATCATCATCGCCATTAAAAAAGAATTCACATATTTTCTATTTGCAACTTGTTACGTCCCTATTACCTCTGACTAAGTTGTCTATTGAAATAACAAATATTCGATATTTATATTTTGCCATGTCCACATTACCTCTGAGCAAGATATAAAGAATATAGTTATTTTCTACATCAAGAAAATATATCACGTCCTGTACCGCTGAATATGTTTTCTCGTTCTATTGCTTATCTCCTATAATAGGGTATGTAACAAGTAAATAGAAGTATCTGAAATATCATTCCATTCAAAATAAAGTCCATTACAATTGATCAAAGACAAAAAGACATTACAAAGTAAGTTATTCAACAGGCCGGGTACTGAGCTCTGCAATACGTCTTTTCAAAGCAGCTATCGTTTCATTTTGAGAGTTCAGAATCCTTTGTCTAATTTGATTCCTTGTTGACTCGAAGTCAAAGGGTTTTAGATTAGCAAAACGAGCAGTCAGCTCTTCATGATGGGTCTTGGTATTAAGCTCCTTTTGACGCTTCAGCACAGTGAGGTGATCTGCAGTTTCTTTGTTTAAGAGAACCTTCTCTTCCCTTTTCTGCTTCGCCAGAGTCAGACGTTCTTGAAGCTTGGCAATTTCTTCGTCAGCTTCTGCTATTTCAGCTTCATTGGTCTCCAGCTTAGAAGATGTTTCTTCAATCTGAGTTTCCATATCAGCAGCAAACTGAGCAAAGGCTGCCAAAAATGCTTCAAGATCTTTTCCCTTCTGTTCAGCTTCCCGGGCCAGAGCTTGACATTCTTTTTCAATCAGTGAATCTATATTCTCAGATGATAGATTCATCATTGCAGTCTTCACCTCTTCAAGCTCATTGAGGATATGTTCCAGATAAACAGCCTGAGTTTCATCTCCGTGGTCACGAATCCCGTTGATCAAATATTTTACGGATTTCCTGACTTTGGAGAAAGGAATGTTCTCACTCTCCACCATCGGCTTGAGTGTTAGATAGAATGCGTTTGTATAAGATCTTATAACGATTCTATTTGCCTCAGAAGTGATGGGAGTTTCTGCTGGAGTAACTTCAGTTGCGACAGATGGCGTCGTCAAAGCAATAATTTCAGAAGATCTTTCTTTTGGTATCTGGGTTATCTTTATTGGAGGAGCCGTGGTAAAGCTTGTAGCAGCTTTGACTGGTTCTTCTGCGAAATATTCTCATTAGCAAGTTTTATTTTACAAAGTCGACAAAGTTAAAGCTTTACCTGATTGAGGCAATTCAATCTGGACTTGTGATGGCCCAGGTATAGGCATCTCTGTAGAGCTCTCTTCTCTGACAGGAGTCTCCAATGGAGCCATTTTCGAGCTAGTTACACTCCTCATTTGTTCTCCTGAAAGTTAACGTATTGCGTTAATTTTCTAAGAAAGTTATGAAGTTCAGAACAATAAACTAGCAATTTACCAGTATCCATTGTTCGAGCAGGGGTGCCTATCGCAGGAATAGTATATGTCACCATTGCTTGACTACTACCCGCCTCTGAACCGCCTGATAGGTGTACATTACCTTCAGCTATTAAAGAAAGGGAATCAATATGCTACAAAAACAAGTATCATCATTGATAACAATCTACAGGATTCAAGAAATTTAACCTGGATCGGGTATGTATGGTGTATCCACCAATACTGTTACCTCCTGAGGAATTTGAGCTGGCATTTCTTCTGAGACTTCCTCTGCACGATTACTTCCTGCATCGGAAGTACTAAGTGAAGGCTGATCTTCTCCAGTAGGGGTATTCATAATATTGACATGTGCTTTTTCCAATGGTTCATTAGCAATGCTCTCAATATTCTCTTCATTCAATTTATGAGCGTCAGATGGCTCATTTGTATTTTCAGCTTCTGGATCAGTAACAGTATCCTCAAGGTATTCAGCGCATGCCTGTAATGCATCAATCATTTCGCTATCTGAATATATTGGATCATCGACATGAGTTCGAAGATGATCTGATGTATCGACCGGAATAGTTTTGGACACTGTTTCTGGAAGCACTTCAGGAAGAATTGCCAGAGTTGAAGGCTGGCCAATCACAGAAGATGTGTCTACTTCCATAACCTCTTTATCAGATGTTGTTGGTTCTTCTGTAGTTACTGGTTCTGGTCCAGAGATGGGAGTAGGGGAAGACATCATATGCCCAGTAGCAGCACTAGCCAGGATGGATGCAGCACGAGACGGACTCAATAATCTTAATTTTCTACTAACCACTTTCTTCAAATTCGGCCTTCTTTGACGAGACACATCCGGACTTTCTTGATCAGCAGAAATGCCCTGTTGTTTCTGTAAAGACGTAGGAGTTATCTCTTCACTCCTTACAGATTCTTCTGCCCGTTGTCTCGATTGTGACCTAGTGGTAACTCCTTCAGGGGATTCTGCAGTGGTCTTCTTTTTCTTTGGATCTGGAGAAGCAACAGGATTATCATTTTTTCTTTTCTTCTTATCCTTCATAGGAGATTTTGTTACTCGGAGAGAAATGTTTAAGGGTTCAATAAACTCCTCAAGGAAGTTCATATCTCTAGAGATTTCAAAAGGTTCGTCAGCAGGTTCTTCGTCATTTGGATCTTTATAAAGAATGCTCGGCTTTCCTTTCTTGGCTCGTTTGTCAGAAGCGAAGCTATGTGCTAAATCAAAAGTCTCCACAAAGGTATTGGCCGAAGTGTAAAACCTTGAATAGGTGAATAACATTCGCGGTCCATGATTTGTATTCTCAGGCATTGAGAAAACGGCCCTCGTATTTTTAGCATTATAATAGTACCAAGCCCTGGCGCCATCAATCAAATATCCTTTCCCTTGTAGGCATGTTGTGGCATTCCCTACATGGAATTGATCATAGCCGAATTGGCGTGCAAAACGGCTAGGCAAATATGGTTCAAGAATACATTCATCTTCAAATCGATGTACGAGGTGTGAAGGTCGAATCGACTTCAACCAATTGAATATAGCTGGATCTGTTGGTAGAGTATTCACTGAATCTAGGATATTAGCTGGCAATAACTCGTAGCCAGCTGGTGGATCAACACAATAAAAATCCCAGTTATCGCCGCGGTTCAATACTCGCCGGCAATCTATCAAGGAGGTGTGATTCCATCTACACCCTTCATACTTTCTTAAAAAGTTTCCTCCAATAGCTCTTTCGCCAGGGCTCATCAAAACTGGACAGTGGAGTAGAAGCCACCCAAATAAATAAGTATGGGCGACTTCAGTACGTGGAAAGCCATCTTTCTTATTATTTAGCATGCCGTCCACAAAGCAACGCAGACTATGATTAAGTCGGCTTGTCATCGCCGATAAAATATCCATCCGATAACCGAACACTAGGCGGACTGCAGCAAAAAGAACACCTCTATGGAAGCGATCGACTGTACTTGCTCCAGGGACTACATACCTTCGTAGCCAAAAAGCAAGAAAGCCTGCTAGATGGGCTTTCTTAGACATACGTCTGTATCCCATCCTCATGAAACTTTCTATTTTATCTCCTATCTTGAGGGGAGGATAATCTTCATCATTTTTAACTATTATATCTTCTTGGCGAAACCTTGCCATCAACTCATTTATCTCTTCCTCATTGAAACGCTGAAAGGTAAGCGGATCAACAGCTTTCTTCTCACTAATTTGTTTCTCTTCATCATCATGTTTGAGGAAGAGAGAAGATATCCATTTAGTAAGATAGCAGGAGCCTGAGCTTTCAAAATAACAACAACAGATGTGATAGTGACATAACAGCTCATCAAAGACTTCTACCATTTCAGCATTTTCAGATTTCAGCCTGTTTAATTCATCTTCAGTGGGAACATACTCCTCATAAGGAAAATTTCCCATAGGCAGCTTGGAGATATGATTCATCTCGTGAAGAGCGAAACCGATTTCTCCTTTTGGGGTCATGAAGGTTCCCGTCCTATAATTGTACCTTTCGATCAGTGAAAGGAATAGGTGTGGATTTGGAGGGAAGCCATGTACTAAAGAATAAACAGCTTCATACTGACTGATATTAAGAAGCTCTTCTTCATAATATTCTAAAACCCAGTTGGCAATGCAGCTCCATCGTTTATAATCTGGGTTGACTAAACCTTGCATCCTTAAGGTGTTATCAGTATAATACCTACCTTTCCTAGCAAACTCATTTGCAAAAATTGGTATTCTCACTGGTAATAGACGAGATGAATTCTCGGGAGGGATGCAACCTGGTTTCAAACCCCTGAGATGAGTTGCGTAAATATCAGATGAACTATAGAAGATATCTCTGTTGTTCACCTTTTTATAACATATTTTGCACACCCGAGCCTGCTGAACGGGAGTGATATCCCACGCCATTTGGCGGGGATAACTGGCAAACTCATATCTGGAAAGAGGTAAACTCCTAAGCATATCTGGCAAATATATAGTCTTTTCACCTTTCTTAAAAATCCTCTCTTCCACCCGCTGTTTTGGCTGAGATTCCCTGCCAAAGGCATCTCCAAACAAGAAGAGTGGTTTCTTGTGGATAGCTGCATCCAGTGACTGTAAGGGCTGGCCGTTCATCAAACACAGAAGAGTCTCATTATCCTGAGTAGTCAGGATTGCTCTTCGAGACTCTGGTAGTTCATAATGAGGGAACTTAACGTGTGACAAGTCCTCTTTGAATTCAGGTTCAGACATAGTTCCTTGGAAGATCTCGAAGTTGGGATCTTCCCTGATATCAACTGCAAAACAGAAAAGAGCAACATCACAACAAAGTTATCAGATTGCGCCTAGTTGACTGCTTAAAGACAGACTGCGCCTAGTTTTCAGCCAACTAGATTAAATTGCGCCTAATTCATGAATCTGGGCAGACTGTGCCTAATTTTCTGTCAAATAGGGCAGATTATGCCTAGCTTTCATTCAACAACAAACAGCGCCTGTTTTATCAGATAAAGCTATATCCGATAGCGCCTAGCTTTGTTACTAGGCGCGATCGAACAAACAGAGTCTAATTTTCTAGGCGCTATTTGGTGGAATGTTTAAACTTCATAAACATGAAGTTTAGAGAATCACCAAACCCTAAAAAGAGTTGGCGAATACAACTGAGCTCTAAGAAGAGCCAGTGTACGTTCCTATGACCCACCATTAATGGCCGGATGTGCAGTTTCGTGTCGAGAAACACGAATTTGTCCAGGCTCTCGGATTTGAAGAGAACCGCGCGATTCAACCATGGGATGCGGCATGGCCTTCTTGGATTTCTTTGAAGATTCAATTGGAGCGGGTTCTTTCCCCTTATCCGAACGTCGAGGCGCCATCGGAGTTGATTTGAAAAGCTCGTCGGAGAAGAAAGAAAATCAGAAAAGAAAACTCAAAAAATTTCACTCTTGAAGACAATAAAGGGTTTACGAAGGATTTTGTGGGCTATTTATAGTTTTCGAACAGCTACAACGAAACGCGCCTAAACAGATTGCGCCTATTCAGCCTGAAGATCCGTTCTCGCCTTAAACTGCGCAAACTTCTTCAAATATCAAGCGCGGTTTGACTTGGTCATATGGAAATTTAAAGTATTTCGAACTTTTGAAAAATTCAAAATTCGAAAACTTTGAAGGGGGTCTTGTAGGTCCAAAAAATCAAACCGCGCCTAAGTTAAGTTCAACAGATTAATCAGAATGCGCCTACAAACAAATGGCGCCTACTTCATCAACAAACACAGAACACGCCTATTTCTGCATCACAGAGGCGCACTTCACAAACTGCGCTTAGCTGACGTGGAGTCATCATTACCTGACAAACACGAAGATCAAGGCGACGCTATCATTCCTCTGATGGCGCGGCGCTCGAAGAAGATATGACAGCTGTCTAGACAGATCACACCTACTTCGAAGAATCAGGCGCTATCTACAGACTGCGCCTACTTTTGACTATATCAAGCACACTTCGTAGATTGCGCCTACTTCTCAAGTGAAACAGACGCAGTTCAATAACACATCAAATCAGAGCCTGCCATGTGTCCCTAAAAGCAGGCGCGTTTTGACCATTTCAACGCCTAACTGCCATTCTACATGTCCAACACGTGTCCCACTAATTGCACATGACCAAATGCGTTTCAATCAAACAACGCCACGTGTCTAAAGCAGTTAGTACACGTTCGTGACAACTGAATGCAGAACAGGCGCAGTCTGGCCAAACGTGCCCAAATCAGGCGCACTTCAACCAGGCGCACTTCAGAATAACTGCTCCAAAACAGTTATTTCAGAACTCTATAAATAGAGTTTCGTTTCCATTCAACAGATCACGAAAAAAGATCAGGAGAGATCAGAGTTTTTGTCCAAGTGCTGCTGCGTTCTTCAGAGATTCAAGTCTTCAAAGTTCACATCGTCCAAGGGATAAAGCGATCGTCATTCAGATCGGATTCCTATAGTTGTACTTTCCCAGAATTCTTGTAATATTCTTTACAAAGTTTGTGAAATAAATATCATACTTTTGTTTTTGCAAACAGTTCCGAGTAGAGTATAGCAACATTGAAAGGCTGTGGGACCGATGGGTCGCCAAGACGACTCCCGCACAAGGACTTGCGTAATGTATGAATGAAAGAGTAAACGAATAAGTGAATCAATGAATCAACGAATGAATGAACAAGTGAAAGAAAGAATGAATAAAAGATAAGAAGGATGGAAATGGTTAGCGACAGGTATGACGGGCACGTGCAACGGGGCTCTCTACCCGCGCTGCACGGACGCCAACCTGGTCGATAACGCATTAAGGCTAAGGGTTAGCCTACGGCTCAGAGACAGCCGTTAAGTTAAAAAGACAAGTTAATACGAAATGGTCGTGGACAGACGGCACGGGCGAGGGGTGGCGATGCCGTGACCGTGAAGAAAAAGGGATTCTGCGGCATGATCAAAGGGGGGATATGCCGGCCTAGGCGGAATCAAAAAGGGGCTTACGGGCTAACTGGGGGGGCTTGGCCACCTAGGAGACGTAAGTGCGGGGTAATTTCAAAAGACTATCAGATGTGAACCAGTCGCACACAGTGATAGGTGAGAAATTACCAAAGGAGAATATGTCCAAATTGGCTTGTAATGCCAGCGACCGGTGCATATAGATTAAGTGGGCTTTGCTGGTGGCAATCCACATGTAAGTCCTTGCATTGAAATCAAAGTAGTCTAAGTTAATCTGAACAAAGTACCTTCTGAAAATGGCTTGAAATGTATCATACCAAATGATAATGAATTAGAGAACACACCTACGACGCGCTAGAACCCGAGGCAGGGACACGCCCTTGATATTGAAAGTTTATATGAGGCACGTTATGTTATTACATATGAATTGTTTACTAACTTGATTTGCTTTGGACAGGGAAGGCCGGATGGTAAGTATGGGTAAGTCGTGCATGTATTTCCATGCGATACTTGAATTTGGCAACACGGGATAGGTTATGACATATGCCATGAAATTGATCCTAAGGCAAGATTAGAAAGACAGTGAATGATAGAGATGCACAAAAGTAAATGGAACGTGTTCGGTAATGATAGCATTGTGGACGAGCTAGCCTTCCCACCAGTGCATAACAATGTACTGATAACCCCACAGTCTGCATGCAGGATGCAGAAGACGTCGACGGGTGCGGAGCTTCCATCGTACGTGCTAAGGCGCGGATCCAACTCTGGGGCCTTGGAACGTTGCAAGAAACTGAAGCACCCTATACAGGACATAATGTATCGGAACATCGCCATAAATCATTCCATGTTGTAAGCCACTTGGCACGCCTTTTATATTTCAGAGAGAGAGAGAGCTTGAGCGATTTGTAATATCGGCCTAGCGCCGCTTGTAATCTTCTTGAATATTAATAAAGAGATTGAATTCGCTTCAAATTTGTGTTCATTTACTTTTCGCTGCAAATGGGGACACTCTGTGCGACTCTGTGGCCTAGCTCAAATCGGCCGTTTCTGGACATAGCCTTGCACGGGCGCAACCTAGGCCCGTGCGGCATAACGCCTTAGCGAGGACGATCGCTCCTGCGGGAGCGGGGCGTGACAGATTGGTATCAGAGCACGGCTTTACGTCCTTGGACTTCATTTCGATTCTCTCAGTTTTGAAAGCTCGGTTTTGAAACAAAAGAAGTGTACGCTCTCTCTCGTTGTGCCTTGGGATGTTCCATACAATAAGTCTAATATTTTCAAAAGCTCGTACAAGTGCTCGGTTGAAGGGATCGATAGGCGAAGGCCTTTGGGCCGAACCACGACGTACTAGAGTTGGAAGGAACCGATGCTAAGAGTTAGCAAAATGCAAGACGTGCTTGAATAACCTTACGCTAACAATAGCGAACGAGTACACGAGATCGAAGTATAGTTCGAACGGGATGGTTATGCACGCAGCCTTTTGGCTAAGTTGTGCCGAGTATCGCGCACCTAGACTTTATGGTGCAAACGAGTTGTGAACGAGATTGACCATCGCTTGGACGAGAATAAGGGAGACTTAGAACGTATGTTGATAGAGACGCTACTTGACCGACGCTAAAGCGAACACGGGGAAATGGTTCTTAGATTTTGAAGAATGAGCGAGCGCGCAATTGGACATGTCGATCGGGAGTCAAATAACCTTTTGAGGATTTGTAGAATGACTTGACTCCGAGTGGTGTATGTGATAGCTTCGAAGAAGGAAAAGAGCGAGTATCGATGACTAGTCGAATGGCTCGAACCCTGAGTGGTGTATGGACGTTATAGAAATTGTTCGAGCGAGACTAAAGGATTTACGAATCGTACGAGTATGTCGGCAAGCGATGCGATTGCGCAAAGCCTTAGAACGTGTCATGCTTAGTTGGCCGTGGCTTCAAAAGTCCCGAACGAGATGTCGCTGGACAACTTGTCAATGCGCAATGCGAGTTAGAAAACAACTCGGAACGATGAATAAAAAGGAATGGTCTTGATCGAGGAAACTTAGAGGATCGCGCGTACGATTTCGGATTGATTCAAATAAATTGTGACTTGAGTTTGGATAACGATCTTGAAACTAGCTTGAAGAATAGCGATCAAACTTGATCTTGAATATCGAGAAAATTGTGGAATATCCAACTCGAACAACAGCATCAACGCACGACTCGAAATCGGTTGCAAAGGAAGATCGTCAGGTTACGCATATCGTCAATGGTATTGAGGCATATCAAAGATCGATATACGATAACTCGGGGGTACTCTGACTCGGCGAATGACGGTCGTACAAATGTCATTGTTCCATTGGATGCTATACTTGGGATGTTAAAAATGTGTCAAGGAAAAGATAGATTTGGCTTGGATGAAAATGTGAATGCTTGGATTTGCTTCGTTGACAGCCACAACGTTGACGTTCTTGTCTTATGCGAGCGCAACTCCAGCCTCGCACATGCGTCGCGCCGGATTATGACGATCACTCCGTGTGAGCGCTGATATGGTGATTCATACAGCGGGAGTGATTGAACTTGGATGGCGTGGTAATCTGATTGCTTCGACTTGTGGTTTGACGCGAAGGTGGACTCGAAAAGGAATTTGTGTTTGAAGAATTGAACTTGAGGATTGAGTAGGTCCAATCCGCGTATCGAGAATGGGTTAGTCTAAAACTCAAACAAGAGTTACGCCCCGATGAGAATGATTATTCCGCGGGAGCGTTACATGGTGATTCATGAACTGCCGTAGATAATCGGACTCGCGTGAGATTGAGACGCAATATATTGTCGAGATGGATGACCTCGTGATCGAATACATGAATTGGTTAGAACTGGTGATTGAACGGAATTAAATATGTGCAACGTAAGTTTTGATGCGGATTAGGTGATCATGCTCGATGTTTAGAAATCTGAGTGACGCGAGCTTGGGTAGAAACTCCCGTACAAACGAACAAATGGTTTGGCCATAGGATTTGGGGCGAGCGTCGTGCAACGACCTTGCACGATGAGCCACGGACTTGACTTGTAACTATGATCCTGAGGGTTGACCTAGCGGATAGGCGGACGACCCTATGCCGAGTGATTGAACTTATGCGATTGACCTTACAGTATCGTCCGGACGGATGATAGACTTGGGGCAGCAAGACTTAGAGTAGGACGGAGAACAGGGAGTGTGCATGAGCGACGATGAGATTGGCCCCAAACGAAGGGAATGATAGGAATAAATGACGCGCAAGTAAAGTTGGGATAACAAATTGAATCATTGATTGGAAGACGTACTCGATGACAGTGCAATATTTGGTCTCGAATCGGATGGGAATTTCTTAGACTTGGTCGGCTCCGCTGAGAAGAAATCGTATTGATTTCATTGACAAGAGCGCTTGAGAAGCGAATCGAATAATCTCGAGGACCGAGATAACGATATATAATACACACATGAGTTCGGTTTTAAATCGAAGTTAGCAAAACAATCGGCAAATCGAAACTATCACGAGTAGCTTGTCCGACTTCGCTAGTCGCTAAGCTTGGTTGAAATGTACGTATTCAGGGGACACCTTGAATACGTACACGATCTAAACTCAGCGATATGATGAACTCGAATGCAGCTGCAAGTGGGTGTTGCGATGCGCATGAACGAATGAGTGAGTTTGCCTCAGCCTACGACTCTCGAGTTTGATAAATTATAACGCACCTCGTACGACCGTTTCAGTCCCATAATACGTCAAAAAAGCAACCAAGTCGAAGAAATACCTGAATTGAATAAGTGTCATCAACTCTAAAATGAATGAAAAGTTATCCAATAAAGATCGACCAAACGTATGTGATACGAAACTTGAAAAGGTACCGAGCATGGTTCGATGCCATTGAACGATAGAGTCGTTCGATAGAATTGTCTATAAAAATACGATGACACGAGTTAAGGAATGGTAGGATGACCTGCACTCAGGAAGTCTCGAGGACGAGACTTGTTTTGAGTGGTGTATTATGTAATGACCCGCTCCGCCCTAGCGGAACGCCGATTCAAACGGCAAGTGTAACGACTCAAACGAGCCATCGACTCGAAGAGTTGCGTCGACCCGATGAAGTATCGATGCGAATCGATGCAAGACTTACAATGGCTCGTCAAAGATGAATCCAGACTTAGACTATCAAAGGCGCGCTCGGAGTATCGTTCGGCCGATACAAACATCGCTAAGGTGGGTGGCTCCGATGAACCCGTCTTTGCTTAGCCTAGACACATAACAATACGGACACTATCACTGAAGTCGCTAGGCGATAACACCGCACATGCTAATAAATGACCCAACGCACCTAGCTAAGGGAATAATCCCATCTTGTATGCTTGTATAGAATATGGAAAAGAAAATGGAAAATACGAGAACTCTCGCACCGTGCTCCACGCTCGTACTAAGGCACAAGCTTGCGTTCAAGTCCCTTATGCGTTCAACAATGAAACAATGAATGGGTTACAACAATGAAATAGGAAGACTATCAATATAGTCGTTCCGAGTAGAGTATAGCAACATTGAAAGGCTATGGGACCGATGGATCGCCAAGGCGACTCCCGCACAAGGAGTTGCGTAATGTATGAATGAAAGAGTAAACGAATAAGTGAATGAATGAATCAACGAATGAATGAACAAGTGAAAGAAAGAATGAATAAAAGATAAGAATGATGGAAATGGTTAGCGACAGGTATGACGGATACGTGCAACGGGGCTCGCTACCCGCACTGCACGGACGCCAACCTGGTCGATAACGCATTAAGGCTAAGGGTTAGCCTATGGCTCAGAGACAGCCGTTAAGTTAAAAAGACAAGTTAATACAAAATGGTCGTGGACAGACGGCACGGGCGAGGGGTGGGATGCCGTGACCATGAAGAAAAAGGGATTCCGCGGCATGATCAAAGGGGGGATATGCCGGCCTAGACGGAATCAAAAAGGGGCTTACGGGCTAACTGAGGGGGGCTTGGCCACCCATGAGACGTAAGTGCGGGGTAATTTCAAAAGACTATCAGATGTGAACCAGCCGCACACAGTGATAGGTGAGAAATTACCAAAGGAGAATATGTCCAAATTGGCTTGTGATGCCAGCGACCGGTGCATATAGATTAAGTGAGCTTTGCTGGTGGCGATCCACGTGCAAGTCCTTGAAATCAAAGTAGTCTAAGTTAATCTGAATAAAGCACCGTCTGAAAATGGCTTGAAATGTATCATACTAAATGATAATGAATTAGAGAACACACCTACGACGCGCTAGAACCCGAGGTAGGGCACGCCCTTGATATTAAAAGTTTACATGAGGCACGTTATGTTATTACATATGAATTGTTGACTAACTTGATTTGCTTTGGACAGGGAAGGCCGGACGGTAAGTATGGGTAACTACAGACTCATGAGAAGAGTTATCCCACACCTAATTTGGAATTTGCTGCAATTATCTTTACTTTGAAGCTATGGAAGCATGATTTTTATGGAAAGGGAGTGAAAATATATACGGACTACAAAAGTCTGAAATTTGTCTTCACTCAGAAAGAGCTGAATGGTAGACAAAGAAGATGGCTGAAGCTGATGAAGGATTTCAACATCGACCCGCTATACCACCCGGGTAGGCTAATGTGATCGCTGATACACTTGGTCGATACCAGTGGCGATGTTCTTAACCAAGGAATGGCACCTACTAGAAGACGTCGAGAAGCTTGGACTGGAGGTTATACTACCTGGAGATAGAAGGACGGAGCTGGATGCTGATTCAGTGTTGATGAAGTTCGAGGCTGATGCACAAAGTCAAGAGGGCGTAGTTTCAGAACGAGGCACTTTGCAGGCTTAGAGATCAAGTGTTGGCAGGAACACTTGAGGGTTTCTAAATTGATCAGCAGTGGAACTCTGAAGAATGGTACGAGACTTTACGTATCGGCTGACAAACGGAGGAACGAGTTGACGAAAGAAATGCACCAGTCGCAGTATTCCATATATTCAGGAGCTAATAAGATGTATCGGAATATGCCTCTATTGATTGGTGCTATGGAATGAAGAAGGACAATTCCAGGTATGGGATTAGATGTGAATTTGTCAACATGAGAAATTTAGCAAGAGAACAACAAGTTTGTTGCAGCCGCTGGACAATTCGGAGTGGAAGTAGAAGCATATAACAATGAACTTTGAGTAAGGATTACCTTGTTCTCAAGGAGGGAAGGGCACCAATTGGATTATAGTGGACCGACTGACTAAGTCAGCACACTTTATTTCCTTCAAGGTTAGTTTATTCTCCGAGAAGTTGGCAGCATTGTACGAGAGGCACCCCTACCGGATTTATGGAGTACAAACCGGCGGACAATCAAAGAAGATAATCCAGACGCTTGTAGATATGTTAGATCTTGTGTTTTGAAAATTGGAGGGTCTTGGAGAAGATCATTTAAAATTGGTAGAGTTTTCTTACAACAACTACCAAGTTAGCATCGTCAATCAGTGGAGTTTGAAGAAGGAGATAGCGTCTTTTGTGAAGATTTTCTCCTACCAGAGGAACGATCAGTGTTAGCAGAGCAGGAAAGTTGAGCCAGCTCAGACGCTACATTCCGGATCCGAGTCCCATATTGGATAATTCAGAGCTGAAGATTGGACTCAACCTTTCAGTGCCAGAGAAACCAGTTGCAAGCGTAGTCAGAGGTGAGAAGAAGATCAGATTTTGAGCCATCATTTAAACTCCTACTTCTTATCTTTTCGTTCTAAACTTGACTGATGCTGCTAAGTCAGCCTAATTTTGCAAGCTATCTCTTTATCAAGCTTGATCATGACGGTATTTTATTGGGTGCACCCATTAATGTATTGTCTAATTAGGACCGGTGCATGATGGTCTGATCAACCTCGTGTACTTTGGTTCGCTTTTGTATTTTTCTGCATGGATGATATCATAAATAAAATTTGTCCCTAAACCGTCTCATTCACGACTGCCTTGAAAATTCTTATTGTTGGACCTGAGTTACGGGCGTAGTACCCGTAGCTGTTCGATTCTCCTACCTTGCTTTTAATTTCGAGGACGAAATTTTCTAAGGAGGGAAAGTTGTGAAACCCATATTTTATGATTAATTAATATTAGTGTTCTAGTATTATTATTAGTATTTCTAATATTGTTATTATTATTATTAATATATTTTTCTGAGTGTAAATGATTTCAAAAAAAATATAACATGGATTTTTGAATTCAGACCCAGACCCGAGTCCGAACCCAGACCCAGGCCTGAGCCAAACCCAATCTCATTTTCCTTTCTTTCCTAAAAATCTGATTGGTTTATATAAAATAATAATAAAATAAAATATAATATATTCTTTTGATCTGGTCCAATTGGACCAGAACCCACTACCAACCCCTCGTTTCACATTCTTAACTCCCCTCCTTAACTCTCTCCCGTAACTCCCCAACTCTTCACCCCTTATAACTCCCACTGTCTTCTCAACAAAGAACAACCTCTCCCCCAACCCTCCTCACGAGCAGAAGAATTAGCAACTCTCCTCTCCCTCTCTATTCTCTATTATTTCCCAACTACTTCTCACCAACTCACTCTCTGGAGCAAGCAAATCCCAAACCCCTTTTTCAAACATCATCTTCATCCTCCTCTCACCTACTCACCAACCCCTCACCGCCAAACCCCGCGCTGCCCCTCGGCCTACTCCAGCGCGCGCACCCCGCGCGGCTAAGCCAGCGCCGAGCACCCCTCTTCACGGCCAAAGTCCGGCCGACCCCGCCGTCCAGAACCGCCCCCGCGCCGGCCTACTCCGGCGACCGCGCCCCCTCTCTGCGCCCTAGCCCGACCGGCGCGCCCTTCCAGCGCCGACTCCGGCCAACCGCCCCTGTCCGCCCACTCCCCGTGGCCAAGCCCGACTCCGGCGTGCCCCTCTACGCCTCTGTCGCCAGCGCCCTAGCCGCTGTTCCCTGTCGTCGGCGTGCCCGAGCTCGCTGCCATTTGGCGAGTCTTCCTGGTTGGTTATGCCGTGCCTTATCTCTGGATTTTCGACGTTGCGTCGACGACGTCGCTGATTTCCAGCACTGTTTCGACGACATCGTTGGGTCCAGCATTGTTTCGGGAACGTTCGCTGCTCTGGATTATCATTTTCTTTCTATTTTATCATCTGAGAGCTCTAGCCAAGCAATCCGAGGTATAACCCCCTGTCCCGCTATTTTATTATTTATTGTCGATGATGAAATGGTCCCCGGTTCCCTTTGGGAATTCGGTATTAGCGACGTCGTATTTTCCGGGACTTTCGGAAAGGTCCCGTGGATTATTTTGCATTCCCGAAATATTTTGGGAATGGTTTTTGGTATGTTTTAGTTCTCTGGAAATTTCCGGGAACGTTCTGTGATTTGTGGATTTGGAATCGGACTTCCGAAATTATTTCGGGTCGTCCCGATTATTCTGTGGATTGGCTGTGGATGTTTTATATATATAAAATGCGGGTTTTTCCCTGGTTTGGGACTTGCAGGAATTATCGGCACCATTTTCCCAGTTTTTGGGTTGACCAAAAACAGAGGAGATGCTGCCCGATTTTTCAGTAAATCCTGAATTATTTTTAAAATGAATTTAAAATGATTTTCGGAATTTATTCGATATTTGATTTTGGGGTGACGACCGTATCGGTCAATGGACCCGGCTAAGTGCAAAAGAAATCGGTCCCGCCCGGACGTTGAGACAATTAGCCAAAATGAGGATCGGACCATATCTGAGACTTACAATTTATCTTTATTTTTATTATTTATTTCTTTTATATTTTATTTAATATCTCAGTTTAGGACTAACGGCGGTTTATCTTATTTCAATTTATGTAAATAAATTGTAATGGACATAAGCCCAGCTGGCTGGTCTGTGACTGTAATAGCTTAGGTTTTCTTGTCTTTTCTGGTTTTTCGTGTTTTATTATTTAACGATTAAATTGACTTAAAAGTATTTTCGTATAAAATTAATTAATATTTTCTCATCTTAAAATTGACAAGTTTATTATTAAATAAAAATCACGTATTTCTCACTAAATAAGAAAAAATTAGCTTTATATTTATATTTATAAAAATTACCAAGTTTTCATAAATAATCTGGCAACGACGAGTTTTTCCCGAATTCAAAAGTTAAAATAATCTTTTTCCTTCGTATTAAATCAACGCACAATAATCGTATTTTCTGTGTTTGGTTAAAGAATTAAAATTTGACTAGGGAACAGTTTAGAGATTGCAACTAGCTTAGTTAGCTTTGACGATTCTTGGTATCTGAGTCTATCTCTCGAATGTAGGAATTCGAGGACGACTCTAACTTCCCGTCTCGAAGTCTTCTACCTCTCCAGTCATTTCCTTGAGGCAAGTACATTTTGTGTTAGTTTACAATTATTTAGTAATCGTTTTAATGCAAGTTTAAACCACGATGCAACACGGAACTCTCTCTGAGAGCACTGACTGTAACTACTGTAACTATTGGGGACTGGGGGAGTAGTGTAATGAGTATGACCACATCCAAAATAGTATACTGACTGTGTTAGCTTACCCCTCATACACACGGGGATAAGCCATATCGTATCAACAAGATACAACTGTACAACCCAAGCCGGTCATATTCATTGCCTATTCACATCACAGAACTGTAACTGTTTTAAAACTGTAACTGCTTAGTTGATTTTCAAAATTGTTTAAAAGTGCATGATTCTATTATTATTTCAATTGTTAAATTAGCATGAATTGTACTTTGCTCTCTCCTGACTGGAGACCCAACATTTTAGGTATCACTGATGAGGCTTTGTTCCGCGGTCCCAAGACGAGGATTTCGAGACTGATGAGCTGTTTGCCTAGAGTTCTCTTTTCTTTTTGATGTATATAGAAAATGGTTTAAGTTGTATCTTTCATTCCATTGTAAAAGTTTAATAAAGTTTTAAATTTTCGAATTTTGAGTTGTGACAAATATAGTGTTGTTGTTGTATGGTTACCTGCTACTGAACAGCTTACTGTCGTCGTCTCAACAACGGTGCAGGCTGGGCATGATCTGGTTCGACCCAATTATTAGGATCGGGTCGTGACAGATAGTGACCCGCCGTGGTGCACTCCTGACATGATAACTTGACATGCTATACATGACACGACAGTGACCCGTAGTGGTGCACTCTTGACAAGTACCCTGACAATGCTTGATAGTGGCCCGTCGTGGCGCACTCTTGATAAGTAATAATAATGATAGTGGTCCGTCGTGGCGCACTCTTGACAATTCAATTCATTGGCCTGGACACCGTGGATGATTGTGCTTGTATAAACTACTAGTCCGGTTGTGTCTTGCATCATGTCTAGGGCATGATCCCTGAGTACCACGGTCAGGGATTCATACTGAATCTGGCTAGGTTAATGACTAGATTGATCAAATAGTTCATGGAGAATTTTCCAGTTACCTGTTGCCCCTTTGATCCCGGCCTTATATATATACATGGGATTTGTTGCTATCCGTCGAGATGAGCGCACTTCCAGCCCGCCGTCGAGTGTGGTACCTTAGGACACATGTATCTTACTACAGTGTGTCTGCTATATCATGCTATCTTTTCCTTTTCTTGCTGGAATCCTGTCACGCCCCAGAACCAGAATACTGGAGAGCGGGGGAATGACTCAGCCAGCTACGTATTACGGGTAGATGAATACCGTATAATACGATCAATGCTGTCTAACCAGACGAGGGGGTGCATACTACATGAAAGTCTTACTATGGTCACTTCACATCTATTGTCTCAATCATTCAAACAAGAAGCAAAAATAGAGAACATGTAAGATAAAGCTGTAAGGCGTCCCAAACGCTTAGTCAAAATGTTCTTGAGATCTGGCTTTACAAAACATAGCCAGATGGTATAGTAACATATACACAATTATTATCAGCTGCAGTCTGACTTAGTTACAATTATGTAAAGGTAAGTGCAAGATAATCCGACTAACATGTCGGTGCCAAACGGCTAAATATGAAGTAAATAACAAAACGAGCGGTGAAGTAAGGAACCCACTCGAGTCCTCCTGCGATCATCCCTCTAGTATTGACCATCTTGGAGGTGGAAGTAAGCTGAGTCCTCGGGAACCGGCTCTAAATCTGGCCATGCAAAACCAGAGAGGTTAGACCTCTAATAGCAAGTACCACAAGGAAGCACGATATGAAGGATTAAACCAGTAAGTAAGAGAATATAATAATAGATCTCTGCTTTCCACTAGGATTCACATAACGTCACGACACTTCAAACCAACCTCCCAACCAAACAAGGACAGAAGTTAGCCCGTCATGTCCTGACATTCTGATCATCTCAGTTAGGCAACAGAGTAGGTACAGTACACAAACAAATCATCTTGAACGGCCAATCAACTCCTACGGCTTGCTATTGTGAGTCCCAAGTTATCCTGGACTTATGCAAATAGGGATTCTTCAGTTCTTACTATGTACGAGCAAGGCTAGTCTATCCAGTCAATCAATTATGCCAATCATGAATTAGACGAGTCCCAGCGGGACGCCCGTCATCAATATACAATATACAATAATAATATAAGCAGATACCGCTCCCTGCCCGTGTGGCAGGTTTACAGTATCTGTAGGAACCAGCCGGCCTGTCGGGCACTACTAGTCCCAAGAGGGCTGCCATGTAAGAACTCGGGGATCCATTCTCTCCATGCAATCATTATTTTATTTAACTTAATAGTCTCTACGTTGAGTCAAATCCCATGCCGTGGATCATGGTCATTCAAATGAGTACTTTCGTACGGGGTACGATATGCACAACTCTACAACGATACCCGTGCGGCTAGATTGTAGGTCTTACATAGCGTAATGCAACAATCAAATCTAACCACGGAGTAATCATGCCTTGACCATAAAGTACACATGCTGCTTTGTAGAAAAATAATTAAATAAATAAATAAATAAATTGAAGCCTGCATGTGCCTGTACGTCAATATTCGGGATCAGCCAGTCGATTACAATAGTTCATTACATGAACGTGTCTCATTCATTTAATTCAATAAGACGACTAGCCAGTCTCTTAGTTCCAACTAGGAACGCATGATCAATTTTTAGTCAAGATAACCATCGTCATTAATGGTGACAAGGCATGAAAGTCAATTAGTATTAAATGGGGTCGAGTCTATAACTCTCAGGGTTAAGTTCCAGTCTTACTGGGTATCCATAAACCAATCAAGACACAGGGCACATTCTACACAACCATATATATTAAAAATATTAACATGCTAAGATTATCGAGTTCATAAAAAGGCGTAAGGATATAATAGAAGAATTATCATGCCACCATTAAATGAATAAATTATAGAACAAATAGAAACACCCAGGTCAGGAAGTCACGCCAACAAGTCTATGCTAAGGCCAACAAGTCACGCCAAGTCTAGTGGGTAGGAGTGAGCGTATAAACAGCGTGCGTGTGAAAAGTGGTTCACGTTGGCACGCACAGCGTGAACGTGAAGGATAATTTACGCACTCATAACGTGAGCGTAAAAAGTAATTCACGCACTCACAGCGTGAGCGTGAAGGGTAATTCACGCACTCATAACGTGAGCGTGAAAAGTAACTCACGCACGCACAGCGTGAGCGTGATAAGAAATCCACGCACGCACGCAAAGACGTGAGCGTGATAAGAAATCCACGCTAACACGTAAGAACGTGAGCGTGACTAAAAATCCACGCTAACACGTAAGAACGTGAGCGTGACTAAAAATTCACGCTAACACGTAAGAACGTGAGCGTGACTAAAAATCCACGCTGGCACGTAAGAACGTGAGCGTGACTAAAAATTCACGCCAACACGTAAGAACGTGAGCGTGACTAAAAATTCACGCTAACACGTAAGAACGTGAGCGTGACTAAAAATCCACGCTGGCACGTAAGAACGTGAACGTGACTAAAAATTCACGCTAACACGTAAGAACGTGAGCGTGACTAAAAATTTACGCTGGCACGTAAGAACGTGAGCGTGACTAAAAATTCACGCTAACACGTAAGAACGTGAGCGTGACTAAATCTCCCGAACTCCAATCTTATGGAGCCTTCGTTCCAAGCCAGAGATGAGGTTCCCATGGTTCAGAATGGTGAAGAATGAGAAGCTCTGCCATAAGAACTATCTATTCCGAAAGCACGCCAGGTTGGGAGATCAAAACCCATGGACAATCGAAAACACAACAACTTAGATCTGTAAGAAACGAGCTAAGGAAATCAAAAATGCTAAGTAGTAAACTCTCTTAGAATCACAAGAGGAAGAAAATTGATCCATAAAAATGGATGAAGGAGAAGCAAGATGTACTTGCCTTCTCCTGGTAGGTGGAGAGAGTGATGAGGAAGAAGAAGAAGTAATGGTGAAGGAAAGTTATGAGGAGAGAGAAGGAGAGGGGGGCTTTAAATGGAAGGGGTAGTGGTAGGTGGGGTTCGGTTCATGTGAACCACCATGAACCCGAGAAAAACCCTCCTAGGCCGAACCTAAAAGCAAGACTAAAAGCAGAGAATAACAACAGGAAATAAAATACAGATAATTAATTAATCATAAAATTAAAGGAATTTAAATACAGGATAATACATGATAAATATTAAATAAATATATATAAGTTGTACATGTATAAAAATACGTATTTCAGGAACGGGGAGTGACATCTCTACCCACCTTAGAAAAATTTCGTCCTCGGAATTTCAAATCCAAGCAGGTAGAAATACCGGACCTAAACTAATACAAGCAATTCTAGTGAGCAAGCAATCATTTTTTACCATATCAAAAGCAAGTACTATATATGTAAATTCATCATTCTACGATATCAAGTAGCTCTACCCATAAGGTGATAAGCATGAAAAATCAGGACAATCAAGGTATACAGAAAGATATATACCTTGTGAGTCAAATAGGTGTGGATACCGTGATCGGATATCATCCTCACGTTCCCACGTTGACTCTCCCAAGGAGTGATGACCCCAAGCAACATGGACAAGACTAATTGTTCGGTTCTTAAGTATCTTGTCTCTTCGGTCCAAAATGGACACAGGCTGTTCCTCGTAAGACAGGTTGGTACCAACAACCAGCTCAGAATGATCGAGGATATGGCTTGGGTCCGATACATACCTACGTAATTGAGATACATGAAACACGTCATGCACCTCTCGTAACGAAGGTGGGAGGGATAAACGATAAGCAACATCGCCTATCCGATCAAGGATAACAAATGGGCCCACGTACCGCGGACTCAATTTCCCACGAACGCCAAATCTAATGACCCACGAGTAGGTGAGATCCGCAAGAATACGTGGTCCCCAACAGAGAACTCTAACGGCCTACGATGCTGGTCCGCCCAATGACGATGCCGGTCCTGTGCAACTCAAAGTCGCTCTCTAATTCCCTTAACCACTTCAACCGTCTGAACAATCATTTATGGGCCTAACATCTTCCTCTCTCCGATATCATCCCATGCAAGCGGTGACCTGCACTTCTTACCATATAGTGCTTCGAATGGTGCCATCTGGATACTGGCTTGATAACTATTGTTGTATGAGAACTCGACTAAGTGCAGGTGACTCTCCCAAGACCCTCCAAAATCTAGAGTGCAAGCTCGCAACATGTCTTCTAAAGTCTGAATCGTTCTTTCTGATTGCCCATCCGTCTGCGGATGGTAAGCCGTGCTAAATCTTAACTTGGTACCCAGACTATGATGTAAGCTCTTCCAGAAATGTGATGTAAAACGGGTATCTCGATCCGACACAATACTGACAAGGACTCCATGCTGCCTGACTATCTGTTGTATATACAACTCTGCCAACTTTTCTGTAGATTGCCCTACTCTGAAAGGAAGAAAGTGTACTACCTTCGTAAGTCGGTCCACTATTACCCAAATAGCGTCCTTACCACTTGGTGATCTCGGTAAACCGGTCACAAAGTTCATTGTAATATGCTTCCATTTCCATTCCGGAATAGGAAGCGGTTGCAATAACCCAGCTGGCCTCTGCTGTTCTGCCTTCACTTGCTGATATACCAAGCAACGGAAAATAAATCTAGTTATCTCCCTCTTCATCCCGTTCCACCAGAAATGCTGCTTGATATCTTGGTACATCTTGGTCCCTCCAGGATGAATAGAATACTGAGAACTGTGAGCTTCTGCCATAACCTCTTGTCTGATATCTCCACTAGGCACATATAGACGTGATCCAAACCTAAGTGTACTGTCTTCATGAATTCTCATCTCCTTCCTGAGTCCTGACTCACATTCTGCCCTAAGCTTCTGAATCCTTGGGTCTTGTGCCTGAGCTGCCTTGATTCTGTCTACCAAGTCGGATTGAACTTACAGACTTGTGAGAACTCCTATATCACTAGGAAGTATAACTTCGATGCCCATCTCCTGAAGGTCTTCTAAGATATGCCTCTGTGTTGTCAACATAAATGTGCCGCCTCTCCTGCTAAGAGCGTCTGCTACTACATTAGCCTTGCCTGGATGATACTGAAGCTCTACGTCATAATCCTTAATCAACTCCAACCATCTTCTCTGCCTCATGTTTAGTTCCTTCTGAGTAAAGATGTACTTCAAACATTTATGGTCTGTGTACATGTCCACTCGGTCACCATATAAGTAATGCCTCCATAGCTTCAGAGCAAACACTACTGCCGCTAACTCCAAATCATGAGTTGGGTAATTCTTCTCGTGGTCCCGAAGCTGCCTAGATGCATATGCTATCACCTTCCCATGTTGCATAAGGACACATCCAAGTCCTTTACCTGACACATCACAATATACTATAAAACCTCCGGGTCTAACTGGCAATGTAAGAATAGGTGCTGATATCAACTTCTGCTTCAAAGTCTCAAATGATGCCTGATATTCTGCCGACCAAACGAATGGTACATCCTTCCGGGTCAGGCGGGTCATGGGTGCTGAAAGCCTTGCAAAGTCTGACACAAACCTTCTATAATATCCTGCCAATCCCAAGAAACTCCGCACATCTGCTACGGTCTTGGGTACTGGCCAACTTTCTACTGCTTCTATCTTCTTGGGATCTACTGCTACTCCAGCTCCTGATATGATGTGACCCAAAAATGAAATGTGATCCGACCAAAACTCACACTTGCTGAGCTTGGCATACAACTGGTTCTCTCTCAGAACCTGTAATACTTTCCTGAGGTGGTCTTCATGCTCCTCTTTACTAGCAGAGTATACGAGAATATCGTCGAGAAATACCACGACAAACTGATCTAAGTATGGCATAAAGATGCGATTCATCAAATCCATGAATATTGCTGGAGCATTGGTCAAACCAAACGGCATTACTAAGAATTCATAATGCCCATACTTCGACCTGAATGCTATCTTGGAAATATCTTCCTTCCGAACTCTCACCTGATGGTACCCTGAACGAAGATCTATCTTGGAGAAAACTCTAGCTTTGCTCAACTGATCAAATAAGTCGTCGATCCTGGGTAATGGGTACTTGTTCTTCACTGTCGTCGCGTTAAGCATCCTGTAGTCAATGCACAATCTGGATGACCCATCCTTCTTTTCCACAAGTACCACTGGTGCTGCCCATGGTGACACGCTAGCTTGGATGAACTTCTTCTCCTTCAGTTCCTCTATATGCTGGTATACCTTGGCCTGCTCTGAATCTGCCATTCTGTAAACTCGATCTGATATCGGTTTAGTTCCTGGTGCCAATTCTATACTGAACTCAATATCCCTAACCGGTGGTAGACCTGGAAGTTCTTCAGGAAATACGTCTAGAAACTCTTCAACTACCTTCGGAATCTAAACTTCTTCCATTGCCGTTACTACTCCCTGCTCTTGTTGAGTTGCCCCTGTTCTGACTAAGGTGAACCGCTTCATGCCTGGAATATCATAAGACACACTCCCTCTACGACAATCTATTGTCGCATGACTGTCTTTCAGCCAATCCATGCCTAAGATAACGTCAAAATTTCCAACAGAAAATTCTATCAACCGGGCGGGTAAGGAATGCCCGCAAACTACAACGCTACATGCTAAAATAACTCTACTAACTCCTACGAGCCCATTACCAGTGAGTATATTCAACCTCACTGGCAATGCCTCGAACTCCATTCCTAGTCGTGCCGCAAATTGTGCAGATATAAATGAATGGGATGCTCCTGAATCAAACAATGCTACTGCAGGATATGAGGCGACGAGAATATTACCTGCCACAACATCTCCCGATGCCAATGTCTCCTCCAAGGACAGAGTGAATGCTTGCCCTCGACCCCCTTACTGGTTTTCATGCTGCGGCCTAGCCTGATGCTGTTGCTGGCCCCTTCCTTGATGATGCTGGGGTGGTCTATGCTGGTGTTGCTGCATCGACGGCCCCTGCTGCCGAAACATCTGAGCATGCGGCATTAACGGACGCTGTGCCAACGGCCTTACTGCCACCGCTGGTCCTCGATACTGGCCTGCCCCTGGTGCTGGCAGAGCAGGAAACTGTTGCCCTGGTCCTTCTGACCTCGGATTCATGGGACATGTGGTAACCCGATGGTTTGGATTTCTACATATCAGACACAGTCCATTCAATGTCCGACACACATCTCTAGTGTGCCCTATCTTCCCACAATAAGTGCAGCCCGCCGGGGGTTGCTGGTTCTTCCTCTGTTGCTGTTGCTGCTGCCTGGGTGGTGGTGCTGGTCCTCGTATCGCCACATCGTGGATACGAATGCCAGTGGATGGTGCTGTTGTTCGGGGCGCTGCTCCTCCTCCTCCTTCAATCTGACTGTGGGATCTCTTCTGACCGCCAGTCCTCGCCGCAAGCCTCTGAATGGTGATCTCATGCCTTCGAGTTGTCGTCAATACTTCGTCAAAAGTTTGGTAATTGTGCCCCTCTATCAATTGCAAGAGTTCAAGATGAAACCCTTGCTGAAACCTCATGGCCCTCTGGCTCTCTGTTGCTACCATCTCTGGGGCGAACCTACTCAATCTGCAGAACTCCGCTGCATAAGCATCTACAGTCTTGCCGGCCTGTCTGAGGTTGATAAACTTCTGTTGTAGCTCAAACCGTGCCACAACTCCATAGTACTTGGTCTTGAATCTTGTAGTAAAATCGTCCCAAGCCACAGGACGTCTGATGCCCACTTCCTCTGATTCCCACCAATCACGTACGAGATCCTGAAGTAACAACTTCACTAGATCCACACGTTCTTCTGTCGGTACCTTAACTGCTGTCAGAATAGCCTTAATATCCTTAAGCCATGCATCTGCTGAGATGGCATCCTCCGTGCCCTCGAAATGGCGAGGGTTGTACTTGCAAAACCTGGCTGATGCTCCTGAATCAGTCCTCATTCCTCTTTCCAAAGCCGTCTGCAATCCTTGGTTGAGCAACACATTCTGCTCTTGTAGCTGAGTGTGCATGCGCTGCTGGACCAACATCTGATGTTGCTGAGCAGCCATCATTCCTCTCATGATCTCCAGAAGGGCTGGTGTGTCCACTTGGGTAGGTGGAACTGTTGGTGGTGGTGGAACATCCGGATACTGCGATCCAGCTGCTGCTTCTACTATCACTTCTTCTTGGATAGCCTCCTGAGGTGAGACTGGCCATTGTTGCTGACCAACCTGGTCATGTTGCCCATGTTGCCCCTGTTGTTGTCCAGCTCTGACCGATGCGGACGAAGTGCCCCTAAGAAAAGGGACAATAGAACAATCAAACAACCGGACATGAAGGATCAATAAAGTCAAAGGATACCGGAATGTGAAGCAAGGATTGAGAATAACGAATCATGAGATCAAGGGGGGACACGTGTGATTGAGACATCCTATAAATCAAAACACCCCACAAGTCTGAAATCAGACCTGCTTGGGCCACCACTAAAACCTTGTCACGCCCCAGAACCAGAATACTGGAGAGCGGGGGAATGACTCAGCCAGCTACGTATTACGGGTAGATGAATACCGTATAATACGATCAATGCTGTCTAACCAGACGAGGGGGTGCATACTACATGAAAGTCTTACTATAGTCACTTCACATCTATTGTCTCAATCATTCAAACAAGAAGCAAAAATAGAGAACATGTAAGATAAAGCAATAAGGCGTTCCAAATGCTTAGTCAAAATGTTCTTGAGATCTGGCTTTACAAAACATAGCCAGATGGTATAGTAACATATACACAATTGTTATCAGCTGCAGTCTGACTTAGTTACAATTATGTAAAGGTAAGTGCAAGACAATCCGACTAACATGTCGGTGCCAAACGGATAAGTATGAAGTAAATAACAAAACGAGCGGTGAAGTAAGGAACCCACTCGAGTCCTCCTGCGATCATCCCTCTAGTATTGACCATCTTGGAGGTGGAAGTAAGCTGAGTCCTCGGAAACCGGCTCTAAATCTGGCCATGCAAAACCAGAGAGGTTAGACCTCTAATAGCAAGTACCACAAGGAAGCACGATATGAAAGATTAAACCAGTAAGTAAGAGAATATAATAATAGATCTCTGCTTTCCACTAGAATTCACATAACGTCACGATACTTCGAACCAACCTCCCAACCAAACAAGGACAGAAGTTGGCCCGTCATGTCCTGACATTCTGATCATCTCAGTTAGGCAACAGAGTAGGTACAGTACACAAACAAATCATCTTGAACGGCCAATCAACTCCTACGGCTTGCTATTGTGAGTCCCAAGTTATCCTGAACTTATGCAAATAGGGATTCCTCAGTTCTTACTATGTGCGAGCAAGGCTAGTCTATCCAGTCAATCAATTGCGCCAATCATGAATTAGACGAGTCCCAGCGGGACGCCCGTCATCAATATACAATATACAATAATAATATAAGCAGATACTGCTCCCTGCCCGTATGGCAGGTTTACAGTATCTGTGGGAACCAGCCGGCCTGTCGGGCACTACTAGTCCCAAGAGGGCTGCCATGTAAGAACTCGGGGATCCATTCTCTCCATGCAATCATTATTTTATTTAACTTAATAGTCTCTACGTTGAGTGAAATCCCATGCCGTGGATCATGGCCATTCAAATGAGTACTTTCGTACGGGGTACGATATGCGCAACTCTACAACGATACCCGTACGGCTAGGTTGTAGGTCTTACATAGCGTAATGCAACAATCAAATCTAACCACGGAGTAATCATGCCTTGACCATAAAGTACACATGCTGCTTTGTAGAAAAATAATTAAATAAATAAATAAATAAATTGAAGCCTGCATGTGCCTGTACGTCAATATTCGGGATCAGCCAGTCGATTACAATAGTTCATTACATGAACGTGTCTCATTCATTCAATTCAATAAGACGACTAGCCAGTCTCTTAGTTCCAACTAGGAACGCATGATCAATTTTTAGTCAAGATAACCATCGTCATTAATGGTGACAAGACATGAAAGTCAATTAGTATTAAATGGGGTCGAGTCTATAACTCTCAGGGTTAAGTTCCAGTCTTACTGGGTATCCATAAACCAATCAAGACACAGGACACGTTCTACACAACCATATATATTAAAAATATTAACATGCTAAGATTATCGAGTTCATAAAAAGGCGTAAGGATATAATAGAAGAATTATCATGCCACCATTAAATGAATAAATTATAGAACAAATAGAAACACCCAGGTCAGGAAGTCACGCCAACAAGTCTATGCTAAGGCCAACAAGTCACGCCAAGTCTAGTGGGTAGGAGTGAGCGTATAAACAGCGTGCGTGTGAAAAGTGGTTCACGTTGGCACGCACATCGTGAGCGTGAAGGATAATTTACGCACTCATAACGTGAGCGTGAAAAGTAATTCACGCACTCACAGCATGAGCGTGAAGGGTAATTCACGCACTCATAACGTGAGCGTGAAAAGTAACTCACGCACGCACAGCGTGAGCGTGATAAGAAATCCACGCACGCACGCAAAGACGTGAGCGTGATAAGAAATCCACGCTAACACGTAAGAACGTGAGCGTGACTAAAAATCCACGCTAACACGTAAGAACGTGAGCGTGACTAGTGACTAAAAATTCACGCTAACACGTAAGAACGTGAGCGTGACTAAAAATCTACGCTGGCACGTAAGAACGTGAGCGTGACTAAAAATTTACGCTAACACGTAAGAACGTGAGCGTGACTAAATCTCCCGAACTCCAATCTTATGGAGCCTTCGTTCCAAGCCAGAGATGAGGTTCCCATGATTCAGAATGGTGAAGAATGAGAAGCTCTGCCATAAGAACTATCTATTCCGAAAGTACGCCAGGTTGGGAGATCAAAACCCATGGACAACCGAAAACACAACAACTTAGATCTGTAAGAAACGAGCCAAGGAAATCAAAAATGCTAAGTAGTAAACTCTCTTAGAATCACAAGAGGAAGAAAATTGATCCATAAAAATGGGTGAAGGAGAAGCAAGATGTACTTGCCTTCTCCTGGTAGGTGGAGAGAGTGATGAGAAAGAAGAAGAAGTAATGGTGAAGGAAAGTTATGAGGAGAGAGAAGGAGATGGGGGCTTTAAATGGAAGGGGTGGTGGTAGGTGGGGTTCGGTTCATGTGAACCACCATAAACCCGAGAAAAACCCTCCTAGGTCGAACCTAAAAGCAAGACTAAAAGCAGAGAATAACAGCAGGAAATAAAATGTAGATAATTAATTAATCATGAAATTAAAGGAATTTAAATACAGGATAATACATGATAAATATTAAATAAATATATATAAGTTGTACATGTATAAAAATATGCATTTCGGGAACGGGGAGTGACAGATCCCTCAGGTAGTAACAAACAGGTAACCGAACTTAGAATTCTCATTGCATCTTGCTAGTAACTAAGGCTTGTGATAACCCTAGTTAGTTAAAGTATCAAGCCGTACTTATTGCTTGGCCGTGAATGATTGGATGGAGTCTAGTCTTGTCTTAATCATGTACAAGATTGTTATATGACCTGTCTTCTTATATTACCTTGCCGATAAATGGTGGGAGAAGCCAAGCTCTGTTCAGACGAAGTATTACAACCCCGGTCCTTGTTTGGTTTACGGGTTGTAACCTGGTTATCTGAATAGTCCCATGGTTATCTCATCGTATATCACCTGTCATGCTTGATACGTTCTACCTAATCAATAGTAATTGAGACAGGTTTCTATTCAGGCGAAGGATTACAACCCCGGTCCTTGTTTGGTTTAAGGGTTGCAGTCTTGCTACTTGAATGGTTTCTTCGTGCTCAATATATTATTGTTATCTCAGTTATTATTAGTATCTTTTAATTATCCTTGCTATTCATTTGTGATATGCTGATTTTAGTTCCTAAGTGAAGCCTCCTTTGTGGCACTTGCTCTTTCTGGGGTCTGACCCAGCTGGTTTTGTATGGCCAGATACCGGAGCAGCACCAAAGGATCTACCAACCTTCCAGCCACATGGTGACCACTAGAGGGAATCCTAGCAACGAGTGGGTTTATTTTGGCTCTCCCATTCTATTGTAAAATTATTCTTTTGAGGCGTTTAGCCGTCGAGCAAGTGTTAGCTCGTGTACATTTTTACTTACTGTCTGCCTACGGGCTGTAACATGATTGGCAACCTAGGGTTGATCATGTATGACTAAAACTCTTGCTAGTCATCACATTTTGTAACGACGAGCTTCATGATCAGCTAAATATGTAATGTTTGGGACGCCTTACTATTGTATATTTGGTGATCTTACATCTTGTAATATTCACTTATTTGCTTGTGATTGAGACACTAGGCTTGTTATTGACCTTAAGAGACTGATGGCTTGTAGATAAACCCTCATATTTCTAGACAGTCGTGACTGTATGGTAAGATGGATTCCATTTCATTATACGTAGCTGGCTATGTCAGCCCCCGCTCTCCAGTATTCTGGTTCTGGGGCGTGACAGACCATGTTTATTTTTAGACTGTCCGAGACTTGTAGAATACCTTTTAGTATTGCTCCGTACTAGGACCTGTGTATAGAAGGAGAACCCAGGAATTTTTCGAAGTAAAATTTTTTCTTTCTTTCGAAAAATCCGTCGGAGATCCGTGGCACACCGTCGGATCTTCCGTGTGGGATTTTTCCCAAAGGCAAAAATTTGTTGTGACAAAACGAAAAATTCGAAGGAGATCCACGAAAATCCGTCGAAAAATCCGTCCGTAGGATATTTAAGATATTTTGATTAATAGTGTTCGATGCATTTTTTTTTATACATTGGTTTCATGGTTCTAAAGCGTCCGTCTATCCATTAGTTTCTTGGTTTTCTTTAAATGGATGGATGCGATTAATCCAGATGGAGTCGTGGATCGCTGACGTGGTTGATCCGACGGTCACAATTAATTCACCCCGTCTATATATACCCCTTCGATTTATTTTGATTTTTTTTACTTTCTCTTTCTACTCTTCTTCTCTCTTATTTTTTTTTCCATTTTTCTCGTGAGCTTAGAGATTGGTCTTGAAGCCTCAGAGTGTGGTTTCTGAACCCCTCTTGATGGTGGAGTTGAAGAGTTAGGCTAGGAGCTAGTCAGAAGGCAAGTACATCTTGCGGAACTACTGAACATTATTACTTTATTGTTGTTTTCATTTTTTTAGTAGAAGTCATGTATTGTCTAGTACATGCTTTACTAAATATGTTTCTCTTGAGATTATCATATTTTTGCTCGTCTATGAATTTAGTTTGAGCTGGTTTTTTATTTTCTGCGATGTCCAATTATTTTTCTTAGTTGGAAAAACTTGGTATCGAAAGTGATACGGCGGTTATGGCCATGTGACTTAGTCCATACCCTTCGTGAGACTTACCTTTAGCATTAAGACTAGCTGGTTTTGATTTTGGTGAGGTTTGGGATCGGATTCTGGCCCCAAAATTTGTTTCTTACCATTTTACTGAGTTTTATTACTGTATCTGAAAATTCTTCGAAAATCCGCGCTAATCCACCGGATCTTCCGAATGGCCCCCTTTTCGAATAAAACCTATTGTGACCAATCGGATAATCCTTCGAAAATCTACAGCAATCCGTTGGATCTTCCGAATGGACTCCCAAATTCTAATTTTTGATTTCTTGTTAC
The DNA here is from genome assembly GCA_029216955.1 of Iris pallida. Classification (NCBI taxonomy): domain Eukaryota; kingdom Viridiplantae; phylum Streptophyta; class Magnoliopsida; order Asparagales; family Iridaceae; genus Iris; species Iris pallida. Next base: position 44,691,964 of record JANAVB010001800.1, read on the forward strand.
GAAATTGTTTCATTATATGCCATGCCATATTTTCTACTATGTATTGTCCATGCCATGTCTACTTTTAACCATGATTACCTAAGCACATAGTTGCTATCATGTCTTGTACCATACATGTCCTAGTCTTGTCTACCTGATGGTGGCCTGTCATGGCGCACTCTTGTTCTTGTCTAGTCTTGTCTAGTCTTGTCTTTCTGATTGTCACAATCCGCTCCTGAATAATCGGATACGAGTCAGACACGTCCAACCTACATTGGGAGACTCAACGTAATAAGCTGTACTAAGTATCTAAGAACTCAAGTAACATCATGAAATCACATCACAGCATCTAATCACGTGCTAAAATAATATCACATACCACTTTGTTCTAGTACAACTTATATAAGAGAATCCGGAGACAAATCCGACAACTAAACTAAAAGAAGGTAATAAACATCTATTTTATGAAACTAACTAATACATAAGAATGATACTTGCATCTGACCTTCTAGAATCTTATAGGAGTCAGCCAATCCAATCTTCATGTCCTGACCTAATATGTCAACGATCCAGTCAGAAAATGAGCAAAATACAATCTATAATAATGAAACAAGTACGACATGTGAACAAGTAAAGGAACAATGAAACATGATGAACATGAATCTATAAATGCATAATCTAAACTGAACATGAAACGTGTAATAAAAGATTTTGACATGTGATTTAAAATAGCTATTAGAATATGACCGGCTCAGAAAAGATCATGAATAAGCACAGGTAATGGTACGGTTTAGAATTCCACGTGCACGATGTGAGACCTAAGCTATCAACATGAATTCTAGGTTGGACTTTGATCACATATCTGTAATACTTCCCCTCCCCCAGATACCAGTAAAGATCATAAACCAGAGTATAAGACCATGTCGTGTAACAATGTGTCTAATATGAAAAGAGCATGACATGAAGTAAATGAGTCAAAATTATAGAAGTACTTGCATTTGTCCTTGCAAATCAATATGTTCCAATGTCCACCAAAAATAGGACAAGAATATGTTAAACTCTAAATAGCAATATAGTCAATATCGATAACTAACTAATTATTTATAGAATAATACTTAACTAGAATATAGTTTAATCTAACTAACTATACATATATAGATACTAGCAAGATAATGAAACTCTATAGCAAAGTATGTATAAATGCTAACATAATTTTATAGCAAAATATTAGCTTAGCAAAATTATAGTAACTACTAACAATATTTTCATCAACTATTTACATAATTTGACAATATCAATTAACTATTTGTTAATATATTTATTAATAGATATGATAAAATATTTACAATAAAATATAGCTAAGATTTAATAATCATCTAATCTATTATTAGGAAAACATGGTTAAATTCCATAAAAAAATAGTTTAAAATATTAATATATATTAGCAATAGCAAAATATTGACTATCTAATATACCTAGATTAAGTTAGTAATCATTTACTAAAATCTTGATACACATAATTTATTACTAAAGTGTTCATCTTTGCATATTGCCTAAGAACCATGGCAGGATATTCTAGGTCTTTTCCAAATTCTGGACAGTTTGGGAGAGAACCTAACAACTGCACCATTGTTGGAACTTTGACAATTTTGAACGATGAGGAAGACTTCTTTCGACCTTCTTCTTGACTAGACTTTGTGTTATACGGTTCACAACAGAAAAATGGTTTTCTCCAAATTTATGACGAATTTGCAACAAAATATCCTAATCCCTTCCTATTTTGAAATTTGGTATCCTAAATTGTTTTTATAGACAAAGTTACAAAATGATCTTCTATGGTTTTGAAACCTGATAAGGTTATGTACAACATCCTCCTAGTCGCATTGCCCTTACTTCTCTGTGCACCCAAACTCCCCCCTCAGACATTAATTTAAACAAACAGAAAATTACATAGATAAAAATACAATTTGAAGTACTTACATAGAAGAATAAAAATTTAGGAAATGTACAAAAGAGGAATGGGGGCACCATCTCTGATGGCATCCCATGTAAAAAAAAAATGGTGTTAGAAAAAAAATTGACCAGATATACTAGCAACTGATATTTTTAACATGTTACTCATCTTTAATTTAAATTATCTATAGTAATTTCAATACCTAACTTTATCTAAATATTGTTAATATACCAAATTGTTAGATAATTTATGTTACTTAAAAAAAAATAATCTTGCCAAACTTTATCTGTATGACATATTTTCTAATAATAATTTGAAATTATTTTCATACTTATCTCTAAGTTTTTTCCCCTAATATTATATTTGAAAAAATTTGTAAAAACTTATCTCTGAAAATATTTTAAATTATAATTGAAAATTATATATGATTTTAAATTATATCTAATATTTAAGAAAAATATTTAAGGTTTTAAATTATATTTTCAAACTTATCTCTAACATATTTTAAATTAAAAGATAAAATTAGTAACCAAAATTGTATCTAATAGTTAAATTAAGGTAGCATGAGAATATAAAAACTATACCAAGATGAAGAACTAATATATATATATATATATATATATATATATATATATATATATATATATATATATATATATATATATCGGTTGTAAAAAATATGTCACATCCGCCCCCATTAATATTTTTTTTTATTTCTCACATGTATCCCAAATTTATTGCTGTTGAACAAAATATGAATTGAGCAAGAAGACAGGAAACACGTATTTATTATAACGTGTAACACTTGCAAACTGAAGCGTTTGTAGTCCAACGGTTAGGATAATTGCCTTCCAAGCAATAGACCCGGGTTCGACTCCCGGCAGACGCAGAACAGTACTTTTGTGCTTTTTTTTTGCATGCATATATACTTATTTTGTCTTCAAACCATAGAAGCTGTGTGGACCCAAGAGCCGTGTGGATCCAAATTGGCCGCAAAAGTTAGTCAAAATAACAATGACAAAAAATAGCATATATTATCTATGCTACTCTATAATAAAAAAATTTACGTACAAATATATCCTTACATATCATTATAATTATTTATCAAAATTAATAAGGACAACTACGTAATTATAGAAACGATCATTTTGTCTTTCTAATTAGTCTTACATGCATGTATAATAATATGATAATATTAGTATAATAAAAAACTTATAATAATTAAGAAAATTGTCTTTTAATAAAGATTTAGAATAATTACAACAAATTTTTTCCTAATAATAATTTTTGAAATATAGTAAATATCTTTTAATCTTCTTAATAATAATTTATAAAACATGTGCAACACGTGCATATATACTAGTCAAATATTAAGCAAAAGTTCACCTTTGCACACTATAATTTCATTTAAAACCAGATAATTCCATACAAAAATAGAAACCATGGGAGTACAACCAAATCAACCCGACTTGATAACTCTAAGCTATGCGCAAATCCAGAGCCAAAAGTCCAATTTGGATTCCATGTTCTAAAAACATATACTTTTTCTTTGCCTAATGAATCCAATTTAGGCCCCCTTTCACTTCCTAATCCAGACTATCTACCAAATTTCATCACAAAAATAACCTATATCAAATAAGTTTCTTAATAGTATCCTAACTATCCTCTCCCTCAAAAACTATCACATATACCAACAAAAAAAAAGAGGGGAGGAAATAACTAATGAATACTTTTGGTATCAAAAAAATCCAAAAATAACAAAGGGTGATTGGTTTTACTGTCGATTGCATCATCATTGGTTCGAGTTTCGACCTTCTTCTTGACTAGCTTTGTGTACATCCTGCTAGACTAACTTGCAACAAAATAATCCTAATCCCTACCTATTTTGAAATTTGTTATCCTAAATTGTTTTTATAGACAAAGTTACAAAATGCACTTATATGGTTTTGAAACTTGATAGCGTTATGTAAACATCCTCCTAGTCACCATTTGAACAAAATATGTAGGAAGACAGGAGAAGCCATTTGTGACAATATTATGAAAGTGCAAATATCAAACAAAAGCGTTTGTAGTCCAACGGTTAGGATAATTGCCTTCCAAGCAATAGACCCGGGTTCGACTCTCGGCAGACGCATATTTTATTTTTTTACTATTTGCATCGTGTCCTCATTTATTTTAGTCCCAAATCGAGAAAAAAATTAATCTACAAACGCACTTTTAACAAAACTTGCCATTGTATTGGTGCCAACATAGTTCTCTACTAACTTTGCCAGAACACTCGTCAACTTTCCACTAGTTAAGATTATGAATTTCAGTTTCGGTTGAAAATAGTATAAAATTTAAACAATTATATAAATACCTTCAAATTTATGCATATTTTATGATTAAATATGTGTATATTTCATAAACAACAATGCTATGTATATGTTTTAAAGTCCAACTTTGATATTTTAATAACTAGTTTAGTTTTTTGACGCAACTTTAAAATACAACAAATATGTGTATAAGAATTATAATTTTTATATAATTTAATCACGACTCCGACTTTGAACTCGATGCATTAAACAATAAAAATATTTAAACTGATTTGATTATTCGGTTCGGTCCAGTTTCGATTTTAGCTAATTTTGATTTGGTTTAATTTTTTAAAATTTTGATTTATTTGATTTTGACTATTTCGACTCAGTTGAAACTGAATAAACCGAAGGCTCACCCTAGTTTTTACTCCATCATAAAAAGGACCACATACGCAACTACAGAAATATAAGAACTTACCACAACATTATTTAGTAGCATGCTTGAGCATATAGATCTTGTGGCGATTGCCAGGTTCGCATTATATATTAGTCTACATGTACGTGCTTTGCACGTATTTGAATTAGAATATCATAAGGTCAGTTATCATCTTTCTGTCTTTTTCAGGTGACTATTCATGTATTTGTGCTTACTTTTTACAATGCCATGAGCTTCGAAGTACGAAATTTTTTTATTTTTTATTTTCTATTAAGAATAATAATCTTTGAAAAATAGTAAGGAGAAAAAAAATTATTACCATTGGAACATGAAGAGTTGTATGAAAAAATAAAACTTAAGCAAATTTTATTGCTTTGACTCTTAAACATAATTGACATGCAAGTTGACATAATAATATCATGTTTACAAAATACTCAATGGTATTTTAGGAATTCAAAAGTTTCACCACCAACTTTTCATATTATATAGCAGAATATATTTTCTATTGAGAATAATAATATTTGAAAAATGGTAAGGAGAGAAAAATTTATTACCATTGGAACATGAAGAGTTGTATGAAAAAATAAAACTTATGCAAACTTTATTGCTTTGACTCTTAAACATAAATGACATGCAAATTGGCATAATAGCATCATGTTTATAAAATACTCAAGAATATTTTAGGAATTCAAAAGTTTCAACACTAACTTTTCCTATTTTATATATATATATATATATATATATATATATATATATATATATATATATATATATATATATATATATATATATGAAAAAGGTAATTTTATTGCTAACTCTTTAAATCTTTACAACTCATGGATTACAATAGATGTTGTCATTCATCATATTGTTCAATGTTTGTGTAGGATGCCAATATTTGATGTATCACTCCTTCCAAGATGCGGTTGTTGCGCTCCTTCCAAACTATTTGTTTTAACTATATTCTAATATTTGATATATATATAATTAAAAAATAAATAAATAATACCTAATTGTTTAACTATATTCTAAGATGCGAGATGTGAGGCATTCTTGTTGGCTGTGTGGGTTCGATTCCATAAGGCATCGATAATTATAACAATTTTTTAACAATTTTTTATGTGTGTGCATTACACGTGCATATTACTAGTATTATTATAAAGAGACTTCAAAATGGTTCAAAATGATCCGTCTAAGTCGTACGTATATTTTCACGTAAGAAAAAAAATTCAAATTCCAAATCTCTAACCTAGTGGTTAAGAGAGATGCATGCGGCCCGAGTGGTCAGAAGATCGATTCCCGGTGGGAGCGTTCGCCATAATTACCTTCTTTCAAAATATATATAATATATATATATAAAATATATATATATATATATATATATATATATATATATATATATATATATATATATATATATATATATATCAAATTAAATGGGAGTGATGGGTGTGGTACGGATGCGATGCGAAACAAGTGTAGGTGTTGGTCCGCACTTCAAACATTCATTTGACCAATTAAATAATAAAGATAATTTAACCGAACAAATTAAATTGATTATCCGTTCGATTTTAGTTATGACTAATTTTGATTTTAAATTTTGATTTAGGTTTTTTCTAAGGGCACCACCATTTTTGCTAGGGGGCAACCCTTACTTGGGGGCAGTCCAAAGAGGTGGAGATTTTGCTAGGGGCACCCACATTTGGCTAGGGGGCAGCCCAACTCCCCAAACCCTTCATTCCTTCCCATAACCCATTTTACACTCTCTCTCCACTAAAAAAAAAAAAAGAGAACTCTCCCTCTCCCTTTCCCAAAATCCTACTTTCTTCTCCTCCACCACTCCACTCCCAATTCCTCCATCAAGATTTCTTCAACAACATTCGTAGATTCGAAGAGATGAAACGCAAGTCGAAGCAACCGAAATTTAGGTACGTTCTTCCATAATTTCTTCAAGAATTTTGTACACTCTATTCAAAACCTTAGAATATTTTTAATTCTCAAAAAAGTTTTGATAAATTAGGTTTAGAATCTCTTTATGGTTCATGAAAGTAATTTTCTAACACGACAAACCACTACAACAAAAAACCTTTTAATGACGGCTAAAAAGTGTCATTAATGACAAACCATGACGCTTTTTTTTTTCAAAGCAACTGTTATGAAAACGGGTGTTATAAATATTTTTTAAAAGCGTTATAAAAAAATCGTCATGAATAGTTTCTATAAAAGCGTTATGAATAGTTAATATATAGTGCACAATTAAGAACAATTTTAAAACGTTATGAATAGATAATATGTATAGGCTCAATGCAGCACATTTATAACACTTTATACTATTCAAATTAGCATATTTATAATGCTCTATACTGCACAGTATATATTACATTCCAAAAACTTAACATTATATATCACCATCTTTATTACATTTCTCAAAATAGAGTACATATCAACATCTTCATTACATTGAATATCCAAATAAATATATATATTTACAACTACCAAAATTGTCCACATCAAAACTTGGCCACATCAAAACTGTCCACAGAACATGTAGAAAAATCCTGAAAAAGATAAAAACAAAGTTCAATATACTTTGTTTATTTGGGTAAAATCTATTATAAGTTTAACTTATCCGTATCCGTGTTCGTATCCTGAGTCCGTATCGTGGCCTTATGGATGTTGATTGATAACGACAAATTTGTAGAAACAAAGGAGAAAACCTCACCTGGATTGTGTTGTCCAAATAGAACCTAGGCAATTGCCAATCCGCCCGCCTCTCTAGGATACCCAGCCCACAAGATCGTCCCGATGGTCCGATCATCCTTCGCGAAGCTGACATCCACCGAACGTAGGTGCCACAGTTCACGTCCATTCCTGAAGAGAGAAAAAAAAAATCCAAGGTTCTTGAAGCTCGACTAGAATTTAAATCAATCAGAGGATTATGAAACTCTCGATCAAATGACAGTCATATTTATTGTGCATTTGATAGACTCGAGTCGAGCCGACTCAGCAATTTGTGTCGAGACTAACACTAATAATAGAGATGAAACAAAAATAACTTTGAGTCAGAATGAATCTGAAAGAAGAGTCACAACCAAAATCTATGGAATATGCGAGTCTGAACACGATCTTACCGGGGGCGCCTGTGGATCTCCTCGATCGCGAGCGGGCGATCGTCCCAATCATCGAACGGAACCACATTCTTACATCCATATATATATATATATATATATATATATATATATATATATATATATATATATATATATATATATATATATATATATATATTATATGAACACCATATTATCATCTATAAGCCAAAAAAATTAAAATGATCACATCACACAAAACAAAATAAATACCAATAACCACCTAAGTAGAACCCGTAAGTTTTCTTTTTTTCCAATCCTTTTCCGAGAGAAAAAAAACATATAAGTCCAATATTTCCATGGTCCAATTGGTAAATCTCCTATATATAATCTTTCTTCTCACTTATTTCGGACATCCTAATTCCTCTCAAATGGAGACCAATATTTCCTTCAGCTTCTTTGTTGGATTATGCCTGTCTCATAACCTTACCAAACAATGCCTGAGTAAGATTCTAAACTACCCACCATGGAATGCCATTCGAGTAACAAAGCAATGCTCTCTTCATATACTCAGCAGTATCCCCACTCAAAAACTGAAATCCTCTTCGAGCTTATTGTTGATGTTAACTACACTTCCATCATATGAATGCATTTGAAAAAAGTAGTAGTTCATCAATTTAGCTCAATAACATGAGAATTTGTAACTGTTATGCCTAAAAACAGAATTCAAAGAACATTTTGCTCTATGAAAATTCACCATTGAGTAGCATTTTGCACCAAAAAACTAAACAATACAGAATAGTTAAAATAAAGGATGTTACCATCTCTGAGGTGCGCCTGTTGCTCCATGGCTTGAAGGCGAAACTTCAACTCATTGTTCTGATTGGTAAGTCCAGCTGAATCTCTCTGTAATCAGTGGAGAGAAAGTATAGAATCAGAACTTGCAACTTGTAACAAATCTACGACAAATTCTTACAATGCACATGTAATTTCTCATAATTTACACGTTTCTAAATATCTCTTAGCAAATTTTGAAGCAACCTACCTGTAACAAAGTCAATTGTGCTGATAATGTGGTTGCTTCTGTCTGCAAGGTCTGCACCTTGTGTTCCAATTCCAAAATATAACGTATCTTGCGTTCTTTAGAACGAGCAGCCGATTGACGGTTAGCCAATATCCTGACAGCACCAAAAAAGAACTTTAAATACCTAAACAAAAAAGTGACTTGACGACACAATTACAAACACACAAAAAACATATAAGCCCAATATTTCTAATCCTTTTCCGAGCGCGGACGAGTCCGAGAAGTACGGGATCCCGCCGGCGAGGCGGTTGTGGCAGAGCACGAGGTTCGCCGGCGACGGCGCCGATGGCAGCGATGCGGGGATGCTCCCGGAGAGCAGGTTGAAGCTGAGGTCGAGGGTCCTCAGCCGCGGCAACGAGGAGAGCGACTCCGGGATGGGGCCGGAGAGGAAGTTGCCGGCGAGCGCGAGGAAGCGGAGCTGGGCGCAGGAGGAGACGACGGGGGGGATGGAGCTGAAGACGCGACCCAGGACGAGGGAGAGCTCGGCGAGGGCGGACAGCTGGCCCAGGGAGGGGGAGAGCCTGCCCGTGAGGCCCGGGGAGCCGGCGCACGGGTCGCCGAGGTTGAGCGCGACGACGCGGTCCGCTGAGCAGAACCCTTCCGCCTGCCCGACGTTGTAGATCGCCACCACCACCGTGTAGCCCAGCATCACGTGCGACACCACGCCAGAGAGAAACGTCACGAACCCGCTCCCTATTTTTTGTCGGAAGGAAGAAGAAATTAAAAACCCTAGCCCTAATTTTGAAGAGAACGGGCTCTAGGGTTAGGGTTTTGGAGTTGGGGGAAAGAAAGGAGAAGAAGAGGAGGAGAGGAGGGTGTTGCTGAACTAGAGTTAGGGTTTTGGATCTATCCTTAGGATTTTGGAGTTGGGGGAGAGGAGGGAGGAGAAAGGAGGAGAAGGAGAAGACCGACTAGAATTGGGGGAGAGAAAGTTTTTTGTTGAAGCGCGCGCGGGGTGTAGAAGGATTTTGCCAAAAATGGAACTTAAAAAATATTACAAGTTTGCCACTGCTCTAAAATATTAATGACGTTTTGTTTTATAAACGTTATAAAAAGTCCAGAATTAGCCCAAACCGTCACAGAAAAAAGGTATTTCGAACTTTGATAACGCTTAGGTATCAGGTGTCATCAATACGTCTTGTCGATCGTTATTAATAGGCCTTTTTGTTGTAGTGAACCCACATTTTTTCTTGAAACCCTAACCCTAGAAGACGACAAACGAGCATCTTATTTTGGCCGTTCGGCTGCAACAGTCGGGTTTGAATACAGTAGGACTGCCAGGCCATTAGCAGTCCTAATGTAATGAGATATGGGGGTGGAAATGGGGGGGAGGGTTGGTACTCTATGTTGCTCATATGGAGGTGGGGTGGGTAACTGCATGATGCTCATATGCGGGGGGGGGGGGGGGGGGGGGAACTGCATGTCCTATACTCTCATGTTTGTAGACTTAATTCACTTATACTTTTATTTACAGTCTCAAAAGGTGAAAGAATTGGCCCATACACTCCGGAAAGGTTGCCAAAGTGACACTAGTGTCGCGGTCGCCAACGAGCTTGATCGCATCGACGACGTGGTTGAGTTTCCCTTCATGAATAATAGGGAGTCTCGTTCAAAGGCCTGGCATGATATGTAGTTGGATGTGGAATGATCATTAGTTGGATGTAATCTGGATGTTTTTGTAAATATATTTTTGTTGTTTGAAACATGAAGGATATATTTGTTGGGCTTAATTGCTACTTGATACCCTCAACTATTACCATTTTTCAACTTGGTACCCTAAACTTTTTTTTGTAACAACTTGATACCCGGATATTATTTTGGACAAAAATGCCCCTATCCCTAACCCCCTCCCCCGTGCTAGCTTCGCCCCCCCCCCTCTGCTAGCTCCGGCCGCAGCTCCCCCCCTCCACCCCCCCTGCTCGCTTCGTCCGTTTCCGCCTCTCCCCTAGGGCTCGGCAGCGGGAGGAGGGGGGCTGGGAAAGGGGGTGCGGAGCAGGAGGCGGGGGCAGGAGGTGGCCCGGAAGCGAAGAGGGGGGAAGGTCGGCCGGAAGCGAGGAGGGGGGGGGGTCGGCCGGAGCTAGCAGGGGGGTGGCCTGAGTGGGGGAGGGGGTGGAGGGGCCGGAGTGGGGGAGGGGGTGGAGGGAGGGAAGTGATAAGGGCATTTTGGGATTTTTTAAAATGTTAGGTATTAAGTTGAAAAAAAAAATAGTTGAGGTATCAATCTGTTACGAAAAAAAGTTTAGGGTATCAACTTGAAAAAGTGTGATAGTTGAGGGTAGCAATTAGCAATTAAGCCTATTTGTTGTTTGGAAACTTAAGTTGTTGGACAGACTTTTGAAGGATATGTAGTTGACACTTATGTTATTTTTTTGAAGTTGGATAATTTGTCTGATATGTAGTTGTGATTTATGTTATTATTTATGTACTTGTTGGATATGTAGTTGTCTGATATGTAGTTGTTATTTACATTTGGAAACTTAAGTGTGATAAGAGTTTCAAAATGAAACTCTCTGTCACAGAGAGTTTCAAATAGGACTGCCAGCACCCTGGCAGTCCTACTTAAGTGTAGGACTGCCAGGAGGTGGCAGTCCTATTTATAACTCTCTGTGATGAGAGTTTGAAACTGAAACTCTCTGTCACAGAGAGTTTCAATTAGGACTGCTACCCCCCTGGCAGTCCTACACAAAAGGAGGACTGTCAGGGTGCTGGCAATCCTAATTGAAACTTGCTGTTACAGCAAGTTTCAATTAGAACTGCCAGGGGGTGGCAGTCCTATTTATAAAGGGAAAATTTATGAAATGCCCAAAAAACGGAAAAGTGCTAAAACGGAGGTCAAAACATCATTTTTTTACGATTCTAAAATTTCAAAAGGCCGACTAACGAAGAAACTGTTAATCTCAGGCTCCTTGAAGATACGTTCATTTTGCGACAAACCGGACCTCGTTTCGACCTCCCAGTCAAAAGTTATGGCCCTCCAAAGTTTCAACTGACCATAAAATGCAAGAGAATGACCATTCTCCGTGTTAGAACACGAAGAATGTTAATTTCGCATGAGGGTGGCCATTCTCCGTGTTAGTAACTCGGAGAATGGCATTCTTCGTCTTAATTTACACGGAAAATGACCATTCTCTGTGTTAGCAACACGGAGAATGACATTCTCCGTCTTAATTTACACGGAGAATGGCCATTCTCCGTGCTAAATTACACGGAGAATGGCCATTCTCCGTCTTAATTTACACGAAGAATGGCCATTCTGCGTGTAATTTAGCACGGAGAATGGTCATTCCAGTGTTAAAACGCAGGGGAATGACCATTCTCCGTGCTAAATTACACGGAGAATGGCCATTTCCAGTGTTAAAATGCAGGAGAATGGCCATTCTTCGTGTTAATTTACACGGAGAATGGCCATTCCCAGTGTTAAAACGTAGGAGAATGACCATTCTCCGTGTTAGAAATACGGAGAATGGCATTCTCCGTGTTAATTTACACGGAGAATGACCATTCCTAGTGTTAAAACGTAGGAGAATGATTCTCCGTGTAATTTAGTACGGAGAATGACATTCTCCGTGCTAAATTACACGGAGAATGGCCATTCTCCGTGCTAAATTACACGGAGAATGGTCATTCAAATGTTAAAACACAGGAGAATGGCCATTTATAAAACTCTGTGATGAGAGTTTCATACTGAATCTCATCACAAAGACTTACAAATAGGACTGCCACCCCCCTGACAGTCCTACATTCAATTAGGACTGCCAGGGTGCTGACAGTCCTAATTGAAACTAGAAGTAACAACAAGTTTTAATTAGGACTGCCAGCACCATGGCAGTCCTCCTTTTATGTAGGACTGCCAGGGGGGTGGCAGTCCTAATTGAAACTCTCTGTGATAGAGAGTTTTAAAACTCTCATCACAGACTTACAAATAGGACTGCCACCCCTTGGCAGTCCTACATTCAATTAGGACTGCCAGGGGGCCTGGCAGTCCAGAGAGTTTGGGTATGAAACTCTCTTCACAGATAATTTTATACTGGACTGCCAACACCCTGGCAGTCCTTTATTAAGTCATTTATTAAGTAAGGACTGTCAGGGACCTGACAGTCCTAACTTAATGTAGGACTGCAGAAAGTCTGACAGTCCTACTTTACATTAGGACTGCCACAACCCTGACAGTCCTAATGTTGTAAGCCACGACTGTAGCAGCCGAACGGCCACAACGATTTGTCGTGTTCTAGGTTAGGGTTTCAAGAAATATGTGAGATCATGTTCGAAAAATTCATTCATGAACCCTAAAGTGATTCTAAACCTAATATTTATGTTTATGTTTTCTGATTTTGAGTATGAGTGGAAACTTTTTTTGGTAGCTGATCTTAGACAAATTTGGGGGAAAATTTGTGCCAAACATGATTGAGATAAGAGAATTTTTTTGGAGATAATTCTCGGAAAGAAAGGAAGAAAAATTTGGAAAATTTTTTTGGACTAGGATTTAATTCTATGACCTAGAAATGTTGGGAGAGAAGAAAAAAGTAGAGGGAGAGAAGAAAAGAGTTGAGGGAGAGAGGAAAAGAGTAGAGGGAGGAAGAGAGAGAAAAATTAGAAAAGTTGTCTTTTATACCTAATGTTGGACTGTCCCCAAGTAAAAAAAAACTGATGGCAAACTTATAATATTTGTAAATATTTTTGAACTGCCCCCAAGTAAAATTGGTGGTGCCCTTAGAAAAAACCTTGATTTATTCGAGTTTGCCAATCCGGTTCTGAATAAACCAAAAGCTCACCGCTATTAGTATTAGTATGAATTATTCGTCCATTGGGCTCATTTTCCCGCCCTAAGCCCACCATGGCATCTCAAAAGCCCCAACCCAATAAATAACCCCCAAACCTCCTCCCGATTCATCACCGTCGGTCCGCCGCCATCATCATCATCATCGTACGATCATGAGCGGGAGCGCGTACAACGCGTTCAAGGCCCGCGTGCCGGTCGAGTGGAGCCCCCGCCTCTACATCACTCTCGTCCGGGGGCTCCCCGGCACGCGCAAGCTCCACCGCCGGACGCTCGACGCCATGCGCCTCCGCCGCTGCCACCGCACGGTCCAGCACCGCACCACCCCCTCCCTCCTCGGCATGCTCAACCAAGTCTCTCTCTCTCTCGCTCGCTCTCCGCGATCGGAAAGTTTGTTTCTTCTACGTGGGTTTCTGATTCGTGATGATTTTTTCTTTTTTCTTTTTTTGGATGTTGCAGGTGAAGAGGCTGGTGGCGGTGGAGACGGAGGAGATGTACAACGCGCGGAAGCAGAGGGAGGAGGAGCACAGGGCGCTTCGGCCCCCGATCGTCGTCTGCCACTCCGCTCCTCCTTCAGCTGATCCTGCTCAGTAGCTAATTATGTTTTTTTTAGGTAATACTTTTTTTTTGAGGTGTCATTTTTTCCGGTCCGGCGGGATTCGAACCATGCCTATCACCCCGGTGTACACAACGTGCTGCACTCCCTCGGGAAATACTTTCTTTTTTGTCCCTTATCTATTATTTTTCTTTACATATATGTATATTAGTCGCAACCTACACATTTCTCGTTTATCATAGAAATAACTTTTATTTGAATCCGTATCCTTATAACACTAACGATAGCCCTATCCTTTGTTACAATCTATGTTGCACGGACACAAATATGGAAAAGAACATGATAGGGGTGTGGGATACATACATTTCCAAGTAGGTGCAGATGCGGATACTGACAGCATTTCCCCTTGTGTCTGTGACGTAGGTTACAACCTCAATACAAGCAGTATCCCCCTAACGGAGACGATGTTAACTTATCTTATATTCTTATGGTATCCTCAATTGTCACCATCTCCAACTTCCCACAGATGTACTTGTTTCTGAACATATCTTTCAGTGTACTACCATTCTTCCATCTCAACATTCTCATTTCCGGTGCTTTCATTTTTTGGCCAATCATAGTGAAAACTTGATAAATATTTAGCCTTGGTAAAATTGTTTCCATAAACAACAACAAAGTCTTATTGCAGTAGTTTGACAGCTTGGCCCCTTTAGTTGCAACGAAATATCAGACTCTTGAGGCACTAGCCTAGTGGTAGTGCGGGGGGCCGCTCAAACATAGGTCTTGGGTTCGAATCCCCCCTCGGGCGGCTGGGTGGCTTATGTAGCCACGGCTCGACTTGGAGAAAGGACATCTAAAAAAAAAAATTTTTTTTTTGGCCAATCATAGTGAAAACTTGATAAATATTTAGCCTTGGTAAAATTGTTTCCATAAACAACAACAAAGTCTTATTGTAGTAGTTTGACAGCTTGGCCCCTTTAGTTGCAACGAAATATCAGACCCCTGAACCGATTAAACTAGGGAGGCCCAACTGACATCATCCAAACCTCTTCACCTTATTCTGATAGGTGGTTTCCCTGCAGAATCCCTCAAGATTCACAAGTTAGGCCGATGCTCTCTCTCAAAGAAAAATAATATAATAAAATATTAAATGCATACATCTTCTCTTGTTTTTTATTGCATTTTACAGGATTAGGGGAATCACATAAACGTTAAGGGGGCATTTGGTACGCGGTATTTTTTTTTATTCCCGGGAAAATTTAGGGTGGGAATCTATTACCATTTACCATATTTGTTTGAGCTGTAAAAAAATTTATTCTCGGGAATTAGAAATACCCGGGTAAATAGTTTATCCATAAAACATGAGAATCCTATCCCTTAAGAATAGGTGGGTATTTTTTTTTGTCCGGGCAAAAAAAATTGTTTTAATTTTTTTCTACTTTTTTTTTTTATCATTTTTTACCCTTTTTTTTCGTTTTTTTTTCTACTTTTTCTTCTTCTTGATATAACCATAGACTACGAGTTACATCAAACTTCCAGTTTCTTCCCAATGGGGTTTGGTAAGTCCACAATTCTACAATCACTAACCTGATTAACCATGGCAGAAATACAACAATATAAGCGAAAGCATGTTGTTGCTTCTCTCTAGTCCAAGCTTTTCCTGCATCATACCATCACTTATATCTTGCAATAATTAATTGTTTTACTCAGCTTCTGCCAGGTTCAAATGAATGCTCATCCAAACTTTAGTCTTTTATTTTAGAGTGCTAACTAATGAATATCACTACAATCATGGTTACTTTGCATGAAGGATTCAAGAATATTATACATCTCGTACAGCTTCTCCTTTGATATCATCAATGAAAAATGATGTTTTCTCTTCCTTCAGTTCTCTTCTATGTTGCCCGGACACACCAAAACGATGTCCATATCCATATCATGTCTATACCCGTGTCCGTATCTGCACTCGTGCAACATAAGTAACTACCTTTGTAGTTATTTGAAAATAATAAATATCCGTATCATGTACCCTTATCGTGTCCGTTTCGGCGTTTCCATGCAACATATACTCTCTTTCATCCTTTTGAGTAGATTTTATAGTTTACATTAGATTTTTAATTATCTACAGTGGGGCATTTTGATCAAATTTAATCAGAGTTTTAATTATCTACAGAGGGGCATTTAGATCAAATTTAATCAGCCATAAAAAATACTAAAGAGAGTGGAGGTTGAGAGGGGGTTATAAAGCGCTTCAAACAACGGGGGCTTTCCTGAGGTTTACCTTCTTCCAATTAAAGAAGTAGGTTCCTTTTGACGAAAAAACTGGGCCCTTTTCTCTCACCATCTCTTCCATTTATTTTTGGATCTGCGGCACCAATTGTGCTCTTTTTTTTTTTTAAGGTTATGGTCGTCAGTTTGTCTAGCCTAAGGCGTTTCTTGTCTGCTGCTTCCTGTTGCCTAGGCCATTATGGATTGTGGAGGTAACCCCAAGGTTGTGAAAAGCGCTAGGCGCTAGTCCGGCAGACACCCACCGCCTAGCGCCTAGCCTGCTTAGGTGGCCGTCTAGATCTAGGCGGTTCAAAAATAAATAGATAAAATCCAGAAAACCTACCGAAAATTGCAGAAAAAAGTCCATAAAACCCCAAAACATGCATAGTCGGGTGTCGGAGGGGGTCTAGGCGGGCGCCTAGGCGGGCATCGGGCGGACACCTAGCGCCTTGGCGCTGCCTAGGCGGCTGCCTTTTAGAAGAGTGGGTAACCCCTTGGTCAATTCTAGTAGACATTTTCCTCTTGTATCCATCATCCATCTCAAGTAAATAGAAAGGATAATTTCCAAATAAACTTTTTGGAACTTTTGAGGCTTCTTTGATTAGTATGGAAAAATAAACATTATCGACTTCTATCAAATCTGCTTGGAGTTTGCCGCTACTTTGATTCATTCATGGCGGTATCTCCTAAGCAAATCAGAATTGAATAGAACTATGGCATAATTTATAGGCTCCTAACCTAACCCTTTTGATGCTAGGCATGCAAAAGTACTTGTCTGTATGAACACTAATTTCACTGGTCTTTTTAATAGCATCAATATGCATTCTGCATGGATTTTTTTCTCGGGTACTCTCATCTTGGCCATCTCTATCTGAGACAACACATTTTCATGTCTAGCGCTGATGTTGAAAATTATTAATGCATTGGACGACTGCCCTAATATTCTCTTTCTTAGTCTTTTGATCTTCTCCATTCTCTACTATAAGATCCGGTGGTGTCAACTCTTCTGCACTCTGCTATTCTATGGGAAAATGAAGTAGGTTGACATGTAATGACTTAATTTACCATATGATATTCTTCCAATATTCAGTTTTGTGATCGCCGAGTTCATTTACTAGTCTGACTTTACAATGTGTTTTCACTGCATGCATCAATACAAAATCTTAAAAAGAGGTGATAGAGTGCAAGAGAAAACAGTTGAGTCTTGAGTTTCGTGCTAGATACAACATAATCCTGAAAGATGGCTTTTGGCCAATTTGTTGACCTCAATTTGGAGTTCCATAGTCCACTTCATCCAAAAAAAAAATTGGAACTCATTTGCGAAAGAATGGTAGGGGACAAGAACTCCTCATGTCCCATCGTGCTACTTTGGAAATTTACTTCAAAAGTGAACCAAACAGCGGAACTAGAGAATATTATGTACACTTCCAAATTTTGGACACTTCCGAGGTGGTGGAGTTCAGTGAACCAAACACCCCCTAAGAGCTTTATTACATGGTGTGCACAAATTTTTACAACACATAATTAAAAACTTGAAATCTATCTGGAATGTGAAATTTTTTACCCTATTGGCGGTATGATTTCTTGCAGGCAGGCACTCTCATGTATGGGCGGATCTATTGATTAGGTATGATTTTTTACCCTCTCAAATTCTAAAAGCAAAAAAGTTTAGTATATAATACTAAAAGAAAATACTATTTTCAAAATATATTTGTCACTGTAATACTTCCGCGATCACTACACAATGTCACTACATTATCACGGCAACCGATAACGTGGATGTTGCAATCCGCCCTTGCTCTCATGTTCAGCCCAACATTTCTCATTTTGCCAAAATTTTATCTTGTCATCAGAAAGCTTGTATAGATCTTCTATTTTGATCTTCTCGGTTGTCATAGTTTAATCTGATTTGCTCTTTCTAACTATGTAGGTTATCTAAGGGCATATGCATGGCGGTTGCATCTGTGCCATGATCATTCACTTAATGTGTGCCGTGTTTAAAGGAATTAATAGAAACGTGTGAAAATGTAAGGTGAGTGTGGTTCGCTCAATTACAGTCTTCTATTAGTGTCTTAAAAACTGGTATGACAATATTTTTTTAAATCCCTGTGGCAGATCACGTATTCTGTATGTTTTCTGATGTAGAATTCATTTTGGTTGAGAGTAGTTCTGTAGAATTTGAATTCATGAAGCTGAGGACCTTTTGGCTTGCAATTACAAATCAGGTTTGATGAGGTGCTGAAACCTATGAAATTGCATTTTGCTTGGTGGGAGTTAGGCATTTCAAGAATTCCTCCCGTCTTCCGAGAGGTTGAAATCTGTGAACTGTTCCTCACTATAGCTCAAAGTAGCAGCAGTAGAACAGATTTCTTCTGGCTTTTAGCATTCGGAAATTTCAATCTTGTGAGATTACCATAAAAAACACACGGTTTTCATAGTGTATAAAATTCAGGTTTATAGAGGGTTTTCATAGTGTATAAAATTCAGGTTTATAGTTCCACGAGTCCATTTTTGTTCACCCACTAAAACTAAGATGTTTGTTCACTCTCCAACAAAAAATTGACATGTGTCAAATCCTTTAGTCATAAACCACTTTGGAAGTGGTTTTGACTAAAGATTTGACATGTGTTAATCTTTTATTGGAGGGTGAACAAACATCCTAGTTTTGGTGGGTAAACAAAAATGGACTTGTCCATTTCAATGTAGACTGATAATAATAATCAGAAGAATAAGCTTCCAGTAAAACACACTTATTCACTTGATCTGCTCTGTCGCAGTTGTGATGAGCATTATTTAAGTACGAAATGAGAGAGTCGAGCACTATGGCGGAAGCCTTGGTAGCAATTCGGCAAACTGGAAATATTTGGGACGACAAAAGTACGAGTGTAAATTAGCTCAGTACAAAAAATATGTTAAATAATTCGGTAAAATATTTGAAAAATGGAAGTATTGAGGTTAGAAATTGCACATTCTTAAATATGTTGTCAAATTTGATTAATTAAACAGATTTTTACGACATTTTTGTTCTAAATTTTTCAATAATTTATACGGAATATGTTTAAAATTTTGCATTCTGAAAGGTATGAATTTTTTTGCATATAATATTATTCGGGTTGAGGCACTTGTTATGGACAGCTGTTGTCTCAGATAATGTAGGCCCGCACATTTCATTGTAGCTGAGGTTCAAAAAGACAAATCTCTCATTTGTCGTCGATGGTCTCGGACGGAGACTCCTCCGCTTATTTTGTTACTATTCATCGTTATACCATGGATACTCTGAAACAAGTTTGAAGTATTGGTATTGGAATCGATATCGGACTATCGGGATATGGGATCGGCAATATCGGAGTATTGGATTTTTTTAATATCAAAAAGAAAATAATTATTAACAAATTATTAATATTTTAGAAAATATATTTTTACATTTAGACATAATTTTAATATTTTTAGTGTTGTTATCCTTACAAATTTAATTTGCATACGATAGATAATTTTTTTTCTTCTTTTACATACTTTTATAACTTTTCTATGCTTTTAAATCCTTGTTGATTGGTCTTTTTCGTTCAATTTTTTTGTCGAATTGATTGGAAAAGAGACCGTCAATGTCGATATCGGTCGGTATCGGGTGTCGGTCGATATCGACATCGACTGGAAAAGAGGCCTCCCCAATTTTTTAAAAAAAATGTTAATTACTATATGGATTTTTTTTGTTGTTGCAATTTTAACATATATATTTGTTTGGCCCTCTATTGTTTAAAGAATAAGTTGGCTCTAGTGGCAACATATTGGGCTTTTAAATAAAAAATATGAGTTCGAATCTTATCTTTGTTGAAAGTTTTATTTTTTTCCTTAATCTTTTATATATTTTTTGTTATTGAAGTTGAATTAACATGACAACTTTTTCTAATATGTAGTACCACGGCCTTCCCAGAATTTAATTCTGACTTCGCCCCTGCCCACATCGAGTAGGAAGTGGGATCATGAGGTGTAGATAATTAGAATTGGTTCAGGCCTTACATGAGAATTTTATTTTAAGGCATGTAATCCAGTCCAATATCTCACCTCATGGACCAAATTCGGGTCGGGTCACACCGCGTTCCCAATAAGTGTTATCGGCACCATGTTAAGGTTATTTGTTATTTCACTATCCTTGTCTATTACGTTTGTCTTCTTGGAGAAGTATGAAACTCGAAAGGGAATTATTATCCTGCTAAATGGAGTTAATCAATGGGGGAAGCAACTCCAGCACACAATATGGTGTTGAGAAGCTTGTAGGCGCAGACACTACAAGTATTGGAGAATGTGTATGGAGGCTTATCTTTAAGACCAAGACCTAATGGAACTAGTTTTCGGTACTGACACACGTATCCCAGATGATACTCCTGACAATGCTGAATCACGAAGGAAATGGAATTAGATCAAATGTGGAAAGACCTTGTTTGCTTTGAGAACATCTATAGCAAGGAGTTCATTGATCGTGCATTCGTGATGTTAGTTTGCCAAAGGTTTGCAGAAAGAATACTCGCATTTTGTTACCTCTATTCAAGGATGGGCACGTCAACCATCAGTTGAAGAATTAGAGAGTAAGGAACTTGCTCTCTAATCAGGAGGCTTTGGCTAAGCGATTGATAAAGAATTTTTATTCATAACCTGATGCTATTCTGGATACTGCTTCAGCATGTCTTCGACAAGTGTTTCTTGGTGCACCAAGAAGCAATCCACTATTGCTTTGTCTAGCACTGAAGCTGAATACATGGCTGCACAAGAATGAATCTGTCTGAAGTGTTTGATAAGAGACATTCTCTCTAAAGTTGATTATGCTGTGTCGATTTATTGTGATAATGAAAGTGCCATCAAATTTGCCTTTAAATCCAATATTTCATAAAACGAAGCATATTGATATTCATTATCACTTTATTTGAGAGAAAGTTCTGGACCTAGAAATTGAGTTGAAAGTTCATACTACTGATCACATTGCTGATGTATTTACAAAGGCCCTACCTAAACATAAATTTGAAAGTTTCAGAATTGCACTTGGAGTCATCGATCATAATCATGCACCAAGGGTACGTCTTACAAATTAGTGCTTCTTAAGGTTTGCTGGTATGTAGTTGTTTTTCTATTCCTATTGTTCTAGGATAGACTAAGTCCACAAAAGATGTCAAATAAGAGAGTATTCTACTCTATGCTGGTAGGACTTTATGCAAGTATTTGGTGTTTATTTTAGGAGAGTTTGTTATGCTTCTAAGACTATAAAATAGAACAATTTGATGAAACCATTCTTAGGCTTCCATAATACCTTCCATTACTCTCCAAAATCAATTTCTTCTTTAATAATTCTATGTTATCTACTTTGTTACAGTATGTCATTCCCTCCACAAGTTGATAGTAGATGTGGTAGTGATGACGAGAATGAGTATGAGTAAGAGAGAGAGGAAAATAATGTGGATGAAACATGAGCTGATGTATAAAATGGACAGAAGTGCGAAAGTGTGAATTCATATTTGGCATATTTATTGTATATGCATCTCTTGCATGTATATGTTTCTACTTCATTTGTTGGGTTATTTGAAGTTTGGAAGTAACAAATTCATAGTTTTGTTGTCTGGATATTTATTGAAATCAACTTGAATTGTAACTTTTTACTTCATTTGTTTGGAGCTTTATTAAATGAAAGTGGAGAATAAATATGTGTTAGCCAATGATCTAACTATATCTTTTATTGTGGTTATTCGATTAAGTTTATCATTATTATCACTAATATTTATGCTATTACTATAGTATTTTACTTAAACTTAACATAGTCCTAGTGTGCATTAAATTTATCATACTTGCTACAACTTATATTATTTTGTTCGTCTAACATGTATTTGCAGGAAGTAATAAACGAGATCAACATGGACATATGCAATAAATAAATCATGATGGGCCAAAGATGACGGAGTATTCCATAAGATTTCTCTGAACCACCCAAAGACACCTCCAGGGCCACACACTCGGGGGTTCCGCTGCCCGGTCAACGGACGAGGGTCGAGGGGGAAGTGTCCCGTGGGGGTTCGGGGGCGAAGCTCTCGAAAGGTATTCATATTTCAAAATCTGGATATCATTGGACAGCTAGCGTCAAAGAAAAATGTCATCTTCTATCAAGGAAAGAAGCCAAGTTATGCCATAATCATTTCATGACTCTGAAGAAGCCTACACCTGCTACAGTCTATCTAGAGTCTGTAATGAGTCTTATGAATAATATACACACAAGAAACAGATGACAAAATCGAAAGTTAGGCTAGAAAATAAATCATGATCATTCTTGGTTGGAAATCAACATACCCGTGGTATGTACTGTAGTATACCTGTAGTATACCAATTTTGTATAAATTTGCTCTCTATCATTTGGACCGGCATACCGGTGGTATACTGTAGTATACTGACGGTATACCGATTCATCATAGTTGACAATATCTAACTGTCATATTCCAGCGCATTAAATGATCCCAACACCTCTTTTTTTTAGCCGTTGCTGCAGTAGACCGGTATACCGACTGTATACTGTAGTATATTGCCGGTGGATTGAAAGTTGCATATTTGCATTTTCTTTTGCTTTGGTTATAGATAGTCTTGAACCCCTTCATTCAAAGTTGATGCTTTGAGCCTAATTCTTTTATCTACCAAAACCTATCCACAAACAACTCAACCAAAGCTTTCACTTGCCTATTCATAAATTATGTTAGAGTGTTCTTGAGTTGTAAAAGTGAGTCTTCATCTTTATTGTGAGAAGATCAAAATTATCTCATAAAGAGGTTGAAGTGTGCAGCCTTCGGATCAAAGCTTGTGTGAAGTCGGAGAGCCTTCAGATTAAAACTCGTGTGTATTGAAGTCGGAGAGACTTCAGATCAAAGCTCTTGTATAAGAAGTCTACGAGCCTTCGCATCAAAGCTTGTGCTGTACTATTTGTGATAATAGTGGACTAAAGTCGGAGAGAGTTCCAGGACTGGAGTACCTCATGGAGGATACCAGGATATATCAGATGTCAGTATTCTTATTGCTTCTTCTCTTGCACTCTTAATTTTTAAATTGTTCATTAGCAATCGTATTGTGCTTGATTAAGAAGCTTGGCTCTATTCACCTCTCTCTAGGGTGCTTTCAATATGATGATCACATTTGAAATGAATCATCTTACACCCCTTTACACATTTGAACTTGAAATTTATTTCGAACCCTGAAATTGAAGGGTTCACACAATAATTATAAAATACAGCTTTTAAAAAAGTAAAAATAGCCAAAAACATTTACAACCCAAAAATAGAAGGGTACACACATGAACTTGGAATCTATTTGAAAAAGAAGATACCTATTCTAGGTTCTCACACACAAAGGGAATCTACAAAAAAAATATTACTGCAGAAAAGATGACATTTACAAAGCTGGCTTGGGAGAATATTTCCTCAGATTTGATTTTTTATTCCATTTGAAAATTCCCCCATAGTATATGAACTAAAGGAAGCATAAAAGGAAGGGTTATTTAGTTTTAGGATTTTGTATAATATTATAAAAAATAGCGTTTAGCTCTCTATATTGTCCAGAATATGTGTCACGCCCCAGAACCAGAATACTGGAAAGCGGGGAAATGACTCAGCCAGCTACGTATTACGGGTAGATGAATACCGTATAATACGATAAATACTGTCTAAAAGACGAGGGGGTGCATACTACATGAAAGTCTCACGGTCATTTCACATCTATTGTCTCAATCATTCAAATAAGAAACAGAAATAGAGAACATGTAAGATAAAACAGTAAGGCGTCCCAAACGCTCAGTCAAAATGTTTTTGACATCTGGCTTTACAAAACATAGCCAGATGATGTAGCAAAGTGTACACAATTGTTATCAGCTGCAGTCTGACTTAATTACAATTATGTAAAAGTAAGTACAAGACAATCCGACTAACATGTCGGTGCCAAACGGCAATGTATTAAGTAAATAACAAAACGAGCGGGGAAGTAAGGAACCCACTCGAGTCCTCCTGCGATCATCCCTCTAGTATTGACCATCTTGGAGGGGAAAGTAAGCTGAGTCCTCGGGAACCGGCTCTAAATCTGGCCAATGCAAAACCAGAGAGGTTAGACCTCTAATAGCAAGTACCACAAGGAAGCACGATATGAGAAATTAAAACCAGTAATAAGAGAATATGATAAGTAGATCTCTGCTTGCCACTGGGATTCACATAACATCACGACACTTCGAACCAACCTCCCAACCAAACAAGGACAGAAGTTGGCCCGTCATGCCCTGACATTCTGATCATCTCAGTTAGGTAACAGAGTAGGTACAGTACACAAACAAATTAATTTAAACGGCCATGCAACTACTACGGCTTGCTACTGTGAGTTCCAAGTTATCCTAGAATTTATGCAATAAAGGATTTTTCGGCTCTTACTATGGGCAAGCAAGGCTAGTTTACCCAGTCAATCAATTGCGCCAATCATGAATTAGACGAGTCCCAGCGGGACGCCCGTCATCAATGTACAATATACCATAGATAATATAGCCAAATACCGCTCCCTGCCCGTGTGGCAGATTTGCAGTATCTGTGGGGACCAACCAACCTGTCGGGCACTACGAGTCCCAAGAGGGCTGCCATGTAAGAACTCGGAAATCCATTCTCTCCATGCAATCATTATTTTATTTAACTTAATAGTCTCTACGTTGAGTGAAATCCCATGCCGTGGATCATGGTCATTCAGAATGAGTACTTCCGTACAAGTATGATATGCCCAACTCTACAACGATACCCGTGCGGTTAGGTTGTAGGTCTTACATAGCGTAATGCAACAATCAAAACTAACCACGGAATAATCATGCCTTGACCATCAAGTACACATGCTGCTTTGGTAGAAAAATAAATAAACAAATTGAAGCCTGCATGTGTGCCTGTATGTCAATATTCGGGATCGGTCAATCGATGATAATAGTTCATAGTTAATATGAACGTGTCTCATTCATTCAATTCAATAAGACGACTAGCCAGTCTCTTAGTTCCAACTAGAAACGCATGATCGATTATTAGTCAAGTAACAGTCGGGGTCAATTCGTGACAAGGCATAAAAGTCAAATTAGTATTAAGCATGGTCGAGTCCATAACTAGTATAAAATAGTTGGTAACATATTCTTGAAGCCAAGGAAAAGATCAACAAATTTCATGTTGGGAGTTGAAAGAAATTTTAGCCACAATTCAGTCAATTAGGACATATAACAGTCAGAAACAACCAAATTATGCATATGCGGCCAATTCTGCGACATGCATGCAACCGCGACACCATATGCGCCTACCGCAACATGCGCCTCATGCGGCTCAACTGCGACATGATATGCGCCTACCGCGACATGCGCCTCATGCGGCTCAACTGCGACATGATATGCGCCTACTGCGACATGCGCCTCATGCGGCTCGACTGCGACATGATATGCGCCTACTGCGACATGCGCCGCATGCGGCTCGACTGCGACATGATATGTGCCTACTGCGGCATGCGCCTCATGCAGCTCAACTGCGACATGATATGCGCCTACTGCGACATGCGCCTCATGCGGCTCGACTGCGACATGATATGCGCCTACTGCGACATGCTGTAGATGAATATAGGAACGAACAAAAAAATACTTTTTGCCATAACTTCCACAAAATAAATCGAAATCTAACTTTTCAAAAGCCAAACTTTAGTAGAATTAAATTCTCTACAACATGGAACCACTTATTTTCGAAAACAACAATGTTTGATAGATCAAAACCCTAAAATTCATATGAAAACCAAAAACTTAAAACTTAGATCTACACCCAGCCATCCATGGAAATCAAAAACTTCAAGACCTAAACTTGTAGAGGAAGAGAAGATGAACAACATAAACTAAAAATAAATGGGGATGCATGAAATCCCTCATGGTGTGCAAGATGTACTTGCCTCTCACAAGTGGGTTAGGGTTTGGTGGAGGAGTAAATGTGAATGAATGAAGAGAGAGAGTGGAAGAAGAACTTTTATATCAAGGTCAAGTGGATCTCCACCATTCATTCTCTCCACCAAATTCAAGCCATCCATTCCCTTCCATGTTGAACCAAACCGAACCAAGTTGGTTTTCCATGAACCGAAATGAACCAAGAGCCAAGAAAAAGCAGAAAATAAAATACAAAAAAATTAATAAGCGTGAAATTGAAGAATTTAAATACAGAATAAATGCATGATAAATATTGAATAAATACATTCAAGAAGTACACGTATAAAATACTTTATTCTGGGAACGGGGAGTGACAATATGGTGCGAGCCTTGTCCTAACTTCTGACTTGGGTTGATCGTCCAAAATGAAGACATAAACACTAAATTTAAGTATTATACGAGACCCTAATATTAAACAAAAATATGTGAAGAGTTGTGTGACTTGGGCTATTTAGGTTTTTGCATGATAGAGTTTGTGTGACTTGAGTTATTTAGTTTTGTCATGACAAACCAATAATGAGACTTGTGATACTATTGTTTGTTTCTATCATGATCTCAGTAGCCACACAACCCTCTTAGCAACAGCTTCGATGGGGATGGATTTCATTGATATCGTGTATCATCAGATGTCTCTTGTCCCGATCGTATTTTTGAATGCTTGCAACTCAAGAGCCTCAGAGGGTTATGTGGCTGTTGATCAGGATAAAAGTAAACAACAATGTCACAAGTCTCATTCTTGATTGGTCAGAAAAAACAAATCCTAGTCATACAACCATCATCATGTAAAACTATTCCAAGTCACACAACCCTCACATAAAGATTATTTAGTTTTTGGGTCTCGTATAATATGGAATCAAAAAACAACCAAAGTTGTTCGTTTTACGGACAATTGACACTAAATAAATCCTACAAAAATTAATTGAATGAATTTAGGTTAGAATGCTAACCTCGATAAGAAGTTAAAAAAATAGATGGAATTTGACATTCGTAGCGAGGAGATATAGTCCTTCAAAGTCGTCATAAATGTTGAAAAATATGGTTGTTTTTTTGTTGTTTTTGGGGTTGTGTTTGGGGGCTATTTTAAATGGAAAAGAGAGGGGGTACTGGGTTGTTAAGAAAGAAAATGGAAGGGTTATATATTGTTTAATTTCAAAATTATTTAGTTATATATAAGATGGCTAGGAATTGATTAATAAAAATAATTATATTTAAATAAAAATTTGATTTATTAAATCCATAAATTAACTACTAAGTAGATTTTAATTGAAATAACTCCTAAAAGTTAATAAAAATATTAAGAAAAACTAGAAAATTCTAGAAATCTGAAATAAAATTTTAAACCCAATATAAATAGTTGGGTCATTCTGGGGTTATATGTTCCTAACTTCTTACAATATATACTAGAAGCTCTTTATTTAGAAAGGCTAATTCTAAAGGCACACCATATTTTGCTAGGGGATATCCTTCACTAGGGGGCTATCATGCCCCGATCCCGCTAGGATCGTTCATTCTCGCTTTGATCCCTGCAGGATCGTTCGTCCTCGCTAAGGCGTGATGTCATGCAAGTCTAAGTTGTGCTTGCACAAGGCCAGTACCTGCACAAAACAACTAGACAAAGCAAAACACACGCACACAGCATATATAAACTAACATTGGACATGGAAGCTTTGAAATAAAAATACTTCTTTTATTGATGAACTTGATAGGAATACAAGTACAAAGCTTTGCAAACTCAGATAGCCTTATCTTGGCTACATGATCCTCTTTAAAACTCTCTTTTGAAAATAGTCGCAATGCCCATACATCATATATATCCCTTTATTACATGCTGGAAATATAAAGACACCTTCAAAGGAAAAGAAACTTGCAACTTGACTGGAAATGAAAAAAAGTTTGAGGCAATCTACGAGCTCTAATGGGCTAGACGAGCTTCAGTGCCTCACTTAAAATTCTCCTGTCTCTTTTGCTTTCTAAAAAGGATGCACACAACGTGGGTCAGCACACATCATTTACCGGCGAGTGGCTTTTGGCTGAACTCGCAAATCTCTGCACTAAATCAATATGTGAAGTTAATATTTTACTAGTGATCTTTCTACTTGTCTAGGTTTTTTTTAACAATTCATAAGAACATGACAGTAGAATATTTCATAAGCAACTTACCATCGTCGACAGCCATCCCTGCATACGACATGTTAGCACAATTTGCATAATGAATAATTCATGTTTCTTTCTTACAGATATTGAAGTTTATAATTTGGATCATGCAGGTGGTCTATCTACATGATGGTCCATGGGGTATTTCTACGATTAGCCGCTGTGACTATTTGGTTCAGCTCGTCGCTAATGACTCAGATATCGACGCCCATTTTCATATGGAGGCCCTAATCTCTCCTAGACCAAGTGGTTCCAAGTGCCCCCAGATACCACCCGAGAGACAAATATTACCTTGTGCACAAGTTGTCCGTAACCAAATACATGCTCTAACAGTTCTATCAGATGAGACAGATTTAGACTTATGCACAGATATACGATACGTTCATTTCATGCCTTTTCTCTTATTCATCTCAACACGTACAAGTTCGTCTGTACATGTCTACAGTTTTCAAACATACTTCACAACCGAGCAGATGATCATTCTTATGGGTCAGATAGAGTAGCAATACGTGATCTTACATTTGATTCAATTCAATTATCTTCTCTTATCTTTTGTTGTTGTGGTATCGTTGATCATAGGGACGAGGTAACAGAGTGGACTAGAGATCATTTTTATTAGGCGTACAGATCAATGTTTGTCCGGTTGAAGCAACTCACCAAGATGAATCTTAGTTGAGAGAAGGAGGGACTTCATGTGCCGTTCATGCTCTATCTATGCGTCCTCCTGTATTGGTACCAACATTCGATTAGCATATATCGGTCTCTTCTCTCAAGATTTGGAATGAATGCGCATACGATGAAAGCGAACAATAAAAATCGATCATAGAAAACCAATATGAAAATGCATTCATCAAAACCAAGCAGCGAAAGAAAACATCCAACAAAACTCTTAGATTCATTTCAATTGAAGCCGATCCATCAATTGGAAAGGTTCATTGCATTTCATCTGTGTGATCAATCGATACCGACAAAAGTTTTCCCAAATATTCAGTTCAAGACTAAGTCAGCAAGCCGTGGATATTACATAGTGGACCGCGAGGAGCAGGGCACTACATAATAATCCACAGAGAGCAAGTTTTGTCCTCAAAACTTAAGAAACAAGCTCACCTCCACCAGTATTGCATTCAGGATCAAGTAAGGTGGATTGGTTAAAGACACGAGCATCAGTCCGCAGCTGCTGGTTGTGCGAATTGTCTTTGATTGGCGGTGGGTCCCTCAGTGGCCCACGCTCTTCAGCATTATTACGATTTTGAGTCATTTTATTCTTTTTCGGACAATTCTTGACAGAGTGACCCTGTTGGCCACAACCAAAACAAGCATGATTAGCGGCACAAATGTCCTCCTTGATGTGCCCACTTTTGCCACAGTAACTGCAATTCAGACCATTCGCATAGCAACAGTCTTCCTTCACATGCCCTCGTCGACTGCAAAAGGTGCACACTAGCTTATTGTTCTATTTTTCGTCAGTCTTTTTCTCTCCATTGTGATATCTTTTAGCGGACTGATTTCGACCGTACTAAATTTTAGCTGATGCCTTCCTCAGGCAAAACTGTTCCACCTGCAGCGCCGCCTCAAAGGCCTGGGAATACGACTCACATTCTTGGTTCAGCACACTCAACAAAATGTCGTCATTCAGACCTTCGACGAACCGATCTATGTGAGCCTGCTCTGTGGGTAACATTACATCAACAAAATTTTCCAGCTTGGCAAATTCAAATTCATAGTCCTCTACGGACATATTTCCTTGTTTCAGAGGTATGAAGTCATTCTCCATCTTCTTACTCATGTACGAAGGCAAATACTGATCCAGAAATGCCTTCTTGAACGAGGCCGATGAAATTTTCCTATTTCTAACCGTTGCGAACAACGTCGGCATCTTCGCTTTCTACCAGTCTTTTGCCCGCAGCCGTAGTAGTAGAGCGGCACACATTACCTTCTTGCTACTCGGAACTCCTATGAATATGAACAGACTCTCCATTTTATCGATCCAGTCCACCACCTTATCTGGTGATATCCTGCCCTCAAATTCTGGAGGTTTTACATCCAAGAAGTCCTTTATCTTAAAGGAAGAGTGCCAACACGCCGGCTGGGGTTCGTCACCATCTACGGGCTCAATCTTGGGTGTGTCCATCGGTTTGGTCGCTGCGGTGGTATCTCGATTTCCTATTAGCAAAGTTACGAGTTGGGTTAAGGCATCCAGCTATTTCTGTTGGGCCTCCAGTCGGGCCTGTTGTATCTGGCTACGCTCCTTGGCATCCTGTCTCTGTAGTTCCACCATGGTCATAATCTGCTCCACAGGATCGGTTGAGCCAGATGGTCGAGGAGGAGCCATTTCTCTAAAAAAGAGTATAACATCTGTCAGTCTCATAAAATATTATGGACTTATTGTATGGGGCATTGGTTTTCATAACTCAAAATCGGGACTTTTTGAAAGCCATCAAAATACTTTATATACTTTTCGAAAATGATATTTGCAAGAGACCAAGGACGTAAAGCCGTGCTCTGATACCACTTTGTCATGCCCCGATCCCGCTAGGATCGTTCGTCCTCGCTTTGATCCCTGCGGGATCGTTCGTCCTCGCTAATGTGTGATGCCGTGCAAGCCTAAGTTACGCTTGCACAAGGCCAGTACCTGCACAAAACAACTAGTAAAGCAAAACACACGCACACAGCATATATAAACCAGCATTGGACATGGAAGCTTTGAAATGAAAATACTTCTTTTATTGATAAACTTGATAGGAATACAAGTACAAAGCTTTGTAAACTCAGATTGCCATATCTTGGCTACATGATTCTCTTTAAAACTCTCTTTTAAAAATAGTCGCAATGCCCATACATCATATCCCTTTATTACATGCTGAAAATATAAAGACACCTTCAAAGAAAAAGAAACTTGTAACTTGACTGGAAATGAAAAGACGCTTGAGGCAATCCACGAGCTCTACTGGGCTAGACGAGCATCAGTGCCTTACTTGAAACTCTCCTGTCTCCTTTGCTTTTTGAAAAGGATGCCCACAACGTGGGTCAGCACACATCATGTACTTGCGAGCAGTTTTTGGCCGAACTCGCAAATCTCTGCACTAAATCAACATGTGAAGCTAATATTTTACTAGTGATCTTTCTATTTGTCTAGGTTTTTTTTAACAATTCATAAGAACGTGACAATAGAATATTTCATAAGCAACTTACCATCGCCGACAACCATCCCTGCATACGACATGTTAGCACAATTTGTATAACGAATAATTCATGTTTCATTCTTGCAGATATTGAAGTTTATAATTTGGATCATGCATGTGGCCTATCTACATGATGGTCCATGGGGTATTCCTATGATTAGCCGCTGTTACTCTTTGGTTCAGCTCGTCGCTAAGGACTCAGATATCGACGCCCATTTTCACATGGAGGCCCTAATCTCTCCTAGGCCGAGTGGTTCCAGGTGCTCCCAGATACCACCCGAGAGACAAATAATATTACCTTGTGCAGAAGTTGTCCGAGACCAAATGCATGCTCTAGCAGTTCTATCAAATGTGACAGATTTAGACATATGCATAGATATATGACACATTCATTTTGTGTCTTTTCTCTTATTCAT
The DNA here is from genome assembly GCA_029216955.1 of Iris pallida. Taxonomy (NCBI): domain Eukaryota; kingdom Viridiplantae; phylum Streptophyta; class Magnoliopsida; order Asparagales; family Iridaceae; genus Iris; species Iris pallida. The sequence continues at coordinate 44,724,144 of JANAVB010001800.1, forward strand.
CTCAACACGTAAAAGTTAGTCTATATATGTCTACAGTTTTCAAATATACTTCACAACCGAGCAGATGATCAATCGTATGGGGTAGATAGAGTAGCAATACATGATCTTGCATTTGATTCAATTCAATTATCTTCTCTTATCTTTTGTTGTTGTGGTATCGTTGATCATAGGGACTAGGCAACAGTGGACTAAAGATCATTTTTATTAGGCGTACAGATCAATGTTTGTCCGGTTGAAGCAACTCACGAAGATGAATCTTAGTTGAGAGAAGGAGGGACTTCACGCGCCGTTCACGCTCTATCTATGCATCCTCCTGTATTGGCACCAACATTCGATTAGCATACTTCGGTCTCTTCTCTCAAGATTCAGAATGAATCCACAATGCGATGAAAGCGAACAATAAAAACTGACTATCGAAAACCAACACGAAAATACATTCATCAAAATCAAGCAGCGAAAGTAAACATCCAACAAAACTCCTGGATTCATTTCAATAGAAGCTGATCCATCAATTGGAAAGGTTCATTGTATTTCATCTGTGATCAATCGATACCGGCAAAGGTTTTCCCAAATACTCAGTTCAAGACTAAGTCACCAAGCCGTGGGTATTACATAGTGGACCGCAAGGAGCGGGGAACTACAGGGGCAGCCCATGAAAGTGGAACTTTTATTGGGGACAACCCGAAATTTACATGGGGCTAGCCCACCCCTAAAATCCTTTTTCCCACTTCATTTTATCATTTACTTTCTTTCTCTTCTATATTCTCAAACCCTAAAACCTTCTTCTCTTCTCCATAACTCAACTCCCATAATTCTTAGCCCTAAATTCCTTCTCCATTCCTTCAATTCCAATCAATGGCATCCAAGCCCAAACATTCATCACAATCTAGGTATGTTTTGACATATTTTTGGTATATTTTCATTTCAAATTTATTGAATCTTTGATAATTATCTAAATTTTTTGATAAAATAGTTAGAACATCTTTAGAGTTCATGTTTGGATTTTTCGAACACGACAAATCGTTTATTTTTCATTAAACTCTAACCCTAGAACACGACAAAAGATTGGTTTGGCCGTTCTGGCCGCTACAGTCGCGCACGAATATGTCAGGACTGCAGACAGACTGACAGTCATGAAGTAAAGAAGGACTGCAGGCTGACCGACAGTCCTGAAGTGAAGCAGGGCTGCATGCAGTCTTGTAGTCCTGAAATATAGTTGGAATGCATGCAATTCTGCAGTCTCGTTTTGTTTTAGGACTGTTGGCAGTCATGAGTTTTTTTTTTGGATTTTATTTCGGACAATCCTCTATTATTTATTATTGCAGTCCTGCGGCTGCTGAAAATGACTCATTGCATCGACGCGCAAGGTACACATTGCGGCCCGTCCTCTTGAGAGACCAATAAGAATTGTCGAACCCTTTCCAGAAAGAGAAGTCGCTGTACCGACTGGCCGGTTTTGGACGAAGACAACGGTTCCTCCAACTCGGTCGAAGCAAACAGCTCCTCTTACTCCTCCGTCTTCTTCCGATGACGACGTGCCTATTGGCCGACTCCGCGCACATGATGGTTTTGGGCCTTCTCAGGAGCCTGTTCATCCGGAAGGTTGCTCGATGTTGTTATGTTTGACAACCACATTGTATATCAAATATGGAAGGACCCGATATGTACATTAAGTTTTTAAGCTTCTATTTAGTCTACTATATATATATATATATATATATATATATATATATATATATATATATAAAATTCTATTTTATATCCTGGTGTTTGACATATAGAGGAGCTTTCGTATCCTTAGGGCCGTGAGCCACGGGAAGAAGTCCGGGGGCTGGCAGTTTGACACTTTAGGGGATGCCGTCAAGGACAAGATCATTCCGAGCGGCTTGCAAAATTTGGCCCGATACGCTTACAAGACGATAGACAGTGCTCTCGTATCAGCCTTCTCGGAGAGATGGCATCCAGAGACCAACACTTTTCATCTCCCAGCAGGGGAGATGACGATTACACTTGACGATGTCCATCGAATATTGGACCTCAATGTTACCGGACGGGTCATGACCAGAGAAATGTTCAATAAGAAATTGCTTCACTGGTACGAGAATATCGTACAGTTTGTGTCAGAGAATCTTGGGGTTGAGAATACGAGTTTTACAACCCTTCAAGACTTCAAGAAGTCCTACGGACTTCCTTTTTCATATTTGGAAGAGAATTTCAGAGTGTCGGAGGCCGATGCTAATACAGTTGACATGGTGGCCCGTGCGTACATTCTTTTCATACTAGGATCCGTCACCATTCCGGACAAGCCCGGAACCTCGATTCATTCGAGGTATATATTCTGAATTTATCTGATATCGATGACGTAGAGGACATATCTTGGGGAAACAGTATACTAGCAAATCTTTACCGCGAGCTTGGTTTAGCATCCCGTGTCGGTACTAAGACAATCGGAGGATGCCAGACAATCTTTGAACTATTAATCTCCTCAAATAGTAATGCCAATGCCTTGTGAGATATCACACGCATTAAGGCATCAAAGAAGGCTTCCTTTCTATGCTCATTCTTGACAATATTTAAGCTCATCTCAAATGATGTCTTAATTTTGTTCACCGTCCGGTCTACCATTAAATGTATTGTAAAACCCCTAAATTTCTACTATTTTTTTTAATTTGCATGAATTTAAAATTTTTGGTACTGCATGTCACGTAGTCGTATTGTACGTCGTATGCGAAATTTTCGTTTGCTCGACGAGTACGAATATGTGCGAGCGTACATATTTTATAAAAATATTTTCTTTTCTATTTTAATATACACTTTCAAAATTATATAATTTTTATTCTTGCTATAAAAAATCTTTTGTTTCTAAAAAGTTATTAATAATAAATAATATTTTGTATACTAGAAAGGCCTAATTATGTAAAGGATATTTGTTGCATACAAATAGTTCGTTATTTATTTATTGGTCTATTTTAAATAAAAGTATAATTTTTGAAATTTATTAATAGTAATATTTTACTATTCAAAAAGATATTTAAAATATTTATTATTTTCGAAATTATTATTATTGGTATTTTGAAAAATATTTTTGGAAGTTATTTTGGCCATTTAAATCATGATTTGATCTTTAGAATTATTTAAATAGATTAGATATTGGAATTTGAATTTTCTCAATTGATTTTAAGACAAAAGAATTTAAATTAGATTTAAATTTGGATTAGATTTGGATTTGGATTTGGGTTTGGATTTGATTGCTTTAAATTAAATTAGGAATTATCTAATTTGGGTTTTAAATATCCTAATCCCTATCTTATTGGGAATTCCCACATCCTATAAATATGCAGGTACTCCTCCAATTTATTATTCATCCACAACAATTTCCACAAAGTGTACATGCCTCGTGTCGGTGTCCATCTCTTCCGTGTCAGCCGTGACGGCCTCGGGTCCGACCCCGGGTGTCAATCCAATCTTATTCCAATCTATTTATTTACAATTACATGGTTATCTTCTTCGTGTCCACACACGGACACATGTTCTCATCTACCCCTTCGTGTCCGACATGCCGGACATGAACCCCCGACGAGAACCAAAAATCCTAACCCTAGTCTCCTCGACTCTCGGCTTCCCATCCACCATCACCATCTCCCTGTCGCACCCCCACCCGACCATAGATCACCGACTCCCTGCCTCTACCACCACCCAGGCAAACCCCGACCAGCAACAGACCTCGGCCACCGTTGACAACCCCGAACACCTCCACCATCGGCCAACTCCACCACCTCTAAGACCATCTCCGGCAACCACCCTTGGCAACCAAACCACCATCGCCACCATCATCATCACAACCACCACCGCGACGATCGCGGCGACAGCACCCCATCGTCCCACACCCCTCTCCCCGTGTGCGGCCATCGCCGGCCGCAGCCGCACCAAACCCACACAACACCAGAGGAGAAAGAGAAGAAGAAACCCTTACCCATAGTCGCCGTGCCGACCTCCGCCTTGCCGAGCCCTAGCTCCGTTCTCCGCCACCTTCAGTCGCGCCCGGAGAACGCCAGAGCCGTTCGACCACCCGCCGGCTCGACGAAACCCTCTCGGCCGCGAGCTTCTGCGACCGTCGCCCTGTCCTCCATGTCGCCACCGCCTCCACCTTTTCCCTCCCGGCGAACCACCGCGCCCCGACCGCCTGGAAATGCCGCGCCGAGCCCAACCACCGGTAGGCCCCTTTTCTCCCACGCCTAAACCCTTCGCCACCGCCCTTCTTCGCCGGAGCACCGCACAAACCCTCTCCGCCTGAGCCCCTCTTCCGCCGACCGGCGACTCCCCAAACCCCCGACCTCCGCCGCTTGCAACCCCAGCGCGCCCCGTCCGCTCGTCCATAACCCTCTCCTTTCACCCCTTCTCGAGCTCTCTCCGGAGAAGACCACGCCGGAGGCCGACCCCTCTCCGGCCGACTGACGCTCATTCACTCCGCCCCTCTCTCTCTCTTCCGCCTTTTTTCCTTTTTCGTTTCTTCAGCTTTTTTTTCTTTCTGTTCTCTCTCACCCTCGGGAGAGGAGACAACACAGGTTTTGAGAGTTCTTTATTTTTTTTAACTATTATTATTATTATTATTATTATTTTCATTATTATTAGTATTAGTATTATAATTATTATTACTATTCTTATTATTATTTATTAAACAGTTTCCTTTTTTTTTGTTTTTTTGTTTTGTTTTTGTTTTTGTTTTGATTTTTGTGTTAAGTTATAAGTAGTACTACATATTATTCTATTGCTTCCCATGTGTTACAGTACTAGGAATTTATGGATGTTATATTATTATTTATTAACAACAACACTAGTTACTACTGTTATTTTAATATTATTATTTTTGCTAAATAGTATTACTTGCATTATTTTATCATTTTAGAAAAAAATTACAAATATTTTTCTAGCTAATTTCACAGTAAATTTTTGGACTCTAAAATATTATTTTGCCAGAACTTAAGGTTTTCTCCCAAAAAAGATTTTTGGATTTTCAAGTAATTAATTTAATTATTTTCAAGTATTATAAATAGTAGTTCTCTAAAATCGTATATGTTATTATTTATCTTTTCTTTCTTTGACTTTTCTCCTTCCACGACCAAACCTATTATTCCAATTCCTTCGCCAATCCTGTCCTTCCTCCATATGTCCCCCTTAACTAAATTGACCCTTCTGAACCCAATGGAACTGTTCGTGCCATCAACAGAGGTTCCCATGTATAGTTGTTGCACCGAAGTTGCAGATCATGCCACCTTGATCATCGTAGCATACCAGGAGTACTACCAGGCAAGACACCTTGCCATTTGCTGTTTTATTATTTTAGCTCATATTTCATGCATGTCTATTATTTTTTTTATGCAAAATAAACTGTGATACATAGCATAACTGTTAGAACTTACCGTTCATTTATTTTTCCTGCTGTGTATTATTTTTCTCACATTAAACCTAGATTTAAGGGACCACCTTGTGTGTTGCATTCATTGGCCTTGACACGTTGTAACACGAGGTTGTGTGTCGCATGTAGAACACGGAAGTGCGTGATTGGCTGGCCACCAGTACGTACAAGTCGTGCGATAGGAATAACCGCTAATAGAGGTTGCATGCTAGTTTGACTTAGCGGTTATAGTGGTTTGTGTTGTGGATACAACACAGTAGGCATTAGGCGGGGAGGACAATTCCTTAGCGTATGGGCTTCGATGCACTTCCCTTGTGACCCGGACTCTCCGCTGGAGATACGGGGTTGATGACCCAAGATTACTAACGGCCACTGACGATTCTGCGGAACGTCATGCTCTTCCTGCTGGGGCCTCTGGTGCCCAAGAGGGGACTATGCCGATCCTATTCAGCCAGGGCCCATGCGTAGGAAGGATTGTTCTTAACAACATTTCACTTAGAATGGTAGGCTACCCTATCCGTTAGGTACGAGTACTTTTGGTTTGGGTACTTGTATCTGACCGCGGCTTGGAACAATAACTTGTCGCGAATTAGTTCGTCACATCTTGTCCTTGTTTGGTTGTAGGTGTGACTTACTACTTCGATGAGAAGGTATTGAACCTTGTTGGGGTTCGGATACCATATCGGATTCTTAGCATGGAAAGATACGTCGCCGTGAATTAGTTTACCATCTTCTGTCCTTGTTTGGTTGGAGGGATGGTACGCTCGTTCAGTAGGTGCATATTGGACCATGTTATAAATTCAATTTACTTATTTATTGAGCAATATTTATTCAGTTTATATGGCATGCTATTATGTGTCTTGTTACGTCCCTCTGAGGACCTGGTTGTCTTGCCATGTGTGTGCTATTGTCTTTCGCAGGTGCTTTAGCTCTAGCCGTGTTCATCGCTACTTCTTCGAGGATGATTGCATTTGGATCGTCTTCGCTTCGCTCGCCACTCATTTCATTTTTTATGTACTTTTCTTTATTTTGTTGGTAGTGGATTTGTCTCCGTCCAACATATTATATCAAGACAAATTCATTCTCATTATATGATCTTTTATTCATTTATTCTGTGTGGATGAGATTAGTTATGGTTCTACTGCATTTTACAGCTTATGTATTTATACGAGGCTTCCATATATTGGAGTATACTTCGTATGAATACAGCTGGCATGTCTACGTTCCTAGTCCTACGTATTTTGGGATTGGGACGTTACATGTATAGCTTGCCAAACCGAGACAATGTTGCCGAGAGATGACCTTAGATGCTGTTTTAATATTGAGTGTGCTCCTTCGACCCGGTTCGTAGTTGTCGTGCCATAATGCTTCACCACATTCGTCCATGCTAAGACAAAATATTCTTTGTGCGGTTCAAGCCAGTATCTTTGATGTAAGAAATGCATGTCGGCTCCCTCGCCTTCCACTTTTCCTTGATCAAATACCATGCGGCATCGTAACTGTCTTTCGTACAGGCTCGTCATACACAATTCCAATCATTATAGAATTCTTCAAAAATTTCTATGTCAAGTTTACCATCCACCTTCCCGAACTTCAACTTACATTGGGATTGGATATTACGATTGACATGCCAAGTGCATAGCAATGTATCCGCTTGAGGAAACATAATGCGTATAGAATTAATTTGGGCATATTCTCTGTCGGTAAAAAGAACAGACAACTCTCTATGACCGGTGTAAAGTGTTTTAAGTTTCTCCGACGCCCATGTGTAGTCCTCAAGTTTCTCACTCTTTATGAAGCAAAAAGTAACTTAAAATATTTTCCACGTAGAGGTGAAGCCAACAACATGAAAGAGAGACATCTTGAACTTATTGGTTTTGTACGTGCAATCAAGAACTAATACGTCGGCGAAGTACCTAGCCAAATGTGTGCAATCGGGATGAGCCCAAAACAGTGAAATGACTTCATTACTCTGGAGATGTCTTCTATGGTACTCAACATAATGATTATCGACAAGAAACTTCAACACTTCTTGCATCGCCATTCTTGATTTCGTTCGAATGGTGTTCGAATTAGAAGATAGGGCGTTATAAATTGACTTCATTGTTGACTTGTTCTTGTTATCTTCATGTCGTATGACGGAATAGATTTGTCTCGGTACAACTCCTGAAGTGGACAAGTTTTCGACTGTCTTCTTCTCCACATTGTTCAACCGTCCGACATACAGATGACCCACAAGTGTTTCAGCAAGTATATGGTTGTGGATTCAATTCTTGACTTCGACTGTCCACTTAGCATCTTCTACGTTTCTAATATGAATCTTGAATGGACAACCACATTTTCTTATACCAACATTTCTTCTTGAAACTTTTCTTTGGATAACTGTATCTTTCTTATGGCTCCTGACACACCACATCTTTCACATTCAACCACCACAATTTTTCGTCCGGAGCGGTTTCGGACCGATCTGGATATCACAACAACTATATTATTTTTCCATCCAACTTCTCAACACCAATGTAGCGCTTCTTCGCTTGATTCAAACCAAATATCGGTCGAGAATAAATTGCCTACATCAACAGCAATTGGAGGAGGTACCACAATCTCGAAAGATAAGCCCTACATTAGAACTTTAAGTTAATAAAACTAAACAACTGCACAAATGTGAAAACTACTGCTAATAAATAGGACCGCAATCAATGTGACAGTCCAAAAAATACACAGGACTGTAGTCTACTTGGCAGTCCATTGTTTCTTCAAGACTGCCACACTGTTGACAGTCCTGTTTTACAACTGGACTGTCAACACGTTGACAGTCCTACTTCATTGTTGGACTATGAGCTGTCCCGCTATCCTGTGTATTACAGACCCGACTTTTATCCGACAAAAAGTTCAAATTTAATTACCAAGAGTGCTTCTGAAGCATCGACGTGTTATTCGGACGTAGCGGGACGAGAGTCCAGTACATTTGATGACCCATATTCTTCCATGTTCATTTTTCCTACATTAAACACATATAATTCAATATTTGTATGTGAAACTAATGTTTGAAATTCTAAATATATTAATTTGATGACATACCAAATGACGGTAGAAGTCGATGAAACTATTACTAGAATTTTCACCCACAATTTTCACAAAATGTAGGTTGAGGAAAAGATTAGGCTATGGTTTGATTATATGACCTAGAAATGTTGGTAGAAAAGAAAAGAGAAGAGGAAGAGAAAAAAAGAAAAAAAAAATGTTGGTATTTATACTATTTTGTGGGCTAGTCCCAAGCAAAGAAAATTAATGACAAATTTTAAAATTAAAAAAAAAATTTGGACTACCCCTAGTAAAATGTGGTGTCCTTAGAATTAGCCTTTAGTTACCAAAGAACCAGAATCACGAGGACGACTCGATACCTAATTTAGAAATTCTAACATTGGGATTTTATTATTCTCTTACTTATTACAGGCAATACTAATAGCGTTAACACAACTTATTTAAGCCTGTACGTCCCGCACAACTTTTATTGATGTTCACTTGAGAGAGGATTCAAGGGCAAGGCGGGAACGACAGTCCGCAGAGACACTTGTTGTGGTCGAATGCATGCAGCTCCATGAACATAGCGGTGTTTGTTCCGTTCGGTATCGGACCGCAAAGTCTATTGTAGCTGAGGTCCAGAGCCCCCAGATATGTCACATTGTTGATCGTCTCCGATATTCCACCGAATATGTTGTTATGGCTCATCCTGATCACGCTGAGACTCGCGGCGAACTCTACGGCGGAGAGGTTGAATTTCAGGCGATTGTTCGACAGCTCGATCCACGACGTGGTCTTCGTCAGCCCGAACAGGAACGAGGCGTCCCCAGTGAGCTGGTTTCCCTGCAGGCGGATGTCCTGGAAGTCGATGGCCGCGAAGGAGGCCGGTATCTTGCCTGTGAGATTGTTGTCCGCGAGGCTGAGGTGGTCACCCGTGAGCGTGTCGGGAATGTGGCCCGAGAGCCTGTTCCCGCTGAGGTTGATGGCTGCGTGCTTCGCCCCGAGGCAGGACGGGATGCGCCCGGTGAGCTGGTTTTGGCTGAGGTTGATACCGGTCATGTTCGGGCCGAAGCAGTTCGGGATGTGCCCGCTGAGCTTGTTGAATGCGAGGTTGAGGGATGTGAGGTTCGGGAGGGAAGAGAGGAAGGAGGGCACGGGGCCGGAGAGGCTGGTCAGGACGATGGTCAGTTCGCGAAGCGACTGTAGTTTCGTGAAGAAGCGAGGGAGAGGGCCGTTGATGTTGCGGAAGTCGGACAGGAAGAGAATGGCCATGCCCGAGAGGTCCCCGAGGGAGGGAGGCAGGGACGGGCCGGTGTACTCCGAGCCGTCGAGCTCGAGGTAGACGACTACGCCCGCGCCTTCCACGTCCCCGCTGCACCCAACGCGCCCCCAGTCTCTGCAGCAGTCGGTGGCAGGGTCCCAGCTCGAGAAGACGTAGGAGGAGTTGTCCATTTCGGCCTTGATCCTGAGAAGGGCATCACTGTCCTGCTTCCTGCACAGGGTCCATGAGAATGCATGGGGGAGTGAGGTGATCACTAGGAGGAGAGAGAAGGAGAGGAAGGGCGACAACATTCTCAAGGAACTTGAGAATACAAGAGAGAGGATGAGAAGGCTGAGAGAGCTAGCCAAGAGGAGTACTTACTACTTATAGAGATTTTGATATTTGGAACGAGAGATGATTGGTCGCAAGGGGATCAATCCTGACAGGGTCCTATTAGAAACTAATTTTGGTTGTCCCTTCATCTTCTTCTTTTTTTTTTTTTTTTTTTTTTTTTTTTTTTGAATAAAACACAATCTTCATAGAAATTAAGAGTCAATCAAACTCATATCATGCAAGATATGAGAATGGATACATATTGGTATCTCATAAAAACGAGATAAAGAAGCAGAAAATGGTAAGAGCATAGCAGAAGATGCTAACATATGTGCACAATGGTTGTCCCTTCATCTTTATTATAGGTTGATCATGGAGGGTCACCTGCTATTCCGACCTTATTTGAGATCACTTCGAACCTAAGAGTTGTTCCAAGTAGAAGAGGTAATTCAAGTCCGAAATCTTATTTGACTTACTCCTGGATCCGCCGTGAGGATAGAACCATCTGTGGGGTTGTCTCGTGGATATTGCTCTGTCACGTTGAGGCATCGTGCAATGCACACAGGCGTTGAGCGTTTAATGAGCGAGTGGCAGAGCCTCGGATTTGATGAAACTCATTATAGTCCTGGAATGAATTAAAAGAGTTAGTTTAATGTGAGAATCTGTAGCAAATTGGCAACTTGCTAGATCCGTTGGAGCATGCGCTACAAGCTAGTCAAGATTTCTCTAGAAGAGCTCAGTCCAGTTTGTAGGAGGAGATGGAAATGCGTTTGTTACATGTGCTGGAATGCAAGGAGTGTACAATGCCGGTCATCATGAGCTTTGTCCCCAAGCAAGGAGGTTCTCCTTTGGTTGTTAAAGAAATGGCCAACTTATTTCCTTCACTTTTGAGGATTGAAGTATATTGAACGAAGGAGTCTAATATGTAAGATTAATTCGATGATTACTACATCACAACTTTTTTAATTAAGGTTTAAGTTAAGGTGGCTTATAATATATTTTTAATACTATTCTAAATATGTTTATATTGGCGTCCCTATAAGTTTAGGAGCCCTATAATTTTAGGAGAATTTGTTAGTGTTCATTTTTGTTCACATACCAAAACTAAGTAGAATATTCATCCCCAATAAAAAATGGACATGTGGCAAATAAAGGTCAAAATTACTTTGGTGGGTGAACAAAATTACTTACAAAGTGGTTTGTGTTGAATAAAAATATCACATGTCCATTTTTAATTGGAGGGTGAATATCCCACCTAGTTTTGGTGTGTGAACAAAAATGGACTCGAATTTGTTCTGCTTCTAAGTCTATAAAATAGAACAATTTGATGTAACCATTCTAAGGCTTCAATGTTAATAAGTTCTATTTACCCTCCAATATCAACATTTTTATTAATTCAAATGGTATATACTTTGTTACAGTATGTCATTCCCTCCATAAGTTGATAGTACATGTGGTAGATCTTGTCATGTTTCGAAAAACTAAACACTCCATGATTTTGTGTCCGGGAACTCCTGAAATCACAAAAATAATCTAAAGTGCTCATTTTACGGACACTTGACACTAAACAAATCCTACAAAAAAATGATTGAATGAATTTAGATTATTAATTGATATATTGAGAATTCCAACATCGATAAGAAGTTGAAAAAAATAGACAGGATTCGACGTCCGTAGCTAGGAGATATAGTCCTTCAAAGTCGTCATAGATGCTGAAAAATATGGTGGTTTCTTTTGCTATTGTGGGGACTGTATTTGGGGCTATTTTAGACGGAAAAGAGATGAGGTACTTGGTTGCTAGGAAGGAAAAGGGAAGGGCTATATATTGTTTATTTTTAAAATTTGCTTAGTTATATATAGGATGGCTAGGGATTGATTAATAAGAATAGGAGGATTATGATTATTATTTGAATTTGTGTAGTAGGTAGTATACGTTAGATTTGTTAAGAGATTAGATTGAAACTTAGATTTTAAGAGGTTCAGTAGGGTTATGATTAGGTTAATTAGTAGAAATGATTACATTTGAATAGAAATTTGATTATTAAATCCATTAATTAATTATTAATTGAAATAACTCCTAAAAGTTAATAAATTTTTTTTTTTTAAACTAGAAGATTCTAGAAAATCTGAAATGATATTTTAAAGCTTAGATAAATATTTAGGGTCATTTTTGGGGTTACAGGTTCCTACGGTAAATACCAGAAGCCCATTAGTAATTAAATTAACTATGTTAAAATAATCTAAAAATTCAAGAGAAATTCTAATTTTTAAAAAATGACTTAAATTGGGTCATCTAACTTGTTTTTGGATCTATGATTGACATTTCTAGCCCATGGCCTGCTTGTTACAGTTATCAGCTTAGGTACATCGCCCCGGTGACCCCCATTCAGCACAACTATTTTTTAACTCATCAATGTTTTTTTGTTAGGGTTTCTTGTTAAAAACAATTTTAAAAATAAATTAAATCTCTAACTAGGTTTTCTCGGGAAGCATATGTCACAATTCTACAACTAATAAAATGAGGGAGAATAAATGCAGCAAAAAGAAATAGGAGTAATCAAAGAACGAGAATCACGAGGAGGAGTCGATGTGGGTATTATTCTTGAGGAATACTACCATGGGATTTTAGTATTCTCTTATTACAGGCAATAGCATTCACACAAATTATTTAAGCCTGTCCTGCACAAATTTTATTGATGTCCACTTGAGAGAGGATTCAAGAGCAAGGCGGGAATGACGGTCCGCAGCGACACTTGTTGCGGTCGGGAATGTGGCCCGAGAGCCTGTTCCCGCTGAGGTCGATGGTTGCACCCTCCGCCCCGAGGCAGCACGGGATGCGCCCGGTGAGCTGGTTTTGGCGGAGGTTGATATAGGTCATGTTCAGGCCGAAGCAGTTCGGGATGTGCCCGCTGAGCTTGTTGAATGCGAGGCTGAGGGATGTGAGATACGGGAGGGAGGAGAGGAAGGAGGGCACGGGGCCGGAGAGGCTGTTCAGGACGATGGTCAGTTGGCGAAGCGACTGTAATTTCTTGAAGAAGCGAGGGAGAGGGCCGGTGATGTTGTTGAAGTCGGACAGGTAGAGAATGGCCAGGCCCGAGAGGTCTCCGAGGGAGGGAGGCAGGGACGGGCCGGTGTACTCCGAGCCGTCGAGCAAGAGCTCGACGACTACGCCGGCGCCTTCCACGTCCCCAATGCAACGAACGCGCCACCAGTCTCTGCAGCAGTCGGTGGCAGGGTCCCAGCTCGAGAAGACGTAGGAGGAGTTGTCCATTTCGGCCTTGATCCTTAGAAGGGCGTCACTGTCCTGCTTCCTGCACAGGATCCATGAGAACGCATGGGGGAGTGAGGTGATCACTAGGAGGAGAGAGAAGGAGACGAAGGGCGACAACATTCTCAAGGAACTCGAGAATACAAGGGGATGAGAAGACTGAGAGAGCTAGCCAGGAGGAGTACTTGCTACTTATACAGATTTTCATCTTTTGGAACGAGAGCAGATTGGTCGCAAGGGGATCAATCCTGTCGCGGTCGACAGGGCCAGTCCACGGTATTGGGTTGTCCTATTCGAAGCTAGTTTTATTTGTCCCTTAATTTTTATTATAGATTGATTGATTATGGAGGGTTACATGTGACTCCACCTCTTTTGAGATAACGTCGAATCTGTGAGTTGTTCTAAGCAGAGGAGATTGTCCAAACTCGAAGTCTTATTTGATTTACGCCAGGACCGGCTCTGTCGATCGAACCATCTGTGGGGTTGTCTCGTGGATATTGCTCTGTCACGTTGAGGCATCGTGCAATGCACACAGACGTTGAGTGTTTAATGAGCCAGTGGCAGAGCCTCGGATTTGATGCAACTTATTATAGTTCTTATAGATGGAATGGATTAAAAGAGTTAGTTTTGTGTGAGATTCTGTAACAAATTGGCAACTTGCTAGATCCGTTGGAGCATGAGCTACAAGCTAGTCAAGATTTCTCTAGAAGAGCTCAATCCAATTTGTAGGAGGAGATGGAAATGCGTTTGTTACATGTGCTGGAATGCAAGGAGTGTCAAATGCCGGTCATCATGAGCTTTGTCCCTAAGGAAGGAGGTTCTCCTTCGAGTGTCAAAGAAATGGCCAACTTATTTCCTACACTTTTGAGTATTGAAGTATAAGGAACCAGGGACCCTAATGTGTAAGACTAATATAATAATTACAATATCACAACTCTTTTTAAGTTATTTTAAGTTAAGGTGGTTCATAATACATTTTTATTCTATTCTAGATATGTTCATATTGATATTTGAGAAAATTTATGAAATGCCCAAAAATTTAAAAAATTTTATGAAAAACCCACCCCAAAATAAACTTTCATCGCGTGCCCAGCATTAACTTAAAAATTAAAAAAAGGGCACGGCATGACCCTTTTGCCCTTCTAATTTATTAAGAATATCAACAAACCCAGCAAGTTTTATGAAAAACGGTTCGATTCCAGAAGCTTGATAATTAAATACAAAACCAAACGACTCTTCAAAAAAGTGTCTCTATCGCTCACTCCTCTTCCATACTCTATTCGGTTGCGATTTTAGGTCATCTCCTCCAAAAATCTTAGAAATTTCTTACAAGAAATCGCCAGCGAATCTCCATCACAATGTCGCAATCATCATCAATGGATGTAGACCAAGTTAGAGAAGAAGGAGAAGAAGTAGTTGCTGGAAAGCAAACGAAAGGAGGGATGAAAGTTAAGAGGGTTGCTCGTAGACGAACCGCTCAAAAAGAAAAAGAAGTGCAAGAACCAGTAGAAGAACAAGAACAAGAAGTAGCAGGGGAGGAAGAAGAAGATCAAGATGAAGAGAAGAAAAAAGGTAAAACTTTGAGACCTGTTCATTCTCCGTTTATATTGACGCGGCAAATGAAAATGATCATTCTCCGTCTATAAAATACACGGAGGATGCCATTTCTGTGTCATTTAAACTAGAAATGACCATTCTCCGTCTATTTTGAGACGGAGAATGGCATTCTCCGTGTTTAAACACACGAAGAATGGCATTTTCTGTGTTTTTGACCTAAAGAACGAGCATTCTCCGCCTAATATGAGACGGAGAATGACATTCTCCGTCTGTAAAATAGACGGAGAATGAGCATTCTCCGCCTAATCTGAGACGGAGAATGACATTCTCCGCCTAATATGAGACGGAGAATGCCATTCTCCGCGTGTTTTAATACGGAGAATGCCATTCTCCGTCTATTTTATAACGGAGAATGACGTTCTCTGTCTATTTTGACACACGGAGAATGGCATTCTCCTTGTAATTTGACCTAGAGAATGAGCATTCTCCGCCTCATATTAGACGGAGAATGTTATTATCTGGGTCAAAATAAAGGGAGAATGCCATTTCCCGTGTTAAAACAAAACGGAGAATGACATTCTCCGTCTATTTTAAAGCGGAGAATGGCATTCTTCGTCTATTTTAAAGCGGAGAATGGCATTCTCTTTTATTTTGACCCAGAGAATGACATTCTCCGCCTAATATGAGACGGAGAATGGCATTCTCGGTATTAAAACACGCGGAGAATGGCATTCTCCTTGTAATTTGACCTAGAGAATGAGCATTCTCCGCCTCATATTAGACGGAGAATGTCATTATCTGGGTCAAAATAAAGGGAGAATGCCATTCCCCGTGTTAAAACAAAACGGAGAATGACATTCTCCGTCTATTTTAAAGCGGAGAATGGCATTCTCCGTCTATTTTAAAGCGGAGAATGGCATTCTCTTTTATTTTGACCCAGAGAATGACATTCTCCGCCTAATATGAGACGGAGAATGGCATTCTCCGTATTAAAACACGCGGAGAATGGCATTCTCCTTGTAATTTGACCTAGAGAATGAGCATTTTTCGCCTCATATTAGACGGAGAATGTCATTATCTGGGTCAAAATAAAGGGAGAATGCCATTCCCCGTGTTAAAACAAAACGGAGAATGACATTCTCCGTCTATTTTAAAGCGGAGAATGGCATTCTCCGTCTATTTTAAAGCGGAGAATGGCATTCTCTTTTATTTTGACCCAGAGAATGACATTCTCCGCCTAATATGAGACGGAGAATGGCATTCTCCGTATTAAAACACGCGGAGAATGGCATTCTCCTTGTAATTTGACCTAGAGAATGAGCATTCTCCGCCTCATATTAGACGGAGAATGTCATTATCTGGGTCAAAATAAAGGGAGAATGCCATTCCCCGTGTTAAAACAAAACGAAGAATGACATTCTCCGTCTATTTTAAAGCGGAGAATGGCATTCTCCGTCTATTTTAAAGCGGAGAATGGCATTCTCTTTTATTTTGACCCAGAGAATGACATTCTCCGCCTAATATGAGACGGAGAATGACATTCTCCGTATTAAAACACGCGGAGAATGGCATTCTCCTTGTAATTTGACCTAGAGAATGAGCATTCTCCGCCTTATTGAGACGGAGAATGTCATTATCTGGGTCAAAATAAAGAGAGAATGCCATTCCCCGTGTTAAAACAAAACGGAGAATGACATTCTCCGTCTATTTTGAGACGGAGAATGACATTCTCCGTCTATTTTAAAGCGGAGAATGGCATTCTCTCTTTATTTTGATCTAAAGAACGAGTATTCTCCGCCTAATATGAGACGGAGAATGGCATTCTCCGTCTCATATTAGGCGGAGAATGATCATTCTCCGGGACAAAATAAAGGGAGAATGTCATTCTGCTTGTATTTTGACCTAGAGAATGAGCATTCTCCGTCTTTCTGAAGCGGAGAATGAGCATTCTCCGTCTTGCTAACGCGGAGAATGCCATTCCCCGTGTTAATACAAAACGGAGAATGCCATTCTCCGTGTCAAAATAGACGGAGAATGATATTCTTCGTCTATTTTGACACGGAGAATGGCATTCTCCCTTTGAATACAAAACGGAGAATGCTCATTCCCCGTCTATTTTGACACGGAGAATGACATTCTCCGTCTAATATTAGACGGAGAATGACTTTCTCTTTATTATAATAAAGAAGAATGTTGACGTAAACCTAATTGTTGTTGTTTTTAGGAAAAAAACTGTCAGGAACAGAGATGAAAGACTTTTCCGTGCAACATTCACCCCAGTACTCTCTCTCATGGATGAGGTGAAGGAAAAGTTTCGCCATTTGCCTGAAGCAGTTGTCGAAAGCTTGAAGAATGTAGGATTCTACGACTTCGTAGATGTATTCTACAGAAATAAGGTGAAAAAATCAGAACTATCTAAAGTCACCCAAGGTCTGGAGAAGTTGATGGGGACTTATTTGGAAGAAGATGGAATTGGATATTTCCAATTGAGCAGCAGTGTCAAAGTAGCACCAACTGCTGATGAGATGGCAACCATTTTCGGTCTGCCAATGAATGATGACACTGAAGTTGATGAGAAGTATTTGAAGATCATCACTGAGAAGAAGAAGACCCCCCCACCAGCAGACTCATTCAGCATGTGTACAAAACACTTCACAAGATTGCTGAAAAATTCCAAGGGCAAAGGTGCTGAAGTCTCAAACGCTGAAGTTAGGAAAATGATATTAGAGCTGCTGGGGGGCAAAAATGCAAGTCCCGATGAGGTGGCCAAGTTAATAGTATTCAACTTGTGCCAAACAGCATTCTTCACCAGAATGGGGGGGTCGAACTTGCCATACAAGTTCTTCGCTCTGGTGGAGAGCACAAATGTTATAAAAAGCATCTGTTGGCCTCGGATTATACTGGGGTACGTTATGGACAGCATAAAGAGGGCTGTCACAAAATCTGAAGATGGTGATGTTGATATATCGTACAAAAAGATTGAAGGTTGTACGATATACTTCTTGTATTGGTTTGCAGAGCACAGTCGACTGGTAGAGAGGAAGTGCAAACCAACAGTCGCATCTCCGAGATTCTGCACATGGGATGGGAATAGAATCTCAATATTCCTAAAAAATGAATATCAAGGTGCTAAAATGGATTCAGATTTGATATTCAAGGATATTGTTGCATTGAATGTTGATGAACTTGAAGAAGTTCCAGCAGAGCAGCAATATGTAGAAGATGGAGACAATTCTGTTGATGAAGAAGAAGCTCAAGCTGAAGCTCAAGCACCAGCACCCTCTACAGCTGACAATGTAGATATGTTGCGTGTCTTGCAGGAGAAATCTCAGCTTATCGCTGAGAATGAGCAACTCCAGGAAAGAGCCCAGCAACTAGCGGCAGATGTAGCCCAACAACGTGCTGTGGGGCTCGTTGCTGATGGCTTGGAGAAGGAGTTAGACTCTTTAAGGAACGAGAAATCGCTCCTTATTGATGATAACAAGAAACTCCTTAAGCGAGTTGAGGAACTGGAGGCACAGGGGTCGGAACTAGACTCCCTGAGAAAGCAGAAGTCTGAGCTTACTGCTGATAATGAGAAGCTTCGTCAACATGTTGAGGAGCTACTTCTAAAAGGTAAGATTTTATATTTTTTGTCTATTTTATTCTGTAATTACATGTATCTAACAAGGAGAATGACCATTCTCCGTGTCAAAGTACACGGAGAATGAAGTTTTCTGTTTGTTTTGACCTATAAAATGTCATTCTCCGTTATAAAATAGACGGAGAATGTCATTCTCCGTATTAAAACACACTTAGAATGACATTCTCCGTCTATTTTGACACGGAGAATGACATTCTCCGCTAGTATTTTGACACGGAGAATAACATTTTCTGTATTTTGACATAGAAATGACCATTCTCTGTATGTTTTGACACGGAGAATGACATTCTCCGTCTAATATTAGACGGAGAATGTCATTCTCCGTCTAAATTGACACGGAGAATGTCATTCTCCGTCTATTTGGAAACAGAGAATGACATTCTCCGTCTCTTTTGACCCGGAGAATGACATTCTCTGTATGTTTTGACACGGAGAATGACATTCTCCGTCTAAATTGACACGGAGAATGACATTGTTTTTAAAAAGAAGATTATATAATATTGACATCATACCTCTTGTTGTTGTTTGTTTTTATATCAGTGAAAATGACAGAGGATCTGAAAAAAGAGAATGAAAAGCTAACTAATGATAATAACAGACTTCTAGAGGAAGTTGTCTCGTTGAATGACGAAGTCAAGAATAAGAACGATACAATCGTTAACCTTGAAGCAATGGCTAGAGCAATGGAAAGAGGGGATACTCAAGCAGTTCCCCAGAAGCATTACACAAGATCAAATGTACCTGCTGGAACTAAAAATCAATCAAATGCTGCAGATGAGGATGATTTTACTACATTGCAAAAGAAGAAAACATCCGATGCTACAACAACTAAGAAGGCAGGTCCTGGTCGGAAAAGAAAAGCTCCTTCCAGTCCCAGAAAGAAAGTAGATCCAGCTGGGAAAAAAAAGCTCCTTCCAGCCCCGAGAAGGTCGACAATAAAAAGGAGATGTCAGCTCCTGAAGAACTTGAGGAAGAATCTCCTCAAAAGCAAAGCTTGTTAGAGATGGAAAAATGCTGATGCAATGTCCGAAGCTCAGACTTTGGAACGTTGCAGACGATGAGCTGAAGCAAGTATACAGGAGCATCGTATACACAAGAAGGATGTCTCCAACGTAAGTATTCTAAACTTGAACCAATTTCTGTTTAGAATACTTATGTATATATGTACTTTCCAAGTGCAATGATCATTCTCTATTGGAGTTATTTTTTATGCAATTTTATCATTAGCCTATATTATTATCATAATCGAAACTAAATTTATGTGCAGTGATTATGTATATATGTACTTTCCAAGTGCTCCAGAAGAGTGTAAAATAAGAAGAAGAAATAATGATGTCAGCATGTTGTTAAGTGCTAAAGATTTTCAAGACATGATAAATGAGGCGGATATAGAAGCCGGTGTTATGAACTACCTAATAAAGCTTATGAACGACGTTCAAGCCGAATTAAGGCAGAACATTCAGTCAAGCTCGCAGGGTGCACAATGTAAATGGTTTGCAATCATGATGCCCCATTCATTGGTAAGAATCGAAACTGAAAAATAAATATTAATGTGTACAGCTACTAATAGTGTTGTAAAAAACTAACTCATGATATTATTTTTTGTTTTTTTTTCTTCTGGAAAACAGGGTACTGCCCGGTATGTCGATGAAAAAGATCCAACAGAAGGAGCAGTGTACAATTTCAAAGTTGATATAGAAGATTTTATAATGGAGCTGGAAGATGACATTGAATGGCTATTCGTGCCACTCTTCCGCGAGGAGAATAAACACTATACGCTGCTGGCATTCAACTTCAGCTCCTATGTTTGGACGCACTACAACTCATTGCGGAAAAACACGGGCGCTAAGGGAATCCAGGATGCAGTATACATGAAGAATAAAATTGAGCCAATTATAATAAAGAAGATTGCATTGATGAGTAATAAAAGCCCAGCAATCTCGGAATATGAAACAACAGAGCTCAAGGTTTGCAAAGAATGTCCACAGCAACTAACACCCAGCTGCCTTCTGTATGTTTCATATTATATTGAAAAGTTGTCGAGATATCCATTTGATTTACGGAAGAAAACAAACAAACAAGTTCACAATACTATTGTAAAGAGAAGGCTAGATTTGGCTAAGGCTTTGCTTATGAGTAAATGTGCAATTCCTTTTGTAAAATGACAATGTAAATTGGCTAACAAATTCATTGTATATATTCTGTTTGTCAGGTTTCTTTTGTAATGTATTTGTTTTCCTTTGTATTGAAATTCAATTTTACGACTAATTTACATTGTTCTATATATGTAAATCTGTTTTGTTAAAGTTCTGTTGTTTGATTCAAACCTATAATGTCATTATCTGTGTTAATACAAACCTATAATGTGTGCATTTGGAACTTAGAAATGGCCATTCTCCGTTTCGTATGAGACGAAGAATGTCATTCTTCGGGTCAAAAGAGACGGAGAATGCCATTCTCTTTGTATTTTGACCTAGAGAATGAGCATTCTCCGTCTTACTGACGCGGAGAATGGCATTCTCCGTTTTAAAACACGCGGAGAATGGTTATTCTCCTTCTATTTTGACTTATAAATGGCCATTCTCCGTCTTAGGGACGCGGAGAATGCCATTCTCCGTTTCGTATGAGATGGAGAATGTCATTCTCCGGGTCAAAAGAGACGGAGAATGTCATTCTCTTTGTATTTTGACCTAGAGAATGAGCATTCTCCGTCTTACTGACGCGGAGAATGGCATTCTCCGTTTTAAAACACGCGGAGAATGGTTATTCTCCTTCTATTTTGACTTATAAATGGCCATTCTCCGTCTTAGGGACGCGGAGAATGCCATTCTCCGTTTCGTATGAGACGGAGAATGTTATTCTCCGGGTCAAAAGAGACGGAGAATGCCATTCTCTATGTATTTTGACCTAGAGAATGAGCATTCTCCGTCTTACTGACGCGGAGAATGGCATTCTCCGTTTTAAAACACGCGGAGAATGGTTATTCTCCTTCTATTTTGACTTATAAATGGCCATTCTCCGTCTTAGGGACGCGGAGAATGCCATTCTCCGTTTCGTATGAGGCGGAGAATGCCATTCTCCGTTTCGTATGAGACGGAGAATGTCATTCTCCGGGTCAAAAGAGACGGAGAATGCCATTCTCTTTGTATTTTGACCTAGAGAATGAGCATTCTCCGTCTTACTGACGCGGAGAATGGCATTCTCCGTTTTAAAACACGCGGAGAATGGTTATTCTTTGTATTTTTGACCTAGAAAGGAACATTGTCCGTCTTAGGGATGCGGAGAATGCCATTCTCCGTTTCGTATGAGACGGAGAATGTCATTCTCCGGGTCAAAAGAGACGGAGAATACCATTCTCTTTGTATTTTGACCTAGAGAATGAGCATTCTCCGTCTTACTGACGCGGAGAATGGCATTCTCCGTTTTAAAACACGCGGAGAATGGTTATTCTCCTTCTATTTTGACTTATAAATGGCCATTCTCCGTCTTAGGGACACGGAGAATGCCATTCTCCGTTTCTTATGAGACGGAGAATGTCATTCTCCGGGTCAAAAGAGACGGAGAATGCCATTCTCCTTGTATTTTGACCTAGAGAATGAGCATTCTCCGTCTTACTGACGCGGAGAATGGCATTCTCCGTTTTAAAACACGCGAAGAATGGTTATTCTCCTTCTATTTTTGATTTATAAATGGCCATTCTCCGTGTATCTAAAACGGAGAATGAATATTCTCCGTGTTAAAACACACGGAGAATGGTCATTCAATACATTATAAAGTCAGAGAGTATAAAGGAGAATAAGTTCTTATGCTGATATGCAGAATTCAAACTATTACCATTGATATCAAAAAAAGTAAGATATGTATTCAAAAAACAATTTCCAGTTATATAAAAGAAGGAATATATGTGTATGTATTAACGAGGGGGCGCTGCCCCCTGGACCACCGTAGCAGCACGTGGAGGCAGAGGACAAGTGCTCCGATTGTGATTGCATAATTCAAAACAATTCTGGCACCTTATCTTTCTCTTCTCTTTTCCCTTGTTCTCATATTTGCTCTTGTAACGGTCCGCTTTTGGTCGTCCAGGACCCCGTTTCGGAACAGGGGGTAGAACAACATCAGTGGGATTATTTTCAAACTGTTTTTCGCAATCTGGAACTGGACGAATGGCACATGAATATAACTTCTGGTAATAATCTGATGTCCAATACTGTTCCACAAAGTCATAAACAGATTTATCTGAACCAACTCTGATGCATTGTATTGCATGGCTGCATGGGAATCCATATACCTTCCATCTACGACAACTACAATGACAATCAAGAAGATTCACCATATGGGAGGAAGTATCTGCGATCACCTCAAATTCGAAATCACCAGACCGATATACCCTATAACACATGCCATCATCTGTAAGCTGCTTCAGCATATCCTCAGCGTATGGAGTCAATTTGCTATTCAAACCAATTGCATCCTTGTGGCGATCCGAAATCATCTTCATCATCTTCACACGGATGACATTTACAATTGTTGATATAGGCAATTTCTTCTCAGCCTTTATCCATGCATTGAATGACTCTGCACAACTAGAAGCAACCTCACCGTATCTACATCCCGGGAAGAATGCGTTTGACCAGTGTTCAGGTTTTTGTTTATTCATCCAATTCACAACATGACCACAATTCAGATCATAAATCTTCTTGATTGCTTGTCTATACCCACCTTTATACAAAAAAACAAATAAGTAATAAAGAATCAGGTCAATTCACAAAATTATGAAAAAATAAGTGCATTCTCATAAGGATAATGGTCATTCTCCGTCCAAAAGCTAACGGATAATGACTATTCTCCGTCTTACTGACGCGGAGAATGGTCATTTTCCTTGTTAAATTAAGGGAAAATGCATAGAAAATGTGCATATATCTGTCTCATTAACACACCTGGAGTTAGAGCATATACTGCTTGCCTCCAAGCTTCAAGTACATGCGGATACACTCTTTCATTTCCTTTCTCTTTCAGCGGTATGTTATTCTTCATGTGATAATAGCAATAGCTATGATAATCATTAGGAAACACTTTAGGGACTTCAGAAACTAGACCGGTGCCTTGATCCGAAAGAAAAATAATACGCCTACTACATCCAACAACATTCTTTAGATTTCTAAGGAACCATTTCCAATTGTCGCCGTCTTCGCCTGAGACTATACCGTATGCAATAGGGTAGAACTGTTGGTTACCATTCTTCGCTGTAGCAGACATCAAACAACCTCTAAACCTCCCTGTAAGGAAAGTGGCATCCAAATATAGCATCGGACGATAATATTGAAAGCCTTCTACGCAAGCCCCATATGAAAGAAAAAGCCGCTCAAACCTCATTGATGAATCATCTTTCTGGAAGTCGATAACGGAACCATTATTGGTTTCCTTTACCTTGTTGACATACCAACACAAGTCACTGTAAGATCTAACATCATCTCCGTACATTTCCTGGTGCACCAGCCTAATTCTGTGGTATGCCTGTCCATATGTAACAGATAAACCGTAGTCGACCTTGAAATCATCGACAACAGATTTTGCGGACTTTTTAGGATGCATCCGAACAATGTCACTAACCAAACTTTTTACAAACTTTGCTGGAACAACCAGATTACCTTTATCCATATAGCCAGCTCCACAATTATGTTCTCCCACATACCTCCTCACCTCAAAAATTTGATTATCTTTCGAAATAGATATAGCATGGAAGCTCCACAAACAAGCATGTGTCTTGTAATTCTTGCAACAAACAGTATACCTCCCCGGCTCAGATTTCAAAATGTGGAATGGATGACGAGATTCAAAACAAACCTTTCTAACAGCATTCCTAACTTCTTCAACACCATTTAGAAAAATCTGACCAACACCAGTAATTGATCCAGGCCACATATCCGATTTCCTCTTCTTCACTGTCTCAGTTGAGCCCTCATAAAATTGTACTACTCGTTTGTCCTTTACAGTAGGAGAACATCTACTCAAAGAACTAGAAGAGGAAGACGAAGGTCTCATGTGAAAGCTTTGACAAGGAAAAGATGTTGATGAAGAACATGGAGAGTGTATTTGCTCCACATATAGATCAAAACTCACATCAAGACTACCGTTAAAACCACCAACCAATGAGCGAAGCCAAAAATCACTTTCAACATACAGTTCAGTCCCATCAGAGTGCAAAAACCTGAAACGGAAGGAAAGTGGATCCAAAGAACTCCATCGATCGCACACTTTATTCTTTAAAAAATCTACGGTACTTTCATGTGTGACACGGCAGGAAACTATGTCTCCCTTGAAACAAATGTTAACTAAACAACTTGATTCCATATCTTCCCCCCCTGATAACATAAAAACATAAGAGGCCACAAATAGAATAATAAATTTCTCATCTAATAATGATTATTCTCCGTCTAAAGTAACGGAGAATAAATATCCTCAGTTGGAACTAACTTATAATGATCATTCTCCGTCTAAAGTAAAACGGAGAATGTCATTCTCCGTCCTAATTAAGACGAAGAATGTCATTCTCCGTCTAAACTAAGACGGACAATGTCATTCTCCGTTCAAATTAAGACGGAGAATGGCATTCTCCGTCCTAATTAAGACGGAGAATGACATTCTCCGTCCTAAAAACATACGGATAATGATCTTTATAAGAAGTAATTGTCATTCTCCTTTAAAATATAACGGAGAATGCTATTAGCATAAAATAACAAGATTAAATATCTCACTAACATTTTCTAAGTTAATAATCTTCATAACAAAATCAAATTCAGCATAAATTTCGAGAGATACGAAGCTGATGGATGAATTTCTACAGATCTGAACTCTCACCTTGTTTTAAGATCTATAAAAAGAAAAGAAAAAGATCTTCTATCCACAATTGACCTAATCGCCGGAAACCACGAAGATGATGTTGATGATGATGATGATCGATGATGATGAAGGATGATCGACGTTCGACTGACGAAAACCACAGTGAACTACGAACGATTCTGCGATCTCTAATAAAGATTATATCAATGGATTTCAAATTTTTCGTGAAGAAGAAGAAGAATACGAATTTCTCAATCCAAATCTGAGTTTGCGAATTCATAATTATATATAGATGTCCAAAATTACGCGAAGGGGTATTTTTGGAATTATGATAATGGCAAATTTTGTAAATACATAACAACTAGAGAGAATATTGAAATATTTAACGTGTAAAAACTTAATTCTGGGCATTTCATATATATAGATGTCCAAAATTACGAAATTCTCAGCAATTTCCAGTTGATATTTCTATTGGGCTTTGTATCACCGTCCAACTTGCACTGGGTCAAGCCTAGTGGCTAAGAGAGATGCATGCGGCCCGTGCGGTCAGGAGTTAGATTCCAGTGGAAACGATTCCAAAAATAATTTACCCGGTTTCACTATATATATATATATATATATATATATATATATATATATATATATATATATATATATTCTTCAATACATTCCATATAAAAATTTGTATCGATACATCCCAAATCTGTATTATTGGATGTTGATCCAATGGTTTAGATTAAAGCCGAAATCAAGGTAACATGTAAAGTCAAAGTAAACACCTTTCACAATTTTCAATGCATTTTCAATACAATTGTTTGAGATGTATTTATACATTCCATGTATTGTAGAAGGACTATATATATATATGGGTCGTTCTACAATACATCCGCTGGAAATGGATGTATCGATACATCCGAAATTTGGACCGTTGGATGTTGATCCAATGGTTCGGATTGAATAATAGTGTAAAAATATCATTTAATGCTGATTTAGGCTTTTGACCTGTTGGTAACTTGCTATAGCAGGTCATTCTTCACTTTAATTTTTTCAATGAACACCCTAAATTAACTCATATTTACTCTCTCAAAAGTCCATCCAATTTAATATTTCGTAATTTTTTTTTGGTTACAGGCCGTCGTGGTGGTGGTGTTGGTGGTTGTGGTGGAAAGAGAAATGGAGATGAAGAAGGAAATAAAAATCGGTCCGGATCGCGTCGAACGTCGTCGAGCCCTCCTAGAACAACGAGGAGTACCAGCTGCGCCGAGAAGAATCGGTCCGGTTCGCGTCGGACGTCATCGAAACTTCCTCGAACAAGAAGAAGTACCAACGGCGCCGCTCTAATTTTACTGTCCATGCCATTGTCAGAAATCTTATTTTTCATCTAATAATTTAATATTTTATTAATAAAGCTACATGTCATGGTGGTGGTGGTGAACTGAGGAAACCTGCTTCTGAGGTCGGGCGGATCATCTGCTCACATATTTAAAAAAAAATCTGTATTGATCGGACGAAATATTTTTTACTTTTCTAATGATAATATTTTCGAAGAGAATATTTTTTTTGGACGGTGAATGGCCATTCTATTTGCTTTTAATACGGAGAATGGCCATTCTCTTTGCTTTTAGCACGGCGAATGGACGGAGAATGACCATTCTCTTTGCTTTTAACACGACGAATGGACGGAGAATGGCCGTTCTCTTTGCTTTTAACACGGAGAATGGTCATTCTCAAGGAGAATGGCCATTCTCCGTTCCTTTAACATGGAGAATGGCCATTCTCCGTTCTTTGAAAACCGAGAACGGACACTCTATGTGCTTTTAACAAAGTATGGTACATTTAGGACTGAAAATGTTCAAGTATCTTATATTTTTTCACCAAATATTTACAGTATTTTTAATATCATTTACCATAGTACATTCATTTAATATTAAATCATTTTCAAGAAAATTCGAATATCATTTTATCAGGCTTCCACTGTATGGCTGAACAAAATTTCTTGTGAATGTTTGAATATAATTAACCTACTATCAAAGAGAATTTTTCTTACATTAGATTATGCATTACACTGGCATCGACTTCATACTGATGGCATCGATGTACTGATGGCAATAACAAAGGATGAACATGCAGGATTACAATTATGTTTCCGTAATAACAAGGGATGAACATGCAGGATTATAATTTTGCTTCAGCAATAACAAGGGATGAACAGGCACTGGCATCGAATTCATACTGATGGCATCGATGTAATGATTTTTTACAGAAAGCAAAACACATTACAATCAAATAAAGTTTTAGTGATCCCAGGAATGCATCCGTAATGAGGCCACCTGTAAACCCTAGCAATGCACCCAGGACTCATGAAATCTGTGATGGACATCTGCAAATCAAAGGAATATACCAAAATATCAATATCATCTATGAAGGCCAACTGCCAACCAAATAAACGCTTCAACCAAAAAATTATAATCAAATTAAGTATACTTCATTCCAAGTCCAATAAACTGCATAATTCACGTTACAGTAATCTGTCCAATCCATGTTAGTAATTCAACATAGAACCTGCATAATTCACAATACAATAATCCAAATAAATATCAGACCTACTCTAAATTCAAGACCATATTACATTTTCAAAACAAATTACGAACTATGCACTTAGTACAAGCGAAAAATTTAGTCTTACAATATTTCAAACACAAAATTTAGTTTGTCCGCCATGACCAACAAATATTCAGAACCATATTACAAGTCAAATATTACTTCCAAATTGAAATAAGAGACATTCAAAACTCAAAAGATGAATCTTCATAGCCATCTCCATCTTCTTCTTCTTGTTTCTTTTTTTTTCCTACTTCTTCTTCTTTCTCAAAATATCCTTCACCTACACCTTGAGGGACGGATTAAGAAAAATTATAGTCAGTATGGACTCACTGTATATGTAGAAATGACATCCAGAAATATAAATAGAAGTATCAAAGTGATGGCTAGCATTAAAGTGTCAATGTGCACAGTGTGTATTTTCACATAAGAGTTTGGGCTAGCCCCATTTACCTTCTTCACGAGGGAAGGAAAATCTTATTCTTGGTCAGCAAATTCAACCTCTATCTGGTTAATCTTATCCAGAATCAATTTTTGGTTGTCGGATATAGTCTTCATCTCTTTGAAGACATTCTCAAAGTTTGCAGCAACAAAATTGTATAGATCATCAACCCTGTCCTTAGTGTTTTTGATTCCATAAGTTGATGGTTTTCCAGATGTTGATGGTTTGCTTGCAGCTGCTGCCCGTTTTTCAAACATTCGAGTGAAGGTTAGTTTTCTCATGGGGCCTTTATTTTTAATATAAACATCCCCTGCTAAGCTTGGGACAGAATGTTTATTAGCCATCGAGCATACTAATCCTCCGAAAGGGAGAGCTGTCCTTGCAGTTGGTTTTTCCATGAGATGCATCATTCTACTGAACATGTAGGAACCTATATCCATCCTTTTTTTTCTTCCATATATAATAAAGAAATTTTACTCTCTCGGGATGGATGGAAAACTCATGTCCAGTAGGGTTGACTGTTTGAGATACGTAGACATGCAACAATTTATACAAAGTTTTTAATTGATCTTTGTATACATTTTGAGGGATCTTGGCACCCATTGAAACACCTGTAATCTCATGAATTGCATCCGTCATGGAAACATTATCAATATCTTTCATATCAAACTCAGGAACTGGATCAAATCCATAAAATTCATTGATGACAGCAGCATTTACCCTAATCAGTTTTCCTCTCAGAAACACCAGTGGTTGATCCTCTTCTTTTTCTTTAACTTCAGCCGAAAGATTTGAGTAAAATTCTCTTACTATTGTTTGGGAGATTTTCTTAAGACAGGATTTGTTCAGTTTCTCCAATTGATAGAATTTCAATATATCCAGGAAAGCTTTGTCTTCGACATCATCTATCTTAATTGATCTTTCCGGCATAACAGCCTTTTTCTTGAAATATTTAATGTAAATCTTCTTAGTTTTAGAGTCTTTAAATTTTTTTACCTCCTCTCCAGCCTGGGACTTATTTGATGATTGCTCTTCCTCTTCATTTTTCTCTTCTGATGAGGATTCAAAATCCACAGAGTACGCTGATGACTATGTATCCGTTGCCACCTTAGCCTTCGCTTGAGTACGCCTTCGATCTTCATAAGTTGAGTCTTCCGACGACTCTGTATCGAAGATAGATTTTTCGGTCTTTGTCGAGCAATGAGTATTTTTAGCCTTTTTTGCACGTGGCTTGGCTGTCGCTTCTGCTTTCATCGTCGCTGCCGCCGCCGCTGCTTCCGTCGCTGCCCTTTCAACCTCTGCCCTAGCGACCATAATCTTGGTTTTCGCCGCCCTTACAAGTTCTGCCCTTCGGGCCAGTATCGCATCCCTTTGTGGATTCTTCTCCTTCGGCGACGGTCGTTGTTTCTTCGGCGGCATTTTGATTAGAAGAGGGTTTGGGAGAGAGTTTGGAAGAAGGAAGAGGGTTTGAGAGAAGAAGAGAAAAAATTCGACCGTCTTATATGACCTTGGGAAGTAGAAATAATTAGAATAGTTTTGAGTCTTAAATTAAATTTATTACTATTATTACTAGTATAAGACGGTCGAATTTATTACTATTAAATTTAAAAAACTACTTTCCAAAATTAAATTTATTACTATTATTACTAGTATATATCCATGTGAAATCACTACATAAACCTTTGGGATTTTGAGACCCTAATTTTAAAAACTACTTTCCAAAATTAAATTTATTACTATTATTACTAGTATATATCCACGTGTTCCGTATAAATTATTGAAAAATTTGGCAGAAAAAACGTGGTGGAAACATGTTTATTTAAAAAAAATGACAACATATTTAAGAATGTGAAGTTTAATCTCAATATTTCCATTTTTCGAATATTTGATTAAATTTTTGAAAATAAGAAGACTATGTACTTGAAAAGAGTAAAATTGAAACACTCAAAGTTGTCCTCTATTTTACTTTGTAATCATATTTAAGATGGATTTGACGGCAAGATTGACGCTGGCAGCATAATCAATTCTATGACGTAACAAGTCATTGATGGGGATATCGTCGCTGATATATGGATTTGACGTAACAAGATTTGTTAATTATAAAGAGCAATGCTATAGTTAGCAAATGGGTGTAAGTTGTAAGAAGGTTGTAAAAGTTTGATTGTAGCCGAAACCAAATTGAGTTAACAAAATATTATGTTTCATTAAATTCCAGCTTCGTCGCCGGAACATTCTCCGGAGAAGTATACAAGAGGAGGACAAAAAACTGTAAAAAATGAAAAAAAGAAAAAAAAAAAGGGTCTAGCCCTCACTAGCCTCGCGGAGGATCTCCGCAAAGTCCTGCAGGGTGCGTACACCCGCCCTATGGCACAGGCGGCAAAATGCTTCCATCTTCTCCAGAGAATCCCGTTCCTCCGGAGTGATCGACAACAGGTCAAAGTTGGACGCCGGATGAAGAGGTCGAGCGATGACCTCCAGTGACAACCCGCAGGAGGTCAGGAAGTCCGCAGCCGCTGCCAGCCAGTCATGGGCCGGAGGCGGCGCAGAGGGTGCTCCATGCGGAGAGGCTCGGCGACGACTGGAAGAAGACTCTGACAATGGTTTCCAACCAGATGATCTTTTTGGAGCCATGTGCAACCTACTCAGATGAATGGGGACCCCTATGTATATATATACACGTTCCTAACCGACTCTTCTTATTCCTTATTGGAAGCTGGAGATATTCAATTTTTTTTCCTTATTGGAAGTTGGGGGTATAATGCTACAGTTACAACCAAATGCTTACAACACTCTTACAACCTTCACCCATTGCTGACATGTGGGCCATGGCCCACATGTCAGCAATGGGTGAAGGTTGGAAGAGTGTTGTAAGCATTTGGTAGTAGACTTAGCATTATTGATGTCTTATTCCAGGCTTAGTTGGTTGTGCTGTTTGGCTTTTACATGGAAGGCCTAGGTTCGAGTCTGTTGTTTGGGTTCTGTAGAATTTTTCTATTATTAACATTTTTTGGGTGCTATTATATGCTTTAACTTAGTATGGAACAATTTTTGGGACTATTAATGGCCATTCTCCGTTCCTCTAACACGGAGAATGGTACATTTAGGACGGAGAATTATACATTTAGGACGGTAAATGGTACATTTAGGACAGAGAATGGTAAATGTAGGACATAGAATGATACATATAGGACGGAGAATGGTCCATATAGGACGGAGAATGGTACATTTAGGACGGAGGTAGGACGGAGAATGATACATGTAGGACGGAGAATGGTACATATAAGACGGAGAATGGTACATTTAGGACTGTTCTGTAGGGTTGTGAATTTTAAATAGTTTGGCTGTTTAGTTTTGTTTTGAATCTACATAAATTGGTTTTGAAGGCTCGTGAAGATGAATTAGTTTGGCTATTTGGCTGTTAATGGCCATTCTCCGTTCCTCTAACACGGAGAATGGTACATTTAGGACAGAGAATTGTACATTTAGGACGACGAATGGTACATTTAGGACGGAGAATGGTAAATGTAGGACGGAGAATGATACATGTAGGACGGAGAATGGTCTATATAGGACGGAGAATGGTACATTTAGGACGAAAGTAGGACAGAGAATGATACATGTAGGACGGAGAATGGTACATATAAGACGGAGAATGGTACATTTAGGACTGTTCTGTAGGGTTGTGAATTTTAAATAGTTTGGCTGTTTAGTTTTGTTTTGAATCTATATAAATTGGTTTTGAAGGCTCGTGAAGATAAATTAGTTTGGCTGTTTGGCTATTAATGGCCATTCTCCGTTCCTCTAACACGGAGAATGGTACATTTAGGACGGATAATTGTACATTTACGACGGCAAATGGTACATTTAGGACGGAGAATGGTAAATGTAGGACGGAGAATGATACATGTAGGACGGAGAATGGTCCATATAGGACGAAGAAAGGTACATTTAGGATGGAGGTAGGACGGAGAATGATATATGTAGGACGGAGAATGGTACATATAAGACGGAGAATGGTACATTTATGACTGTTCTGTAGGGTTGTGAATTTTAAATAGTTTGGCTGTTTAGTTTTGTTTTGAATCTATATAAATTGGTTTTGAAGGCTCGTGAAGATGAATTAGTTTGGCTGTTTGGCTGTGTAAATAGATTTTAAAGGGTTGTGAAAAAGAAACCAATATTTTTGTATCGATCACCATTAATTATGGTAAATGGCACTGATACCACTAATATGAGTAGAATTTGCACCGCCAGAATTCATTTTGAATAAGGTAAAATCTGTGTTGGAAAATGGCGAAATCTCTTGGATATGATTACACTGATATGTTGTATTAATGGTAAAATCTGTGTTAGAAAATGTCAAAATCTCAGAAGTGAGCCGTCTTAGGCGTCATTATATCACAGTTCATTTTATTTATAAAAAAATTAATCATGTAAAAAATTAGTATTGACAAAAGTAAAATTTTATCAAAATGGAGAATCGAACTCATAAAAAATATCTTGTATGTAGACTAGTAAAAATATAAAGAAATGCATGCATGCATGCATGCATGCTAACGTTTTCACCATTCACCCCAGGAATGATAGATCATATCTAAATTATTATACATCTCGTATACAGGTTCCCCTGGTACTGGGATTAAATTTTCAAAGGATTTTTTAAACGTTTGTATTGAATAACAAATTTTTCAGAGTTCGTCGTCGAAGATCACGTTGAAGCACCCACGTATGTCGAGCATGCGAAGACCCTTGCAGTTGCATATGATAAATCGCAGCGTATCTCCATTGAACATGCCGAATCCCATATGTCGGTGCTTGAGACGCGGCATCGAATCAGCCACGGCCTTTTTCTCCGCCTCATTTTTCGTGTCCAGCACGTACATGTTCCTGAGCATGAAATCTGGAGGGGGCATGTTCCTACTCAGCTTGACCAGACGTTGGCAAGACTTTTCGGCGGAAGATATTCCAGTCGACGTGATATAGAGGCAGTAGCTAATATCGAGTTCTTCCAGCACAGGAAGAAACTCCAAGTGTCTCACGAAAGTTTCATCACTCACGTCGCACTTCGGAATGCGCAGCACCCTTAGAAATTTCCTACTGTATTATAAAAATGGGAAAACATCAATAGAAATTAACAAAAGTATACGTAAAATTTTGTAATAGAAAAAATAAAGTATTAGAATAAGACCAAATAAAATTTTGCACTGGCCTTAAACATGCAAAAGAGAAGGCTGCTTCATCGAGCTTGTACGCGGAGAAGGACCCTAGATATCCCCCACTGCGAGCCACGAGCTTCATTACGGTCAAAATAATCTGAAGGGACCGTTGAGCGCCTTCCACCACGAACGGCAAACTGGGGCCACGTTACACATTACCTCGTCCGTCGGCATCCTCGACAGTACCAGTATCATCGAAAGAATCTCGGTAGGGATGACGGTCCATCCGCTGTAGTTGATCTTGCTCCTCTCCATTGCGACTGTTCTTCTTCTTTTTTCCTTTGTTTCTCTCTAGTCGGATGGGTTCTCTTATTTGGAAAAGGCTATTTAACCCCTCGTTTATGCAGGTATAACCCGCTCGTGGAGGGGTGTGACCGAACAAGGCACGACTCTATTAGGAAATAACGATAATGCCACTGTATTAATATTAGCAATTAGTCGTTTGGGCTCCCAACATATTTGAGTGATGCCATCTCCCATTATGTGGCATCTGACATGGCAGATGACATAACAGCTGACATGATAAATTTTAACCCCAAAAATTAATTACCCAAATTTTTTTAATGTTAATGTTAATGTCAATATTAATATTAATGTTAATGTTAATGCTAATGCTAATGTTAATGTTAATATTAATATTAATATTAATGTTAATATTAATGTTAATATTGATCAATGTTAATTTAATATTAAATTATTTATTTACTATTAATATTTATTTTAATATTAATTTTATTGTTAAATTTTGCCATGTCAGCTGTCATGTTAGCAACCATGTCATATGTCACATAATGGAAGATAGTCTCACCCAAATTTTTTGGGAGTAAATAGCATTTTTGTAATATTAGTTTTAATTATATTGTAAATTTTAAATTAACAGAAAAGCCAATGTAGATTTAATATTAATGCTACTGTAAAATTTTCCCGATCATACCTCGATACTTACGTTTGTCGACCGAGTTACCGTCTTCATCATTATCAAGTTTTCACCCGAATCATCGTCATCGCTGGGACGTGATACCGTACGAGCCTGGAGTTGCGCTTGTGCAAGGCAAGATAACAGATTCACAATAGTGTTTATAGCTCAAATTGATAACATAAGCAGCGGAAGGAAAACGTAGTATACAACAAGAATCTCTTTTATTGATAATGAACTGAAGGTTACAACGGCTCTGAATAGCCTAACTTAACATGCCAATTGGCTACAACGCTCATGATCTCTCTAGCTCACAAAGGAGTACATTGTTCCATACAATATGCCTCTTTATAGCCAACAAGTAGTCTTCGGCTGAACATCTCCATGTCGCAAGTCCGAACGCCAATACGGTAGCTCCTCTTGAACGCTAAGGACTCCATGCCTCGGCACGTCCAAGCCGAGCCCCGCCTCGAGCCGAACATATCCTGAACTTGGCCACTACCGTGTCCCTGCGGCAGATACAGTTAGACATAATCTTAACATAAACATAGTGATCGTGCTCATCTATGTCCCATTTTGCCTAGCCTGCAAGGTTAGAACTTTAAATAAGAAATCATATCATTTCACTCGACCAACCAACCGTAAACTTAAACATATGCATAAGGGTGGCAGGCCCTGCGCCTGCACCCAGCGCTAATCTCAGCCCACCGGCCCTATCTATATGAAGGTCACGGTGTTTCGCACCGTAATACATCTTTGGCATCCTTATGTGTAAGACTATGATCGCTTCGATACGGGTTGCTAGCCCAATATCCGAAGGATCCCAAACTTACTGATATCATAGCTTATCACAACACTGGACGGTCGTAACCCGTCCTAATGATGTACACCATAAATACCATACATAATTCCCTCCTTTGAACTACTCGGTTGAATTAAGATGATGTGCACCATAAATACCATACATAAATACCAACACTGGACGGTCGCAACAATATCATAGCTTATTGAGTATATTATATTGACATTGCTTGTCCTCCATTCGGAGTTGACCGTTATCGACAGGTTTTGATATTATAACTGTTGTTAGATAGTAGAACTAGACAGCATTCTACGTCGTTTCTGCGGTGTAGGCTGGGACGCTGTCACGCACTCATGCCCTTACTCCAGGTACGGGTCGTGATAGGGTGCACGAGAAAGGAACAATGTCGCTACCGATTCGGTTGGGACCGATAGGTCGGAATCGGCCGGGCCGATCGAACGGGAACGGTTGAATTAAGATCCATTCCACGTTATGGAGTGGCTTCTCTGGAACTAAGTCCCATATTCAGCGGGTTGCAGGTGATCGCGTTGGCGACGTCAGCACAGCCAACCAGTCGCTCGCTTGAAGCAAGTCTAAGGCGAGTGGCTGACCTCCTTCGCCTCGTCCCTCTTCGACGTCACTGGCATCACAAGCCATCCTGGACGTATAGCTTTGTTAAACGGGGTCCTTTCAACGCAAGTAGCTAGCTCCGATGCAAGTCCCCGCTTAACCTGTGCTGAAACCTTATGCACGACTATACCCTATTTCCTCCTAGGTCGAAACGGTCCCGTGGCCCCGGGTTGCTGATCGAGGAAACTACCTCCTTGTCGACAAGTTGTCCATAACCGTGCGAAGACATAGCCTACATTATCTTTGAAAACTCAATCCCTTTCCCGTGTTTGTGCCCTTGTATTTATCCTTTCATTCGCAACAACATTATCGATTTACCTAGGAAGGGGGTCGAGAAGAGGAGGGTCAGCCACTCACCTTGAGTTTACTTCAGGCGAAAGAATGGATCTTAATTCAACCGTTTCCGTTCGATCGAGTCAATCGATCCCGACCGAATCGATAGCGACAGTGTTCCTTTCTCACACACCCCGTGGACGGAGTACGGGGCACGATGTAGAGACGGGGCACTACAGCTATAGACTAAGATGTCGTCTATGAACACTATCACGAACTGATCCAAAATAGTGCATGAAGATACGATTCATGGGGTCCATGAATATGGCTGGCACACTGGTCGCTCCAAATGGCATAACAAGGAAATCCTAATGTCTATACCTCGATCTGAATGATGTCTTCTGGATGACTTTCTCTCTGACTCTGATCTGATGGTACCCTCATGACTGCAAGTCAATATTCGAGAATACAGGCGCTCCCTTGAGCTGATCAAATAAATCATCAATGTACGATAATCAACACATAATCTTGACGTACCATCCTTCTTCTTCACAAGAAGCATCGGTGCTCCCCAAGGCGATCTACTAGCACGAATGAATCCTTTGGTTCTGAGTTCTTCGTCGAGCTTGTACAAGATTTCCAACTTTGAAGGTCATGGTGTCGTCCCTGGAATCAAGTCGATGGTGAAAACTCTGCCTCACCGGAAAATGAAAACTCTGCCT
The DNA here is from genome assembly GCA_029216955.1 of Iris pallida. Taxonomy (NCBI): domain Eukaryota; kingdom Viridiplantae; phylum Streptophyta; class Magnoliopsida; order Asparagales; family Iridaceae; genus Iris; species Iris pallida. Next base: position 44,761,088 of record JANAVB010001800.1, read on the forward strand.
CACCGAGAATACCAAAAATAATCTTTCCAATATGGCAGTCTATTCTTGTGTATTGCTCCTTCAACCAATCCATTCCTAGGCCAAGGGACCGATTCGGCCCGCAGCAAAAGGGTCGTCGTCTAACCCAGCTATAGTCCGTGATGGCTTGACATTGCCAGTGGCCTTCACACCCTTTCACTGCTTAACAAATGCACGTGACACGGGACGGTGCTTGCTATACTTCGATAGCCCAACAAAACTCTTTTCTAATGTGTTCGTGCAACGACTTGACAAGCAAGGGCTATGTCAAGCCTAGCATCGAGGGAACGTGCTGTGCACGCGTTCGACTTGAACAATCAAGTTCTTTGGGTGCATAGACTTATCCAAGAAGCGGTGAAATACGACTTAAACTAGGGACAAGCGAATGTTAATATTAATTGTAGTTCCAATTACATAAATAAAAAGAATGCAATTTTAACTTTAACTAGTTTGAAGTAAATGTTAAATCCAAAACTATTTTAAATTTTAGTAGTAATATTAGTTTCAATAATATTAAAATTTTAAATTAACAGGAATGTCACGGTATTAGAAACCTAGCTAGCAGATGTCACGTTGCTCGGGGCTCGGTTAGTGTTCGTCTAAACTCGTACGTGCGAACTAGTTATTAGTAATGATAACCAAAAATTGAATTTTAAGTTTAAAATCTAGTCGAGCTCGATCCTTCCTCTTTATCCCATCTCCCACACTCTCTCTCTCTCTCTCTCTCTCTCTCTCGGGTTCTCTCTCACAGGTTGTGTTCCTTAATACAACAGATCTCGTAGCATTAAATGCTCTGCATGCGTTATCCTACACAATTTAATAATAAACACTGATACCATATCATTAGAAGAGCAAAAGTTGTCTTGGAAGTCGTAAAAAATTACTTTGTATTGTCTTCTCAATACTTTTTTTGCATTGGAGATGACTTTTTAAACTTATTGTCATTTGTGAATATAGCCGCCTATGCAAGTTATTGTCTTCTGCCTCATGCCACATAGGATACACAACACATAACAAGACAATAGGGTTTCGTAGCATTACCCCCTATGCATGTGTTATCCTACAGAAGAGGGCCACGTGGAGATTGCTAATGCATGCTTCCTCATGCGTTATTAGCTACACAATTTAATAATACATGTACCCAGAAGACGAGAAAGTTGTGTTGTTGGAAGTTGTTTCCTTAAAATTATGCTTGCTCCTAGAATCACTCAAGATTTTTCATGAGCCATCAAAAGAGGGCCACGTGGCGGAGTTACAAGAAAGACGAAAAGGTTGTGTTGTTGCCTTGCTGGAAGTTGTTTCTTCCTGAATAATACTTTTTGTACATCCAAATTGTACTTTCAAACTGTCCATCCTTACGTGGCAGCTGACGTGATATATTGATCTGGCAGCTGGCGTGGTAATTTTTTTATAAATAAAACTAAAAATAAAAATTAACATTAAAGTTAATATTAACATTAACATTAATATTAATATTATCGTTAACAACAAGAATAATATTAATATTAACATTAACCTTAACATTAATATTAACATAAATTAATATTGACATTAAATTAACATTGATATTAACGTTAAATTATTATAGAGAAAATTGGGTAGTTAACTTTTTGGATTAAAATTTGCCATGCCATCAGTCATGTCAGATGACACACTATTATTTAACTTGCCACATCAGATGGGAGGGCTATATATTAGAGGGTCAATTTGGAGGTACGAATATAGCATTACTCTTTCTTCTTGTATTGTTTTTTGTCCTTCGTTTCTTCTGCTGGTTTCTAACACACTCTATTTTCTTCAATGTCGACGTCACATGGAGAAAGTGATCGTCGTGTGGAAGATTTAGTCGATGAAGAAAGCCTCCTTTCAAGAGGACTATCAGATGATTTGGATGATGAGCAAAGTTTGGAAGATGTTAGCTTAGGAGACAGTAAAGAACAAGATGAAGACATCAACGCAAACAACGAAATGTTATTTCGTATCACCCTTTCTAATGGATTTAAGAAATACATTATATTTTTACATCTATTTCTCATGTTTATTTTGTTTTATTCTGTTCTTAGGGACGACGGTGAATCTACATTGGATTTCGATGCAGCGACGATGAAAAAAATATTGTAATCTGCCAACATTAACAAAGATCCAAAACAACTCTTAGAAGAAGATATTGTTGGCCTACAGTTCAACTCTATTGAAGAAGCAGAGATATTCTACCGGATATATTCAAAAGCATATGGTTTCAGTATTAGAAAGAACGAGGTAAAGAAAAATAAATCTGGGATGGTGATGATCCGTAGTTGGTGTTGTTCGAATGCGGGATTCAGACACAAGAAATACAAGGAAGCTCCAAACAGGGTTCGTGAGCCAAGAAGTGAAAGCAGAAGTGGTTGTAAAGCAATTTTTCGTATTGGGTACACCCATAAAACAAAGATGTGGTCCGTCAAAAAATTTCATGTACATCACAACCATAACCTGGCGAATGATTATGAAACATTTTTTTGAGATCCCATCGTAAGATATCACCCGCAGAGTTGGAAGAAATTAAGATTATGAAGCAATCAGGGATGGAGACTGGAGCGATATGGAATTTAATTGTCCAGAAGAAAGGTGGCTGGGATAAGGTTGGATGGACGAGAAAGGATTTATACAACGCTCTAGCTCAAGATAGTAGAGCACTAGATGATGTTCATGCTACGACAACACTTACATTTCTTCAATCTAAGGAGGGCAGTGACCCAGATTTCTTCTACGAGTACAAGGTAGACGAAGATTCCAGATTGACCCATCTCTTTTGGGCTGACGGTGCATGTCGATTCGATTACGAATTATTTGGAGATTCACTAGCATTCGATTCTACATATAAAACAAATAGAAGTCAAATGCCGTTGGTGGTTCTAGTGGGTACAAACAATCATACGATAACTTGTGTGTTTGGGTTTGCAATTATCCATAATGAGACTGCAGAGACATATTCTTGGGTTCTAGAAAAATTCCTCGAGTGTATGAATGGCAAATTACCAGTGACAGTTCTCATGGATGGTTGCAGATACATGAATAAAGCAATTGAGGATTTAATGCCCAGCGTAGTTCATCGAACGTGCTCATGGCATATCCTAAATAAAGCTGCCAAACATGTACACCGAGAGGGTCTTCACAATAAACTGAGTCTTCTGATTAAAAGGTACATCGCACACACTTGCTACTTTACTTTGAAGTATGTTGTTGTTACAATATCACAACTTTAGTTACTGTCCATGCTTTCTAAACAGGTACTATTCAGTCGAAGAATTTGAAAACCGTTGGCAGCAGATGCTAACAGATTATAATATAGAGAACAATGAGTGGACCACTGCATTGTACAGAACGAGGGAGCGATGGGCAGACACATTCCTACGTGGAAATTATTTTGGCGGTTCTACTGCAACAAATAGATGTGAATCTATGAACGTATTTCTGAAAAGGTTTTTGAATGAGAATCTACCACTATGGAAGGCCCTTCAAAATTGTGACTACGGTTTGGCGGCCTTACGTTACGGCCAGATGGGTAAGCATGTCACTGATAAACTCTCAACACCAGTTGTGAATCAAACTAGCATGGCCGTAATAGAAGGTAAATTTGCCGCAATTTATACTAAAATGGTGTTTATAGATGTAAGGAAGGAAATCACACGTTCTGATGCATATACTGTTCTCCATCATCACATCATAAGAGAAGCAGATGTTTGCACTGTCCAAAAGTATATGTCGCCAGACAGTGTCAACCGGAAGGTTATATTTGATCCGGCCGACAACATCATAAATTGTGAATGCTTGTGGATGGAGACCAAGGGGATTCCTTGTAGGCATATTTTTTCAGCAATGAAGAGATTGCAAATTGGAGATATTCCAAAGAACTTGATAAAATCTCGTTGGCTCAAGGATTGCAAAGGGAGTTATCTCTCCGGATCTGGCTCAGAAAGAAGATTCATCCACCCAGACAGTATTGAGAGCAGAAGGTATGGTGCTATTAATGAACAAGTTAATCTGTTTACATACTATTGTAAAAAATCAAGCAAAATTCAAGAGAGGGGAACGGAGTTGATGTCGTCTGTTCTGATGGAGTTGCAAGAAATTATGACCGATATTGGTGAAGAAGAACAAATGGTAGCTGATGCAGTTCATGGAGTGCATGAAGCTTTAAAAGAGCCAAATCCGGTAGCAACAAAAGGAAGGCCTTCTCAAGGGAAATTAAGCCAGCCTACAGAAAGTCAGCCTATCCCGAAGCCTAGAGTATGTAGAGTTTGTAAAAAATCGGGTCACAATTTTCGTAATTGTAAAGTACGAAAGCAAAATAGCAACAAAGAGCAAATGGAATAAAATGAAACGTCGTTGACTTAAGACAATGTCTTTCTTATGTGGCAAGATGTCATTCACACGAGATAATTAGATAAAAAAAATGTTCTCCAATACAAAAGTTTGAGCAGATAATTAGATAAAAATGGAGAATATCAAATTCCAAGTTCAAAACGGAGTATATCAAAAATGGAGAAAATATGTTCTCCGTGCAGTTCAAAATGGAGAATATCATTCTCCGTTTCAAATGACACGGAGAATATCATTCTCCGTTTCAAATTAAAATGGAGAATGAACATTCTAATGTGTTTTTAACACTGGGAAACTTATTCTCCGTTTCAAATAAATGGAGAATACCGTTCTCCGTTCCAAATTAAACGACGAATAGAATCCTCAATCGTTTTAATACTGGGAACGGCATTCTCCGTGCAGTTCAAAACGGAGAATATAATTCTCCGTTACAAATGAAACAGAGAATATCATTCTCCGTTTCAAATTAAAACGGAGAATGAACATTCTAATGTATTTTTAACACTGGGAATGCTATTCTCCGTGTAATTCAAAACGGAGAATTCTATTCTCCGTTTAATAAAACACGGAGAATGCTATTATGGTGTCGTGGTTACAATGCTAGACTTCTATTTCAGAGGTCATTGGTTCAAATCTTGACTATAACAAAATTTTGTTTTATTTATAATTTTTTTGTAAGTTATGTATGGGGCCCATTTAAAAGGGAAAAAACTTTGATACAGGAGGGAAACTTTGATACAGTAGGGGGTATCAAAGTTTTGATACCCCCTATGTATGACATGTGGGCCATCTCAAAATTTATGTGTATATATATATGTTTACACGTTTTACAAAGCAGGAGGGGCCCACATGTCATACATAGGGGGTATCAAAACTTTGATACAGTAGGGGGTATCAAAGTTTTGATACCCCCTATGTATGACATGTGGGCCCCTCTTAAAATTTATGTGTGTATATATACGTGTACACATTTTATAAAGCAGGAAGGGCCCACATGTCATAGATAGGGGGTATCAAAACTTTGATACCCCCTACTGTATCAAGAAAAAAACTTTGATACAGTAGGGGGTATCAAAGTTGGCAGAATTCGAAGGGGCAGATTCATTGGTATTAATGGCATATAAATGGCAGTAGTTGGAAGAGTTTGTTCTAGTCTTACTTAGCTTTACTTGAGAAGGGAGAGTTATTCCATGCCTATAAATGACAGTAGTGTAGGGAGAGTTTGTTCTCATCTCACTTAGCTTTTCTTGTGGAGATAGACTCTACCGATCCTCCGCCCTGGCAAGACGCTTTTCTCTTGGTTGTCGATCTCCTCGTTCGAAGAAGCTTTGGTGGTGAAGTCCTTCAGAAGACTAAGATGTGCCTGGGTTTGGATTTATTGCCAACCTACGCTCTGTCGAAGCGCCCGTACGTTGATTGGCTCGAACTATGCACGGTGTTCCTTTGCCGCAAGGAGTTCATTTCTTCAACGTGTTCCATTGGTCCGATGATGCACGGTGGTGAAGTCCTTCAGAAGACTGAGATGTACCTGGGTTTGGATTTATTGCCAACCCACGCTCTGTCGAAGTGCCCGCACGTTGATTGGCTCGGACTATGCACGGTGTTCCTTTGCTGCAAGGAGTTATTTCTTCGACATATTCCATGATGAAGAAGGATGCCTTTGCGCGGTGCTCTGTCTCAAGGAATTCTTTTGCCTCAGTGAGTTCCTTTGCTCGGATGATGCACGATGAAGTGACTTGCCTCAAGGAGTCATCCAACGGTTCCTATGCTCTGACGATGCACGATGAAAAACATCTACCACGTGGACACGAACTGAAAGACGACAGAGAACAACACTCCTTCACAGTCGAAGCTTTCAATTGAATTCCTTGAGGCAAATCACTTCATCGTGCATCGTCAAAGCAATGGAACTCCCTGAACAAAGGAACTCCGTGCATAGTCAGAGCAATGGAACTCCATGAACAAAGGAACTCCGTGCATAGTCAGAGCGAATCAAAGTGCGAGCGCTCCGACAGAGTGTGGGTTTGGATTTATTGCGCTCGCACTTTGATTCGCTCTGACTATGCACGGAGTTTCTTTGTTCATAGAGTTCCATTGCTCTGACTATACAGGAAGTTCCTTTGTTCAGGGAGTTCTATTGCTCTGACGATACACGATGAAGTGATTTGCCTCAAGGAATTCAATTGAAAGCTTCGACTGTGAAGGAGTGTTGTTCTCTATAGTCTTTCAGTTCGTGTCCACGTGGTAGATGTTCTTCATCGTGCATCGTCAGAGCATAGGAACCGTTGGATGACTCCTTGAGGCAAGTCACTTTATCGTGCATCCTCCGAGCAAAGGAACTCACTGAGGCAAAGGAACTCACTGCCTCAAGGAATTCCTTTGCCTCAAGGAGTTCCATTGCTCTGCGATGCCCGCACGCAGCTCACATTCAACTTTTTTCTTGATAGTAGGATTTTATGTAGTATTTCAGACTTTCATAAAGTAAATGTAACTCAAAAAGTCAAACTTTTCGTGGTTTTCACAATGTAAATGTAACTCAAAAATGATTTTATTATAAAAGACAGCAGAGCAGACATTATAAAAGACAGAAGTTCTCTTGAAATCTAATTCTTAGCCCATACTAACCTCATCATTGTAGTCTTCTTAGCCCATACCAACCTCGTCATATTCTCATCAAGCTCATCTTCATTCTCCTTTTCAAACTAAACGGAGAATAACATTCTACGTTTCGAAAGACACGGAGAACGTCATTCTCCGTTTAAATAAAAACGGCGAATGAACATTTTAATATTTTTTACCACTGGGAATGTTATTCTCCGTTTCAAGACAGCCGGAGAATGTTATTATCCGTTCCAAAATAAACGGTGAATAGAATCCTCAAACGATTTAATTTAAACGGAAAAGTTATTCTCCGTTTCAAGTAAACGGAGAATTCCATTCTCCGTTTCAAGTAAACGGAGAATTCCATTCTCCGTTCCAAATAAAACAGAGAATATAATCCGAAGGGGCAGATTCATTAGGAATAAATGGCATATAAATGGTAGAATTCATTGGTATTAATGGCATATAAATGGCAGATTCATTGGTATTAATGACAATAAAAGTGACTGCCACTTGGCGCATGAGTTCGAGTTGTTAAATTTTGCCAATAAATGGCAGAAGTTGGGAGAGCTTATTATAAAAATGACTGCAACTTGGCTCATGAGTTCGAGTTGTTTCATATGTAAATAAAAGTCAAACTTTTCGTGGTTTTGACAATGTAAATGTAATTCAAAAATAATTATATTATAAAAGCAGAGCTTATAAAAGACAGAAGTTCCTTGCCCAATTACATCATAATTACATTGTTGTTTTACAATGTCATTGCTTAGTTCGTGTTACATATTTGCTTGAAAGCAACTCCTTAGCCCATGCCAACCTCATCGTTGTCATCTTCTGGTGAGTTTCATTGTCATTTCCTCCTGGTATTTCGAAGGGAGGAGTCGTTAACATATTTATATAATACGCCGTGTACAAGAGGCAGTTGGATGCCCGTTGTTGTGGGCAATTTGGAGAACAATTCAGCACTTTGCTCTCATACTCCATCTTCGTCGGGCATCTCTCCCTCATCATATCAACTTTTCTCCTGACGATAGGCTCTAAGGTGTTCTTTATTAATTCTGCATCCACCTTGCACTTATCGTACGTGTTTTGCCTCAAGGAGTTGTAGTGTGTCCAGTCGTAGGAGATAAAGTTAAATGTGAGCAGAGTATAGTGTTTGATGGATGCATTAAAGAGTGGGATGAATAACAACTCTATGTCGTCCTCCAAACCCATGACGAAGTCTACTAACTCTGTTTGGATGTGATTGGGGCGCCGGCTTTTGCTTCTAGATCAGTGGCACGTCCTTTGAACTAGACGGGGCACACCTTTTACTGCCTTGAATTTCTCTCAGCTTCCTTATTATTATGTCCAGTATGCCAGCCTCCATGTCGTCATAGTTGAGTATGTCTTGCATGTCTACTGCCGACAGCTGGACTGAAACTCCTTTTTCATACTTTTCTGGATAAAATGTGTATACAATATCACTGCACATAAATTTAGTTTAGATTAAATTAATAAAGATAGATTCTCATTACATAATTATGAAAAAAGTCTAGAAAAAACGAAAGAAAAAAAGGGTTCAGAATACATACTTTGGAGAATTCTTTCTGGGAATTACGATGTCGATGTATTGCTTCTTCAGCTCTTCATCCGCATATTTCCAAAGTAAGAGTTCATCGCATTCCCTTAGTATGACGTGGTTCTTCTTTAATTCAGCCATTTTGGCGTCTCCTCCGAATTTTGGAGCGGCATTAACCTTCCGCTTTTTATTAGCCTCTCCAACTGTATTGCTTTTTATTAACTTCTTTTCCCCCGATCCTTCTCTTCTTTTGGCTTCTTTTGGAGCAGCAAGTTCAGCAGCTGCTTGAATCTCCTCACGCTGAAGTGCTACAACCATGGCTTGGAGATCAACAATTTTCCCATCCTTTTTATTGGCTTCAATATTAAACGATTCAATTTTATTTTGAAGCCCCCTTTTCTCCTCAACGAGCCTTTCATTTGTTTCTCTGAGTTGCTCGGTTGTTCACACTGAAATAAAACAAACAACAATGAAATGTATGATGTGAACCTAACACGGAGAATGACATTCTCCGTGTAATATAATACGGAGAATAGCATTCTCTGTTTGGAATTACACGGAGAATAACCTTTCCAGTATCGAAATGATAGAGAATAGCAATTATCCGTTTCAAATAACACGGATAATGCCATTCTCCGTGTTATAATACACGGAGAATAGTCATTCTCCTGAAAGATTACAAATCAGAAATTTGAAATAGAACAGATTTTACCTTGTGCATGTTGCTCTGATTTAAGAACAGAATTCTGCTTTCTCAAATCCTCCAGTTCATGCACAGAGCCCTCCATCACAACGTTGACTGCACGTTGTTGTGCTTCTTGTGCCTCGAGCTCTTTCAGCTTTTCTTTGAGTTTCTCGTTCTAAAGATTGGCTGCACGTAACTGCGCTCCTTGTGCCTCCATCTCTTTTAACTTTTCTTTGAGTTCTTCATTCTGCGCAAGAATATCAGAATGATGTCTTCTCAAATCATCCAGTTCATGCATAGAGCCCTCCATCACAACGTTGACTGCACGTTGTTGTGCTTCTTCTGCCTCGAGCTCTTTCAGCTTTTCTTTGAGTATGGCATTCTCAAAGTTGGCTGTACGTAACTGCGCTTCTTGTGCCTCCATCTCTTCTAACTTTTCTTTGAGTTCTTCATTCTGCGCAAGAATATCAGAATGATGTCTTCTCAAATCCTCCAATTCCTTTGCTGAGTCGTCCATCACAGCGCCCATTTCATGATGCTGTGGTATCCGTTGTTCATCAAAATTATCCCCACCTGCTTCTTGGTGTTCTTCCTCTCCCTCTTTTTCAACTTCTTCTATAGGTGGCTCATCTTCTTTGTGCCATTCTTCTTCCCCAACAGGTATAACCAGATCTTCAAATATCATCTTCGATCTCATTTTGTTGTGATAATCAGCCTTGAGAAAGTTTGAAATTTTGTACCCATTCCATGTGAAAAATCTTGGGTAATCAGGAATTGGGGCGAACTTCCTTTCCACAAATTTACTATGTTCTGCAAACCAATAGAGGAAGTATATTGTGCAACCTTCCAATTTGTGGAAAGCCATTTAGAAATCCTCTTGTTCAGTTTTACTTCTACTCCTCTTTATGCTATCCATTACATATGACAGGATTAACCTTGGCCAGCATATACTGTTGATGACGTCCACACTGTCTACCAAGGCCAAGAATCTGTACGGCAAATTTGAACCGCCAGACTTTGTAAAGAATACTGTTTGGCACAAGTGGAAGATTATTAGCTTGGCCAAATCATCTGGATTAACATCGTTATCTCCGCCACGAAGCCGTCGTAACAATTCAGAGAACTTGTCTCTCACTTCCTTATTCGTGACTTCTGAGTGTTTGCCCTTGGTATTAGCCAGCAATCTTGTGAAATGATCTCTACACAGGCTCAATGATGCTGGTCGTGTGGGCTGCTGTTGTTTTTTCTTTATCAATCTTCTTTAATAAACATCATCATCGCTTTCTTCATTCAGCGGTAGACCGAATATGACTGCCATATCCTCGACGCTTGGCGCAATTTTAACAGTGGTGCTCAATTCAAAGCACCCGACGCCATCTTCTTCTTCTGTGTAACTTGCAATTAAATTCTCAAGCCCTTCGGAGACCTTGGCCACTTCGGAGACGTGGACTCTGTTTTGGTAGAAAATCTTGACAAAATTCCAGAAATCGGTATTCTTCAAGGAACCAATAACTGGCTCAGGTAAACGGCCAACATCTCGATTGACCTCCTCCATAAGATTTAGCATTGGCTTGAAGGGAGAACAGAAAAGTCTTGAATCCTTATTCCTGACAGATTTTTTTCTACAAAACAAAAAAAAAAATTAGGTCGGAGAATGGCCATTCTTATGGGTTTTAACACTGGAAACGACATTCTCCGTTTCAAGTTAGACGGAGAATGCCATTCTCCGTTCCAAATTAAACGGCGAATAAAATTTAACATTCAAATGCATTTTATGACGGAGAATGTCATTTTCTTTGTAATATATACAGAATTTGCGAACATAAAATCAAAGTTATACCTTCTGTTTGCACTTCTTCTTGCACTTCTTTTTGTTTAGCAACTTTTTCTTTTTTACTTTGTGCAACTTTCTTAGAATAGAGTTTCCGTTGTTCTCTGTCTATCGCTTTTGGATTTTCTGTAACTGGTGCATCTTCTCTAATTGGTGATGCTGCCGATGATAATTCTGCCGCTGATGCCGACATGGTGTGAATATTGCGAATGGGGAGGAAGGTTTGAAGATTTTGGAGGAGAATGACCTAGGTTTGAGTACAGAGTGGAGTATGGAAGAAGAGGAAGCTTCGAAACGGTTTTCTTTTTTCTTTTTTTTAATAAAAGGGTTCGGGGGTGTTTTGAATTAATTAGAAGGGCAAAAATGTCATTCGATGGAAGGGCAAAAGACTCATTTCTGCTTAATTATATTAATTTGAAGGGCAAAAATGATTCTGCTTAATAAAAAAGAATCGAAGCCGTTTGACAAAAATGTCATTACAACTCAACAAAACAAATGAACATAATACATTAGGGGTTTCCATACATTAGATATAAAAGAAGAAAAAAAAATCATCGTCTTCCGTATTCAATCATTTCAGATTGGACTTCTTTTTTAGCTCTTCATTGTGCTCTGAAGTTGTAATCCATTCAGCAGCTTTGCGTCTTTCCTTTCCCGTATCAAACTGCATATAACAAACATAACATCAAAAATATTGCTCTAAAAAGTTAAAGTTTTTGACGACATATTTTCAGACTTACATCGAGAGAACGGTAGTCTAGACTACATCGGTCTTTCATGAATGATATTATAAAAATCCCACAATCAACATAATTGCCTTGGCGGGGAACATAAGAAGGACGTTTTATTGCAAAAGTAGAAAAGCTGAACCTAGCATCTCTCAACTTCAAAATCTCTTCTTGGAGAAAGAGATCCAAATTTGAAAGCTACAATTACCAGAATACAATATGTATTAGTATACCGCGTATCTTGTACCCAATTCATAAAAATTGATGAATATGAGCTTACTATTTCTTTTATGACTGTTTTGCTTTGAATCGGATCATCTTTAGATGCAAGTGAGTCCCAAATTTCAACAGTCCTTTTTTTAACCAAAACTCTTGCAAGAGTATAGTGTTCGCCCAAATGAATGGGTATGTATATCTGAATCAGGATAATTAGGTAAAACAAATAAGTAAATTTTCAGAAAATTAGGATTAATATTTAAACATAAATACATTAATACCTCTTTACAAGTGCTTAAAGATCCCGTGTAATCCTGAAAATATTTAAACTTCTTCCATATTTCATGAGGCTTTTTGTCGGATGGAGGTAACGTTGCTTTCTACATACACATCAATTAATACATTACGAAGGACAAACAAACGAGAAAATTGTTAATGCATATGCATTGAAGAATAAAATGCTCACTCACCAATATCCTTATTGGTAAAAACCATACATTAGTTTTATTGGAGGTTCTTTTCCGTTCGTCCGCGGTGAGAAGAGCAGAGACAATACCTACAATCTGAATAAATCATTAAAAATGTCAGCGATGGAATCGAAGTAAACATAGATGGCATCTAAGAAGAAATATACTATCTATACATACCCCATTGCTAATTTTCGTTAAAGGAGCTAAGGTCTTAATCTCAAACCGAGACACATAGTTTTTGTTGCAAGATGATATTATTTCTCTAAGAAAAGAAACGAATAAATTAGGAGAAAAAAACTGTTGAAATTAAATCAAAACTCATATTACTTACTCGTCAGGTCTATCATCTGCAAAAATATAGTCGTAATATCTCGAAGAAACACTAGTACAATTGCTAGGCTTCGAGGTTGAACCCCTTATTAAATTTTTCGATGGTGTGACCGGATGTAAATTTCTACGCATTCTTTTAGAAGGACTGATAAAGTCAGTTTCTTCTATAGGGGACAATGCGAGCATTCGGTCCAATGCTTTACTACGATACTGTAGCTCCATGTCCTCCTCATCGGAAGAAGATACAACAGAAACCACCTTCACATTATTAAATGCTCCAGATGAAGATGCCTTCTTCAAAGCTGGAGATTCTTCAAACTTCTCAAAATGCCGAGATAAATTCATTTGTTCAATTTCTAATGAACAAAGCTTAGAATTGATCTTTGCAACATCAGCTGAAATCGTTGACAGATGTTCTTCAATCTTGCGCAAAATACGCGGAATGAAGGTTTCATTTGGAGCTGGCATCCAATCTTCTACGTTTTCTACATTTCCTACCACACGAGTAGACATCTTGAGAATAAGAAAACTATTGTATTTCAAAAAACTATTCTATGTATTTCAGAATGAATAATAGTACTATGAAACAAGAAAACTATTGTATATATAGCAAGAGAGAAGTACAAAAAGTGAGGAAGATGGAAAGACAAATAAATTTTGAGACTAGCAACAACAATCTACTAGCCGTTTGATTGAGGAGGGTTCGAGGAAGATTCTACTAGCCGTTTGATTGAGGAGGACTCGAGGAAGATTCTACTATCTGTTTGAAAAATATAAAAGGTTATCGGGATCAACTTCAATTAAGGAACTCTATAAGAGGTTTAATTCCGCTTGATTGAGGAACTCGACGAAGTCCGTCGCGAACCGGAACTTCTTCTTCTTTTCTTCTTCATCTCCGTTTCTCCTTCCACCACCACCACCATGCCCTGTAGCTTTATAACAAAAATATTAAATTGTTAGATGAAACAAAAAAAACTAATTATGGAAAGATTACTAAATCAAAATCAAACAGAACACATATTCATAGAAAACATGTGATTAAAGATGAAAGTGTCACAGAAGCTGTCACGCCCCGATTCGGTAAAATCGATAGTCGTCCCCCGGGGCGTGATGTCGTGCAAGCCTAAGTTGTGCTTGCACAAGGCGGTTCATAAGGTTATCCGAAACAACAGCATATGTAAGAGTACGCAGAGAAATTGAACACATTCATTTAGAAAAGTAAACTTGCATTTTTATTGATAATAAGTAGGTTACAGACTCTATTACAAAAGAGGCCTCGCGGGCTTACAACCGACATCGATGAGATAGTCATTCCATACATTTATATCACTTTTTACAAACATCAAAACGACTCTCTAAGACCTGGGATCGGCGAGAGTTTGTGACTCATAATGCGGTTGGGTTGGAGTCTTCAAAATGTTGCAAAGTTAGCCTTCGCACCAGCAAGGCTTCAAAAGAAAGGAGCGTCGCCTTCAGTTCCTTGGCACGCTATCCTGGTCCCGTGTACCTGTTGAGAGCGAGGGTCAGCACTTTACACTTTGTGCTGGTGCGTGGCAATTAAAATCCCGTGCTCTTATTTGTTGAAGAATTAAAGTGAGCGTGCATGCCAATATTTAATAAAGTTGCGAGCCATCCTACTCAATTCAAACTTATATTTGAAGGCACAACCGTATAATAACGATAGATCTTACCTCCCGGCAGAGCGCGCCGTCGTAGCGTAAACTTACTATGTTCTTTCCTGTCATGTTGATAATAATAATAATACGTAATTGAGTGCATTCGTGAAGGTCACTGGCACGATAAGCCATCTTGGACATATAGCTTGGTAGACAGAGGTCCTTCAGCGCAGGTAGCGAGCCCCGTTGAAAGCTACTGCCTACCGTGGCATGCATCCGGCATAGCTATCCGTGTTTCTTCCTAGGCCGAAACGGTCCCGTGGCCTCGGGATACCGTCCGAAGAAACAATCGCCCTTGTCGACAAGTTGTCCATGACCGTGCTAAGTTAATTTGTTATTTCAAGGCACATCTTATAGTATCGTTGCGACATTCATTTAATCGATTCATCCTTCCTTAGCACGGTTCTATATGATTTGATAATTGCAAGCACGATAATATTCTATGACAAGCATATGTATAGTTCGTGTTCGTGGGACGTCGTGTGATCGTTCATCGAAATATCATCCATGTCGTTGCATTACCTCTAGCATAGCACATGTCTAGTATTGATAATGTATTAGAGAAGAGGGTCGAGGGAAGAAGGGTCAGCCACTCACCTTAGTATTTACGTGAGGCGAGAAACTGGTTGGCCGCGCTAGACGTTGCCTACGCAATCACCAGAAATCGCACAAGCAACCAATTAGAACACTGTGTTATTCAAGAAATTTTGATATGAATGCGAAGTTCGAAACGTAAGCCATGAAAACCATCAAAAATATTCACAAAAATGCATTCAAAAAACAAAGCCAAAACCAACGCAAGCGGCGTGAAAAGCAGAGCAACGGGAGGTCTCTTCCAACTCAGCCGCAGAGTCAATCCTTGAGGCGCAGCCCGCTGAATATGGGACTTGGTTCCGAAGAAGCCATTCCATAACGGGGAATGGATCTTAATTCAACCGTTCCCGTTTGATCGATCCCGACCTATCGGTCCCGACCGAGTCGATAGCGACAGTGTTCCTTTCTCGCGCACCCCGTGGACGAACAACGGGGCACGATGTAGGGACGGGGCACTACACCATAACCAACTAAGAAAAAGTTTTATCCTCGAAACTTAAGAACAGAACCTACCTCTATGAAAACAATGAAGAAAACTTTACCTTCATCTCTGACTCGAGTTCCCATGTCGACTCTTCTGCCGTATGGTTCCTCCAGAGTATGCGAACGAGAGGGATCGCCCAATTTCGCAGCAGCTTATCCTTGCGTTCTAAGATTTGAACTGGCTCTTCAACGTAGGATAAGTCAGACTTTAGCTCCAGCTGGCCAAAATCCACTACGTGGCTAGGGTCGTGCACGTACTTCCGCAGCTGGAAGACGTGGAAGACATTGTGCATACCTTCAAGCGCCGACGGTAGGGTAATTTTATAGGCTACTGGGGCGACCCGTTCGAGTATTTCGAACAGCCCAATGAATCTCGAACTCAGCTTTTCCTTCGTGCCGAACCGAGTAACTCCTCGCATGGGCAACACCTTCAGGAATACATGATCGCCCACCCGAAACTCAAGCGGTCTACGATGGATGTCGGCGTAGCTCTTTTGCCGACTCTGTGCAATCTTCAGTCTTTCCCAAATTAGCTTGACCTTTTCCACAGTTTGTTCCACCAGCTCCGGGCCGAGTATCTGCCGTTCCCCGACTTCATCCCAGCAAATGGGCGATCTGCACTTCCGGTCGTACAAAGCTTCATACGGCACCATTTGGATGCTGGACTGGTAGCTATTGTTGTATGCAAATTCTGCCAGTGGTAGGTGGACGTTCCAGCTTGATTTGAAGTCAATTGCGCAGAGTCGTAGCATGTCTTCGAGAATCTGATTAACGTGCTCCGTTTGGCCGTCGGTCTGAGGATGGTAAGCTGAGCTGAACTACAACTTGGTACCCAGCGCCGACTGAAGGCTACTCCAGAACCGTGACATGAACCGTAAATCCCGATCAGAGACGATGGATACTGGAACTCCGTGCAGCCATACTATCTCGTCAAGATAAATCTGCATCAGGCGATCAATGCTCCAAGTAACTTTGATGGCAATAAAGTGCACTGACTTGGTTAGTCGATCGACGATGACCCAGATGGCGTCGCTCCCCCGTGGTGTCTTCGGCAGGCCAACAATAAAGTCCATCGTGACATGATCCCATTTCCACTCTGGAATGACAAGGTTCTGCATCTTTTCGCCCGGTCGCTGATGCTCAGCTTTCACCTGCTGACAGGCCATGCATTGCGACACGAAGAGCGCCACATCTCTCTTCATCCCGTGCCACCAGAAGGTCGTACGGAGGTCCTTATACATCTTGGTACTGCCTGGATGCAAGATATATTTCGCATAATGCGCCTCCGACATTATCTCCTTTCGTAGTTCTGAATCATCCGGAACACATAGTCGGCCATTCATTCTCAGCACGTCGGTCTTATCTTCCGCAAAGTCGGTCGCACTACGTGTCGAAATTTGCTCGCACATTTTCTTCAGGTACGGATCATCCTTCTGAGCGGCCATGATCTTTTCTAGCAAACTCGACTCTAACTGCAGCTGCGCCAACCGTATATCCCTGAATCGAACCCAGAGAACGATGCCTATTTCTTCTAGATCTTGTAGTAGTCTGCGGTTGATGGATAACGAGGCAAGATACTTTCGACTCAGAGCATCCGCCACCATATTTCCCTTGCCCGGAGTGTAGTCGATCGTCAAGTCATAGTCTTTGATCAGTTCGAGCCAGCACCACTGTCGCAAGTTCAATTCCTTCTGGGTGAAGAGATACTTGAGGCTCTTGTGGTCGGTATAGATCGCACACACAATGCCATATAGATAGTGGTGCCATAATTTCAACGCGAACACATTCGCCGCTAACTCCAAGTCGTACGTAGGATAGTTCTTCTCATGCGGCTTCAACTGTCTGGAGGCGAAGGATATCACCTTGTTTCGCTGCATGAGCACATATCCCAAGCCCTGGCCTGAAGCATCGCTGAATATCTGAAAACCCTTTGGCCCATCCGGAAGTGCGAGTATAGGTGCCGAAATTAGTCGTTGTTTTAGCTCCTGGAATGAAGCTTCACAGTCATCCGACCACTCATACACGACTCCCTTTTGAGTGAGGCGAGTCAGTGGCGATGCAATCTTCGCGAAGTCTTTCACGAAGCGTCGATAGTATCCCGCCAAACCAAGAAAGCTTCGAATCTCACTAGCAGATGCAGGCCGCTTCCAATCAGCAACAGCTTCCACTTTCTTCGGGTCGACTGCAATGCCTTCGGACGAAATGATGTGACCAAGAAAGGATACGCTGCTTAGCCAAAATTTGCACTTACTCTGCTTTGCGTACAACTCATTTTTTCGAAGTGTCTGGAGAACGGCCCGTAGATGTTCTTCATGCTGCGCCCTGTCCTTCGAGTAGACGAGAATATCGTCGATAAAGACTACCACAAATTTATCAAGGAAGGGTCGAAATACCCGATTCATCAGATCCATGAAGGTGGCAGGGGCGTTCGTCAGGCCGAATGGCATCACCAGGAACTCGTAGTGGCCGTACCAAGTGCGAAAGGCTGACTTTTGCACGTTGTCTGACTTGATCTTGAGTTGATGATAGCCCGAGCGGAGATCAATATTCGAAAATACCGAGGCGCCTTGTAGTTGATCGAATAAGTCGTCTATGCGGGGCAATGGGTACTTGTTCCGGATGGTGACCTTGTTCAGCTCTCGGTAATCGACGCACAAACGCATGGACCCATCCTTCTTCTTCACGAACAACACGGGCGCTCTCCACGGTGAAACACTAGGCCGAATAAACCCTTTATCGAGTAACTCTTGTAACTGGACCTTGAGTTTTTTTAGCTCGGCGGGAGCCATTCTGTACGGGGCCTTGGAAATCGGTCGAGTATTGGAAAATATATCGATGCTGAACTTGATTTCTCGGTCGGAGGGCATGCCGGGTAGCTCGTCCGGGAATACATCGGAGAATTCTGCCACAATGTCAGTCTGACCCGCGTTTGTACCATCCTGTCGCATGTCTCGGACGGATGCCAAATAGCCTTCGCACCCAGAATGCAGCATCCTCCGAGCAGAAATTGCCGAAATCAGTATGCTGGTCGACGACGCCTCACCACACGAAAAGCAAAATTCAGGCACTCTTGGAATACGAAAGGTGACCATCTTTCTGGCACAGTCTATGGTTGCGTTGCACGGCCCGAGCCAATCCATTCCCAGAATGATATCGAAGTCCTTCATATCTAGGACTATCACGTCAAGACCGATCTTTTGACCGCCGATACAGATAATCCCATCGGTGCAAGCTAAATTAGTGAGTATTGGTGTGCCCGAAGGTGTGCTTATGCTAAGGTCGAGATCTAATGATATTATCGGAAATTTGTGCTCGACGGCAAAGTCCGTCGATATAAAACTATGGGAAGCACCTGAATCAAATAGTAAACGAGCAGGCACATTATTGAAACTAAGTATACCTGTCACGACCGTATCTGACGCAAGCACTTCATCTCGAGTCATGGCGTAGACGTGGCCCTGGGCATTAGGGCGACGATTTTGGCCATTTTGCGGTGCGGGTTGAGGTGCTCGAGGTACCGAAACTTGATTCCCCGGACGGTGCTGTGGATGCTGAGGCGCGTCTAAGTTGTTTCTTCTACGCTTCGGGCAATCTCCATGAAAGTGACCCCTTTTTCCGTAAATGAAACATCCACCATTTTGAACTTCACAGTCGACGGCGAGATTTCCGCTCCGGTCGCATTTTGTGCAGTGAGGTCCCTGGTTCCGCACCTGATGTCCGCCCTGGTGCCCGTTGTTCGAACGCTTGGTCACGTTGTTTCCTCCCGCGTGGCTAGGGCGTTTGTGATTATTGGTATGCACAGCGCCGGCAGCACCTGGAGGATATTGGCGTTCAAGACGGAGGGCGTGGTTGAGAGACTCCCCCATTGTTTTGTATTGCGGAACAGACACATGGGCGTAGATGGATGGTCGTAGACCCACTTCAAACCGTCGAGCACGACTCACCAGGGAGGGCAGGAATTCTCCCGCAAACTTGGATAACTTGTTGAACTCCGCCGCATACTGTCGTACCGTCATATTCCCTTACCTTAGCTGCATGAATTTATTTTCCTTCTCTTGTCAAACGGCTTTGGGGAGGTACTCGATCTCGAACGCCTCACGGAAGGTGGCCTAAGAAATTTTTGCTGTCTCGTCGTCGCGTCTGATCGCTCGCTTTTGTACGGCCCACCAGTCGTGCGCGTTCGACCGGAGTAGAAGTTGAGCGCATACAACTTTCTTGGACTCTTCGACGCCCAGAAGCTCGAACTTGTCTTCCAGTTCCTCCAACCAGTCGATCGCCAAGGAGGGATCTTCCGTGCCATTGAAGGAAGTACGGCAGCTCTTCGTGAATTTTGACCCATCGAAGTTGGAACTTCTCGGTGCTGCATGTGTAGGCTCGGGTGCCTCCGGATCGACTTCGCTTTGTCTGGCCGCAGGCTCGGTTACGGCATGTGTTGTCGCATAGTTGTTGTTGGCCACCACCGTCTGAACGATCTGCTGGAGAGTATCAAGCTGCTTCTGTTGCAACTTGATTTGTGCATCGAATCGGGCCTCGAACTGAGTTTGACGTGCCTCCGTCTGCCGTCGATGTTGCTCATTCTGGCGTTAACTTTCCTCAGCTTGTTGTTGTTGTGCTTCCAGCATACGCAACATCCGCTCCATGGCATCGTTAGAGGGTCCGGGTCTCGAGCTACTCGAGCCGCTCGAAGCACTTTCTTCGTTCGCCGCCACGTTCACCGACGTGCCTTCTGGGATTTTGAAGGCAAAATACATTAGTCACCAAACTTATTACGGGCTCACTCGTATGGAATGACATATCTCATCGACACGAGACCGACGATTTTGAGACTAAAAACTCGACACTGGAGGCCAAGGACGTAAAGCCGTTCTCTGATACCATTATGTCATGCCCTGTCACGACTCGCTCCCAATTTTGGGATACGAGTACGTGGCCAAGTCCAGCCTATGCCGTAGCATCGGCGGTAGTACGCTGTCTATGATAACAATGGTCCACAACAAGTACAACACGCATATATATCATCCACAACTAAGCCAGCAAAAATCACTAAAATAGCCAATAGTCTCAATATTATAAATAGAAAAAATCTACTACAACTCAGAAAGTCTCGGGAACAAACCCGGATAGCAGAAAAATAAAATAGACAACTAAACTCCATAACTATAACTACTAACTAATGCGAATCCATAAGGAAGAAAATATGCTAATTCGCATCAGTGCTGGAACCGGGTACGCCAGTGACATCAGTGTCTCCAACATACTCACCGTAGACCTCGGGGCAAATCTCTTCGTCTAAAGCTGAAAAATAGTTATCCAGTCAGGATTGGAGCAAGATCACCATAACACTACATTACACAATATAGTATACAAGCATGAAGGAAAGATAAAAGGAATTTAACTGAAGATAAGTATAGGCATGATACTGTATGATAAGAAAGTACCTTTGAGACGTAATAACAATATGAAGGTAGACTTTGACATACCACTAAGACATGATGACAATAAGAAGGTAAACTTGACGAAAGAAGAACAATAGACGACATGGCAATAATAATTAAGTCACGTGTACTGTGTGTTTTAGAATACCAACTTTCAGCATGTAGACGGCTTGGGATATCCGTCAGTCATACGTGTGGTGCATGACTGATATTATGCAATCAATGTATAGGGGGTCTGTATTCAATTCGTTGACCACATGCTTACTTGTCGTATTCCCCCGCCCGACTCACTCACAATACATGCCCACTATGATAAACATTAGCAATACGATAAACTGTAAACAATAGGAAACAATGAATAAAAGATGAACATGTATATATCCTAACGATTCTAACTCTCGTGCACAATATTAATCATGAGTAATGACAATCATGAACCAAAGGAAAGTAATAGTGAAACGACGACACGAAGATACATGCAGCATAAAATAAAGGAAACATAGGTCATAGTGATACTTGCCTGCTCCGAAAGATGATAAAGTCATAAGTCAAGACGTCGTAGTCCGATCTACCCCGTCACATAAAAACCACAAGTTAGATCAACGATTCCCACTCTAAAAATCCTAGAAAGTGGCTAATGGTTTAAACTAATTAATACTATTTTAATCCTGGAATAAATCATCTAAAATCCTATTTTAACCTATTTAATTCTGAAATAACAATCTACACACAAAAATTTGGCCAAGGAAATTCACGGTTCCAAATTCGGGACTCGTGGCACGCAAACCGAGACATACTGTTGACTAACTGGTCAAACATTATGAATTCAAAGTTTGAGTGTGCAACATGATAGATTTCAGCGCCATGAGTGCACTGGAATCGACCGTGCCGCAAAATCACGCTTTGGTCAAAAGTTATCGCCATTATGGCTAACTATGACCAAATCGATGAACCGTTGACCAAATCTGACTTCTATAAATAAAATAAAATACTAGATGAAACTCTGAATTTCTGGAAAAATTATATGTTTTAGGTCTCGGTGTCAGATTTCCAAAACTTCAAACGGATCGTGAAACGGAGTTCGAGATCGCTCGGAATCTCGAAAACTGTGCGACGTGTAAATTTTTGGACAACCGACACTCAAATAATTATTCAGAAATTCGAGGACAAAATACCAGAAAATAATTTATATATTCAGAAACCTAACCTCAATACGCTTCCAATAAAAAAAACGGCGCACAAAAAGAACGTCTGGATCAACGGCAATCGCTCCGCGAAGTCGAGGATCCGAATCAAACTCTCCCACTAAAAGCTGCTGAATAAAATAGGGTTTTGGAAACCTAATAAACTAATATATATATAGAGAGAGAGAGACGAGCGGCTGCGGCTTGAGGTGGTGGCTGAGAGCCACGTGGCGCGATCTCGTGCGCCCAAAGCTTGATCGAACACCTGTGATCAATCCGAGCTTAGCTCGGCTTCGAGCACGGCTCGAATTAGTATTCCGAGGGCGGCTTGGAGACCGAGCCCTGCACCCCCCTTACACTGCCATGTGGGCCCGCCCTCCCGCTTTCAGTGGCTGACGGGTGGGCCCCCCCGGCTGACTGGGTAATTAAATTAGAAATAGGTTTTTAAATTACAGAAAATTAAATAAAAATCAATAAAAAATCCTAAAAATCCCAAATAAATCCCAGAAAATTTCTAAAAATTCCTAGAAAAATATAGAAAATATTTTAGGGGTTCTAGAGCCCAAATAAATTACTTGGTCTCAAAAATACCCTCGGGTGCTCTCACAGAAAATCCTAGAAGCATAAGAAAATAATGAAATAATATATAAAAATTATCTAAAAATCTCCAATAAATCCTGGAAATTCTAAAATGGTAAAATAATACTCTAGAGGCTGCCTGGGGACCCTGGAGACCATATATGACCTAATTTCCTTATATCTAACCTATAGGCTTAGGCAAAATCTTACGATTCCAAATCGACATTCTAGTAAATAATTGTTTCTAACTAAAATAAAAATAAAAAAAAATCTCCAAAATAGAAAATAAATTTTTGGAACCTAAATGCTACACGCCCCGATTCGGTAAAATCGATAGTCGTCCCTCGGGGCGTGATGCCGTGCAATCCTAAGTTGCGCTTGCACAAGGCGGTTCATAAGGTTATCCGAAACAACATCATATGTAAGAGTACGCAGAGAAATTGAACACATTCATTTAGAAAAGTAAACTTGCATTTTCATTGATAATAAGTAGGTTACAGACTCTATTACAAAAGAGGCCTCGCGGGCTTACAACCGACGTCGATGAGATAGTCATTCCATACATTTATATCACTTTTTACCAACATCAAAACGACTCTCTAAGACCTGGGATCGGCGAGAGTTTGTGACTCATAATGCGGTTGGGTTGGAGTCTTCAAAATGTTGCAAAGTTAGCCTTTGCACCAGCAAGGCTTCAAAAGAAAGGAGCGTCGCCTTCAGTTCCTTGGCACGCTATCCTGGTCCCGTGTACCTGTTGAGAGCGAGGGTCAGCACTTTACACTTTGTGCTGGTGCGTGGCAATTTAAATCCCGTGCTCTCATTTGTTGAAGAATTAAAGTGAGCGTGCATGCCAATATTTAATGAAGTTGCTAGCCATCCTACTCAATTCAAACTTATATTTGAAGGCACAACCGTATAATGACGATAGATCTTACCTTCCGGCAGAGCGTGCCGTCGTAGCGTAAACTTACTATGTTCTTCTCTGTCATGTTGATAATAATAATAATACGTAATTGAGTGCGTTCGTGAAGGTCACTGGCACGACAAGCCATCCTGGACATATAACTTGGTAGACAGAGGTCCTTCAGTGCAGGTAGCGAGCCCCGTTGAAAGCCACTGCCTACCGTGGCATGCATCCGGCATAGCTATCCATGTTTCTTCCTAGGCCGGAATGGTCCCGTGGCCTCGGGATACCGTCCGAAGAAACAATCGTCCATGTCGACAAGTTGTCCATGACCGTGCTAAGTTAATTTGTTATTTCAAGGCACATCTTATAGTATCGTTACGATATTCATTTAATCGATTCATCCTTCTTTAGCATGGTTCTATATGATTTGATAATTGCAAGCACGATAATATTCTATGACAAGCATCTGTATAGTTCGTGTTCGTGGGACGTCGTGTGACCGTTCATCGAAATATCATCCATGTCGTTGCATTACCTCTAGCATAGCACATGTCTAGTATTGATAATGTATTAGAGAAGAGGGTCGAGGGAAGAAGGGTCAGCCACTAACCTTAGTATTTACTTGAGGCAAAAAACTGGTTGGCCGCGCTAGACGTTGCCTACTCAATCACCTAAAATCGCACAAGCAACCGATTAGAACACTGTGTTATTCAAAGAATTTCGAGATGAATACTAAGTTCGAAACGTAAGCCATGAAAACCATCGAAAACATTCACGAAAATGCATTCAGAAAACAAAGCCAAAACCAACGCAAGCGGCGTGAAAAGCAGAGCAACGGGAGGTCTCTCCCGACTCAGCCGCAGAGTCAATCCTTGAGGCGCAGCCCACTGAATATGGGACTTGGTTCCGAAAAAGCCATTCCATAACGGGGAATGGATCTTAATTCAACCGTTCCCGTTCGATCGATTCGATCGATCCCGACCTATCGGTCCCGACCGAGTCGATAGCGACAGTGTTCCTTTTTCGCGCACCCCATAGACGAACAACGGGGCACGATGTAGGGATGGGGCACTACAGAAGCAACACCACAATTTTACAACAACTAAGCAGACTCTGCTAAGCAATAACTAAAATTAGGGATTGTGTCCTCCTTGGATTTAATTTACACAAAGAAGAGATTTGAGAGAACGAGCTTTTGTCGGCTTCCTAAATGTACCATTCTCTGTCCTAAATGTACCATTCTCCGTCCTAAATGTACCATTCTCCGTCTATTCGCCGTATTAAAAGCAAAGAGAATGGTCATTCTCCGTGTTAAAAGCAAAGAGAATGGCCATTCTCCGTCCATTCGCCGTATTTACCGTCCATTCGCCGTATTAAAAGCAAAGAGAATGGCCATTCGTCGTATTCACCGTCCATTCTCCGTCCTAAATATACCATTCTCCGTCTATTCGCCATATTAAAAGCAAAAAGAATGGCCATTCTCCGTCTATTCGCCGTATTCACCGTCCATTTGCCGTATTAAAAGCAAAGAGAATGGCCATTCACCGTATTAAAAGCAAAGAGAATGGCCATTCTCTGTCCAAAAAAATATTCTCCTCAAAAATATTATCTTTAGAAAAGTTAAAAAATAATCCGCCCGACCTCAGAAGCAGGTTTTCTCAGTTCACCATCAATACCATGACATGTAGCTTTATTAACAAAATATTAAATTATTAAATAAAAAATAAAATTTCAGACAATGGCATGGGCAGTAAAATTAGAGCGGCGCCGCTGGTACTTCTCCTTGTTCGAGGAGGTCTCGACGACGTCCGACGCGAAGCGGACCGATTCTTCTCGGCGCGGCTGGTACTCCTCGTTGTTCTAGGAGGGCTCGACGACGTTCGACGCGATTCAAACCGATTCTTATTTCCTTCTTCATCTCCATTTCTCTTTCCACCACCACCAGCACCACCACGACTACCATGGCCTGTAACCAAAAAAAATAAAAATAAGGTTCAGATTAATTTGGATGGACGAAAGAGAGAGTAAATATGAGTTAATTTAGGGTGTTCATTGAAAAAATTAAAGTGAAGAATGACCTGCTAAAGTAAGTTACCAACAGGTCAAAAGTCTAAATCAGCATTAAATGATGTCTCCTGTATTATTTTATCTGAATTTAATCTGAACCGTTGGATTAACATCCAACGGTCCAGATTTCGGATGTATCGATACATCCAAAATGGGTGGATGTATTGTAGAATTTTCCTATATATATATATATATATATATATATATATATATATATATATATATATATATATATATATATAAATATGTATATGGAGAGGTTCTTGCATGAATCCATGAATGCTATTTGCTTTCACTCCGATATACATAGATGTGAAGGAATCGAAGTCAAGGTCGTCTCGTCCCCCTCGTCCTGCAATGCAACTGGAGCTTGAAGGCAAGCTGCTGCAGGAAGGCCTCTAATTTACCTGTTTAATTTATAACGACGACCTACCACTTTTGATAATTGATGCAGAATAATCTAAGGTCATCAAGTGCCATGGGTCTTCTTTGGTAGGTGAGGAGAGAGGTGATGACACGTGAGAGGGGGAGATATGACATACCAATTGTTCCATTATTAGTGGAGTAACAGGGCTTTCAAGAGCCACGTCAAACCTAACTTTCTTGGGCTAATTATATGGACACATCCAAACCTTATCATGGCTAGTCCATTTTTTTTAGTTTATTTACAAGTTTGCCATTGAAGAAAGTGATCATGGCTATCCCACTCTTTGGTATAAAATTTAATTTTTCTAATTTTGTTCTTCTTCTTCCTCAACTCATCCAAGAAGAAGAACAACAACAAGAAGAACAAGAAAAAAAAAAGAGGAAGAAGAAGAACAAAAATAAAAACAACAAAAATGAGAATTCTGATGGGGTTTAAATCCTAATTTTCTTTCTCAACTCATTCTCACTATCTCCAAGTATAATGGGGTTTAAACCCTACTTTTCTTCCCATTTCGAATTTCGATTTTCAATCGAAGGAGAAGAAGAAAATGAGAAGAAAATATCCAAAAATTAAACCCTAATTTTCTTCTCATTTTCAATTTTGATGGCACCCAAAGGCTTCCCATAATGCACAAACCCTAATATTTGTGGAAAGTATAATATTGCTGTTCAACTAGTAAGGACTGTCCAATTTTCTGGCAGTCCTATAAACTGAATGGACTGCCAGAAAACTGGGTAGTCCTAAGTCACAGCATGTGAAACAAAGGACTGTCCATTTTTCTGGCAGTCCCTACTATATGTTGGACTTCCAGAAGAATGGATAGTCCAACTCACAACATGTGTAACTTTGGACTGCCCAACTATCTGGCAGTCCAGTCTGTATGTTGGACTGCTAGAAGAATGGGCAGTCTAAAGTTACACATGCTATAAATTTTTCTGTGGGCAGTCCAACTCACAACATGTGTAACTTTGGACTGCCCATTCTTCTGGCAGTCCAACATACAGACTGGACTGCCAGATAGTTGGGCAGTCCAAAGTTACACATGTTGGCGAAAGGAGGAGTAGGAATTCATGAGGAGAGCGCGGAGGGAGTCGTCGAGTTCGGCTCCGAGAAGAAATAGGCGGGCGTGGACTTGACGGAGAGAGTTCAGGCTTTGGCATGACCGGAGAAGGAGGAGTAAGTCAGAGTGGTGGTCGTTAAATGAGCGGACTAGCCGCCGTTCCATCAAGCCAGTGCCACTGGCCGGAAGAAAAGAGTACCAACAGCAACTGCTAATTGCAAGCTTATATATTCTATCCTTAAATAATATTCAATCTTTGTCAATTTTTTTTTCGTTTTGTTCTGAAATTTGTTTGGTGCAAAGAAACTCGGGTGAAAGTGGGCTGCCCATTCTTCTGTGTAATTTTGGACTGTCCATTCTTCTAGCAGTCCAACATACAGACTGGACTGTCAGATAGTTGGGCAGTCCAAAGTTACACATGTTGTTTGTTGGACTGCCCATTCCTCTGCCAGAAGAATGGGCATTCCAACTCACAACATGTTTAAATTTTCCTACTTCGTATGTAGTTTAATTCATTCAAATGGGCTACAAAGAATTGAAATAAACAATGTAATTGATGCTTAAATTTTTCAAATTAATTTCTAGGGTTTTGGAAATAAATTGAGAAAGAATTTGTGCGCTTGAATTAATTTCTTCAAAACAGGAGGATGGTGGAGGAGAAGTGGAAGATGTTGGGAATTTAGGAGTTGTGGATGAGAAGAGAAAGATGTTGGGGATTGAGAAGAGGTGGAGAAGAAAAGGAAGAGGAAGAAGAAGAAGAAGAGAGGGGTGAGGATTTTGGAAGAGAGAGAAGGGGTTTTGTAAATGAAGGGGAAAAAAGGGTTTGGGGGGAGGAAATTGGGATAGCCATGATCAAAAATTTGGGCTAGCCTTGTGAAAAAAAATTTGGGCTAGCCACAATCCGGGCTAGCCATGATCATATTTGGTTGTGCCCATATAAAAAGCCCTTTCTTGGAGACTGATATTGCTTAGCACCGATCAGTTTTGGGCCTAGGGCCTAGGATTCTTGGGTCGACTTCCGGCTCGATCGTAGCAATGGCTTCATTCTAATGAAAATATCAATGACTTGTGAAACGAATTACAAGAGATGTTTGATTTGAACGGGATTAAACGGAACAATGTACCTCAGCCTAATCACTACTAATACGCAGGTTGTAGTGTAGAAAGTGAAAGCAACCCTATGGGGCTGTTTGATCACAAGTAGGTGGAGTGAAAGTGTCAGTTTCTGCAGCAACTGCTTCCTGAAAAACTGATTTTCACCGTTTGGTTCAACACGGTAAGTGGGGTGAAAACTACAAAATAGTAGAAATAAAGAATATTAATAGACAAAATTTAGAATAGGTGTTAGAAATAAGACAAGAATACAAATATCCATTGTATCCTTGTATCATCCATGAGACCCTCCATTCACATAACTCTTTATGGTTTAATTTCTTACTATGAAAATAGTTACACTAGCAAGCTTTGATCTGAAGGTTTGCCAACTTCATCACGCGACCTTTGATTCGAAGGGTCGGTCTGTCGACTTCTACACCAGCTTTGATATGAAGCTTGCAGACTTCAAGTTCTTACAAAAAAAATATTATGATATTCTCACAACAATTTGAAGATTGTCATTTACAACTCAAATTAAAACTTTATCTCAAAAGCTCTTGCATGTGGAGAGGTTTGGAGTATGACTTTTAGGTGTATGGCCTTTGACTTATATAATTTTTTTTTTCATCGACGAAAATACAATAGTATTATAAACACAAATTTCAGGAAATAAAACAATAAGAAAAAAATATAATTTTCAAAATAATACATGTCATAAAAAAATACTAATAAAAGCGAAGATGCTCCAAACCAAAAAAATAGACTTGTAGATAATAGTACAAAGTATCATATTGCAAATATACAACATAATAGATTATAGATATATGTGAAACTGTAAATTAGTACATTTATAAAAGAAACAGAACAAACAAAAGCCTATAGAACGAAATCAAACAATTAAAGTATTTAATTTGAATTTGGTATGTACATGAGTAATAATATATGCAATAAACTTGTCGACATGAATCACATGATCACATATGCAAATATGCTAATCGATTATATATATATATATATATATATATATATATATATATATATATATATATATATATATATATATATATATTGTAATGCCTGTTGTTCGTATTACGTATTTTGGAATACGTGTACGTATTTTATCTTGTATTGCATGATTCCCTGCATGGCTTATCTTGGCATTTCATGACTTGGCTTGTTTTGGTTTGGTTCAGCTGGCTTGGTTTGCTTGGTTCATCATGAACCAAAGGTGAACCCCCACCTACCACCTTCTCACCATTTATTAACCCACTCCCTTCTCTCTCTTCTCATTAATTCCCTCTATTACTTCTTCTTCTCCACCATTACTTCTTCAACCACCAGGAGAGTAAGAGAGAGAGCTTAGGCAAGTATAGCTTGCTTCATGGAGGAACTTCGTTTTTATTGTTCCATTCTCTTTCTCTCGAGATTCTAACACACTTTAATATTTGGCATTTCTAATTTCCATGGTTCAATTGCGTAGATCTAGTTTATAATATTTTTGGATTTTTTGGGTTTTGATCTACTTAACATTGTTATTTCCAAGTTTTGTTGGTTCCATGTTGTAGAGAATTTTATTCTGCCCCATTTGGACCTATGGAAGTCCAGATTTGGGCTTAGAATGAAGAAATTATGGAGCTTTGAAGTCAAGGACTTCATGGCTATTCTTCTCAGATCATTGGAGAAGAAAAACAGTTTTTGAGCCGCATGGTAGCCTTAGCCGCATGACTTTCATGCGGCAAGTCTCCATAGCCGCATGGCCTTGTTGATCTCCCAGCCGCATAAGCTAATCACCCCCGCAGCCGCATAAACTTTTGTCTTCAGCCACATGAACTCAATCACGTTCTGTCGCATGAGACTCCATGATTCAGCCGCATGAACTCATTCATTCCCAGCCACATAAGAGGTTCTTCGCAGCCGCATAAGGCCTAGGCTATCTCTAGCCACATATACCTATTGATTCTCCAGCCGCATAAGGCTTTGCTTCCCGCGAGCCGCATAAGCTGTCCTTGGCGTAGCCGCATAAGTTTCTACTTGACCCAGCCGCATAGGCGCAGCCGCATAGACTGCCTCCTCCCGCAGCCGCATACCCTTATTGAATCCTGTGCCGCATGAGTCCACATTTCTTCCCAGCTGCATGGGCTGATTCCTTTCCAGCCGCATAAGGCCTTGCCATCCCGCTGCCGCATGAGCCCCTCCTTTCCGCATCCGCATAAGCTCGAATTCCCGCTGCCGCATGCGCCGTCCGCTCTCAGCCGCATGAGCGCGCAGTCCCAGCCGCATAGGCGCGCGTGACTTCTGCCGCATGACTCCTTCAATAGTCGTACCTTTTATTATTATTATTATTAAATTAAAATATCATCTTTATGCTTATAACATGTAAATTCTGGCATAATTCCTGAACACGATAGTGGTCCGCCGTGGTGCACTCTTAACATGTAAACTGACATGATATATCAGGACATGCTGTTACGACAGCTAGCTTGACACGATAAGTATGAATGACTTGGACACCGTGGACGATTGTGTTTGTACAAATAAATCAGTACTGTCTTGCATCATGTCTAGGGTGGGGATCCCTGAGTACCATGGTCAGGAATACCTACAGTAATTAACTAAGGCTAATAAAGTAGAATAATTCAGTAGACATGAAGAGATTCCCAGCTATAGGTAACCCCGTTATCTGGACGCATTAAGTGGACTTGTAGCCTACCGACGAGTAGGACACATTTTCAGCACACAGTCATGTGGTGCACCCTTCATAAATGGACATTCGACCCGGATAACCGGATGGTCTGCAGGGCTTGTGGCTGATGGGATAATCTCATTGCATCTTGCTAGTAACTAGGCCTGTGATAACCCTAGTTAGTTAAGAGTATCAAGCCGTACTTCTTGATTGGCCGTGATTGATTGGATGGAGTTTATTCCAGCTTAGTTTTATCTTGATCCTGTACAAGACTGTGACATGACACGATTGAT
The DNA here is from genome assembly GCA_029216955.1 of Iris pallida. Classification (NCBI taxonomy): domain Eukaryota; kingdom Viridiplantae; phylum Streptophyta; class Magnoliopsida; order Asparagales; family Iridaceae; genus Iris; species Iris pallida. The sequence continues at coordinate 44,792,373 of JANAVB010001800.1, forward strand.
TGTGCATGTCTCAACAATAAAGATCAGGGGTCCAGTTCTGTTCAGGCGAAGGGTTACAACCCCGGTCCTTGTGTGGTTTAAGGGTTGTAACCTGGCTCCCGGAGCAGTTCTGTGTCCTCTCTTCGTTTATTGTCTTAGTGTACCCCATGCCATGCTCGTCATGTTTTACTTCACTTCAACAGTATGATTTATTACTTATGCTGGCCTTAACAATAAAGATCTGGGGTCCAGTTCTGTTCAGGCGAAGGGTTACAATCTCGGTCCTTGTTTGGTTTAAGGGTTGTAACCTGGCTCCCGGAGCAGTTCTGTGTCCTCTCTTCGTTTATTGTCTTTACTGTACCAATAGTATTTAAGACGGGATTTCTATTCAGGTGAAGGGTTACAACCTCGGTCTTTGTTTGGTTTAAGGGTTGTAACCTGACTACTTGAATGGTTTTTTCGTAATCAGTTTACTGTTGATTATCTCTATTGTTATCAGTTCTTTATTTATTATTTATCTTTAATATTCTATTGTGTTATGCTGGTTTTAGTTCCTAAGTGAAGCCTCATTTGTGGCACTTGTTCTTTCTGTGGTTTGATCCTGCTGGTTTTGTATGACTAGATATCGGAGCAGCTCCAGAGGATCTACCTACCTTCCAGCCAGATGGTGGCCACCAGACGTAATCCTGGCAACGAGTGGGTTTCTTTTGTCCTCCCACTTTATTGTAAAATTATTCTTTTAAGGCGTTTAGCCGATGAGCACTTGTTAGCTCGGTTGTACCTTTATTTACTGTCTGCCTACGGGCTGTAACATGATTAACAGATCCTAGGGTTGATCATTTATGACTAAAATCTTGCTAGTCTTGACATTTTGTAACGACTAGCTTCATGATCAGCTAAATATGTAATGTTTGGGACGCCTTACTATTGTATATTTGGCGGTCTTACATCTTGTAACATTTACTTACTTGCTTGTGATTGAGACAATAGGCTTGTTCTTGACCATAGGAGACTGCTGGCTTGTAGTTAAACCCTCATGTATCTAGACAGCCGTGACCGTATAGCGAGGTGGATTGCACTTCAATATACGTAGCTGGCTATGTCTGCCCCCGCTATCCAATATTCTTGTTCTGGGGCGTGACATATATATATATATATATATATATATATATATATATATATATATATATATATATATATATATATATCAAAAGTTCACTAAAAACTTGACTGTTGGCGGGTCTCTTTTTATGTGTTGTCCGGAAAGAGGAGGACTTAATGATTATTCGTTCGCTGGAACCCGAAGTGAAAATTGTTGTAGATAGAGATCCTGTAAAAACGTCTTTCTCTATATATATATATATTAAATATATATATATATATTTTTTTTTATATATATATATATATATATATATATATATATATATATATATATATATATATAGTCCGTGTATATTCTTTTTTTTTGCGTCCTTTTCTCCGACTTGGCAAATCCCAAGGAGGGATTCAAAATTGTGCCTTCCGCTCCGGGACCCCCGTTGCTACCACTACATCACATCCCATGGACTATATATATATATATATATATATATATATATATATATATATATATATATATATATATATATAAGTTCGTGGGTTGTGGCCTAGTGGTAGCAACGGGGGTCCCGAAGCGGAAGACACAAGTATGGCGCGAATCAAAAGCACCCATGCACCATCGAATCGGGGGGCCTGCGTGGGATCCACGCGCGCGCCCGCTCGATCCAACAGTCGAGGGCGACGGGACTCCCGATCCAGACAATATATATATATATATATATATATATATATATATATATATATGTATATATATATATATATATATAAAACTCTAGTGACCCTTGTGGTTACCAATACGAGGCATAAGACCCTAGTTGGGTAGCGAATGATCAGTGGATCGAGTCACGGGAGTGTATTATTCATTTCATTTATAAAACAGTGGGAGTTGTCACGCCCCGACCTGAAAAATTGCTCGTCCTCGCATCGATTTGTTCGAATCATCGTCCTCGCTGGGACGTGATGTAGTACGAGTGTGGAATTGTACTCGTACAAGGCAAGATGACAAGTTCTAAAATGGTTATCTTGATATTGTTATTTAGCAGTGGAAGAAACAGAGTATACGAAATAATTCTCTTTATTTGATAAATAAACTGAGGTTATAAAGGCTTTCAATAGCGCAATTGAATTTGCCAAATTGGCTACAACACTCAGGTTCTCTCTTGCCCACAATGGATTTCATTATTCCATACATCATGTCTTCTATATCTTGGCTGTATCTATCTTGTTGCAAGTTCGAGCGTCAATGCGGTCGCACGCCTAAAAATGCTACGACATTCCATGCCTTAGCGCGTTCAAGCGAAGCTCCACCGCGAACATATCATTTCCTGAACCTGCAAGCAATCTGGTGGGAGATCAGTACTAATCCTCTCGCGTACTGATCAGAGACCCACTTTACTAAACCGACATTAAGTAGATATATGGATCATGAAGCTTAACTTGTGATCTTTCTATATTTACCTTAGGATAGGTTTCATAGCAAATTCGAAAGCACTAATGCATGTTATTTCATGGCAAGCATGTTATCGATGATTAGCATAAGCGCAAGAAGGCAACCAATAGCACTCTTGTGTTGTTTCGTGACTTCTTACCAACATTGACATACTCACCATTGCACCGACGCAAGGTAAATATGTCTACCAACTTTTTCTGTCATGTTATAAGTGCTCAATGTGCATGATCTCTGTGTTCTTGCACTTTCGGTCCACCGTTCCTTAACTATATAAAGGTTGTCGGCGTATCCACGCCAGAATGGACTAACTTGTTTCTCTTTTCTTTTTTTTTTCTCAAATTGGATAACCCGACGTCCTTCCCGTACGGGTTTGCTGGTCCAATATCCGAAGGACGCCGAACTTACCATCAATTGTGGCTTATCACATTAGTAGCAGATCGCAAGTCATGCCCAAAAGATGTGCACCAACAATGATTAATATTCCTCCTAGGAAGAACGGTCTCGGTGCCCCAGCATTTAACTCGTTCGAGAAAAAATATCCCACCCGTGCATGGGCAACATCTCAAGTCCATTCTGTAGAACCCTAGAGGGGGGGTGAGTAGCATAATAAAATAATTACCAAGGAAACTAAGTAATTTATATCATAATAAAAGAGAGAATCAAACACTCGATGTATCCTGGTATCCTCCCAAGGGGCACTCCAGTCCCAGAACTCTCTTCGGCTTCAATCCACTATTTGAGTAAATAATTACACACGAGTTTGGATCCGAAGAACTCGCCAACTTCAACACGAGTTTGGATTCGAAGAGCTCGCCAACTTCTTACACACGAGTTTTCTTCCGAAAGCTCGTCAACTTCTTAACACGAGTTTTCTTCCGAAGGCTCATCAACTTCAACTTTAAGAAAGAAGGAAAAAAGGATTTTGATCTTCTTTAACGTACACTTGAAGATCTACACCACTTAAATACTCTAGCACTTTTGATTTGATTACAAATGGAGGCTTGGTAGAGTAATGGTAAAGCTCTCTTGGTAGTTGAAACTTTAAGACTTGAGTGGATAAGTACTTATGAAGAAAAAGGAAGCCTATTTATACAAATTCAAAGTCAATAGAAGCTTTCAACCGACGACCGGATAATCTGACGAATTCTAGCAAAAATCTTTCGAATAATCCGGTCAACAGTAACGGCTAAAAATAAAATCGTTGGATGCATTTAATGAAGTTGACAGATGTCGTTGAATTTAAATTTGAAAGAGGCCAGCTAGGCAATCAATTATCCGACGAATTTCTGCAGAAGTCCGACGGATAATTCGAACTTTGGCTCACAAAACATTCTGTTTTTAGTCGGATGATCCGTCGGATTTCTGCGAAAGTCCGACGGATGATCCAAACTTTTCTCACAAAACATTCTGTGATCGATTGGATGATCCATCGAATTTCTGCGAAAGTCCGACGGATGATCCGAACTTTGGCTCACAGACTTGCTGTTTATGAACGGAAGATCCATCAGATTTTAGCAAAAGTCTGACTGATTTTCTGTTTCTTCATATATATTTATTCCAATATGTACCAAGTTGTTTTGTCATCTTTACTAAAGTGCGTACATAATCTCCTAGACACCTACAGACTCTAAGACAGACAGAGGAGCTTATGATCTAACTCTTTTTAGCTTTATCATCGTCTTCTTGAGTGCTTTGAGTAGTATGTCTTGTAAGGAGTTTTTGAGAGACCGATAAGCTTCATATGATCTGCTTGGAAGCGTCTTTCGTCTATCTTCGTCTTTCTCTTTTGTTCCTGTAGATGGATTAGAACTAATACAGTACAATTGTTAAATACTCAATATATCAAAATTGATGTGCCAACAATCTCTCCAATTGTGATAATTGACAAAAAAATTACGGGTTACGGAGATAGCTCCCCCGTAAAAAGATATCTCCCCCTCAACACATTTTCTCCCACTTTAGCATTTAGCCAAAATGGAGTAACAAAAACAAATAGCATGAGATACAGAACAGACAGAGACATAAAAAAGATAAAGGTAGATTGTATTAGAAGATAGTCATATAGTAGAACTACAATAACCAGGTCGTAGAGGCCGACCTAAAAGCAGACGTTTAAAACAATACATTTTAAGTCCCCGAAGGACTGTACAAAACATAAGAGACTAGATTACTAGACATCGAAAAACTTTAACTTTCAGGAGCACCAGATGGACCTGCCTCCTGATCGTCATCGTCTGCGGGGGCTAAGGTGAATGCACCATAAGGGTCAATGCCATCAGGGTACATGAACCCGTAGACGTTGGGATCAGTGAAGCGAGGTCAAGGGAAAGCATGATGAGGAGTGTTGGAATTGACATAGGGGTTGCGCTCCTCAAGCAAACGCTGAAAGTAGTAGGCCTGGTCCATGAAGCCGTGGTGGATAAGGGTACCGAGGCCCCGGGTGTTTGCTTGAAGGCGCTCCTTGGTGGTGAGATAGAGATGGTCGAATTTGCGATTGATGTAGAGGCGGACATCTGGAGTGAGAAACGAGGTAGGAGGAGAGATAGGGGCAGCAACAACAGGAGGAACAGCACGGCTACGAGCCTTTGATTTGGCAAGAGGGGTAGGACGAGGGTCACCAACGGGATAATGGGTCAGATTAACGCCGTTGGCCTTGAGAATCATGGTGATGTATATGCCAAAGAGAAGAGAGCGATGAGGAGATTCGCGAATCAAGCTCATGGCGAAGATGATCGATTTTACCAGAGAGAAGGGTTGCTTGGCGACTAGGTAGTAGATGGCAATCATTTCTTCAATAGTCATGCTGTCCATGTTCCTAGATTTTGAAGTGAGAGTATGACAGAGGATGCGATGAAAGTCGTGGAAGAAAGGACTGAGATCTTTGTCCTCCGGGCCTTGAACAAGAGAGCCGTCGCAGATATTGAAGAGGAATTCCTCGTAACTGAGGTCAGGAAAGATGTTGATGTGGTCGATGGTGCTTGGAAGAGAGCGATAGGCGGCCCGCTCTTGGAGTCCGAGAATTCTAGCCAGGTAGGTCGCAGTAACAGTCATCTTGACCCCACCAACTTTGGTTTTAAACTCCGGGAAGTTCTTGGCGGAAACCAGATTGCAGTAGAACTTTCTTACGGCATTTGGGTAGTAGCCCACCTGCCGTTCGAGAAGGTCGTTAATCCCTGAGAATCGAAAGAATTCTCAATGATCTTTGAAGTTGAGCCAAGAGATAGGATTCCCGGAACACACAGGCGCTTTGTGGTAGAAGTTGAACCACTCGCGGGAGTGATGGACAGATTTAAAAATGGTAGGATTGAAGCCGTGAGTAGGAGTCTGACAGAAGAGTGCAGCGGATGGTGGAGGAGCGGAGGAGGAGCCGCCGTCATTGCGGGAGCGCTTGCCTTGAGAAGCCATGGGAGGAAGGAGGAGTGAAGGAGAGTAGTGGGGGAAGAAGAGAGTTGTGAAGGAAGGAAAGAGTAAAAGAGAGGGAGTTTATAGGGAGGAAGGGGTGGTTGGGGGGTAAATAAGGAGTCATGGCCGGTCATAAAAAGGGGGGAACGGATATGGAGGAAGAGAGGGGTGTGATGCTTCAGTTTCAGAACCTGTTCATCGGAACCGAAAAATCTGACGAAAAGTGACAGAATACTGATGGAAAATCCAGAAAGATAAGTACGAAGTAAATGCGGGTAGGTGAGGGGTCTCGTCGCTATAAAGAGTGCCAAGTGTCAGCGTAGAAAAGTGCACAAAAAATAATGCGAAAAATCCGACGGATTTCTGCGAAGATCCGACGAAAAATCCAGTGTGGGTTTTCGGAAGCTGCTGGAATTGACCGAATTATCCGACGGATTTTTGCAAAAATTCGTCGGATAATCCGAAAAACTCAGAAATAGGGATCAGAAAGATTTGTCAAGGAGGCCAATTTTACGACAAACGAAGGTAAAACGATCTTCAGCAAGAGGTTTGGTAAAAATGTCAGCAAGTTGATGGTCAGTGTCGACAAATTTCAGACGAATGTCTCCCTTGAGTTGATGGTCCCGTAAAAAGTGATGTCTAATCTCAATATGTTTGGTGCGAGAATGACAAATCAAATTTTTACTGAGATTAATGGAGCAAGTATCATCATATTTTATAGAGATACCATTAGAGGAAATACCATAATTGACTAGTGTTTGTGTCATCCAAAGAATTTGTGCACAACAACACCCGGCCGCTATGTATTCGACTTTAGTTGTAAAAAGAGCGACATAGTTTTATTTCTTGCTAAAACATGATACCAATGATTTTCCTAAGAAATGGCATGTGCCGCTAGTACTTTTTCGGTCAATCTTGCATCCGACAAAGTCCGCATCCGAGTAGCCGATAAACTCAAAGGATGAGGACTTTGAATACCAAAGGCCCATGTTAATGGTGCCCTTGAGGTACCAAAAAATGTGCTTAACGACACATAAGTGAGATTCTTTGGGATTCGCTTGATATCGTGCACATAAGCAAACACTAAACATAATGTCGAGACAACTAGTAGTTAAGTAAAGCAAGCTACCTATCATACCTCGATACTTACGTATGTCGACGAAAATGCCATTTTCATCTTGATCAAGCTTTGTCGTGGTGGCCATAAGAGTCCTCATTGTTTTGGATGAATCTAGTTCAAAGCGTTTGAGAAGGTCATTTGTATATTTTGCTTGATTGATGAATGTTCCTTGAGGTCCTTGCTTGATTTCTAGACCAAGAAAGAATGAAAGTTCTTCCATCATACTCATTTCAAATTCCTTCTGCATAACTTTGACAAATTCTACACACAATGTCTTGTTAGGGAACCAAAGATAATATCATCAACATAGATTTGGACTAATAGAAGTGTCACATTAAGAGACTTGATAAATAGTGTTGTGTCAACTTTGACCTTAGAAAAATTGTGAGAAATAAGAAATGAGCTAAGACGCTCATACTAAGCACGCGGAGCTTGTTTGAGGCCACATAGGACTTTGTGAAGTTTAAAAACATGATTAGGGAATTTGAAGTCCTCAAAACCGGGGGGCTGCTTGACATAAACTTTTTCTTTAATAACACCCTTTAAAAAGGCACTTTTGACATCCATTTGAAAAACTTAAAATTATTGAAACAAGCAAAAGCGCAAAGCGTCCTAATAGATTCAAGACGAGCAACCGGAGCATAAATTTCTTCGTAGTCAATGTCTTCCTCTTGGTTATAGCCTTGAGCAACCAATCGGACTTTGTTACGAGTGACGAAACCATCTTCATTAAGTTTATTTCGAAACACCCACTTTGTCGCAATAATGGAATAATTGTGGAGTTTGGGAACAAGTTCCCAAACATTGTTTCACCCAAATTGATTTAGCTATTCTTGCATGGCAATCATCCAAAATTCATCATTGAAAGCATCATTAACATTTTTAGGCTCTATTTGGAAAATAAAAGCCACATTTGCACAAAGATCACATGTAGCAGCTCTAGTGCTAACCCGTAAGGAAGGGTCACGAATAATAAGCTCCTTTGGATGATGAGGGACAAATCTCCATTTCTTTGGAAGATCCTCCGGAGGAGGCTCGATTGGTGGAGAACTTTCGGGTGGAGTAGGCTCAACTTCATTGTTAGATGAGGAAGTGCTAGTATCTCCAAGAGAAGAGTTCTCCAAACCAAAAGAGTTGTCATCAACATCGTTGGAGGAGGAGGATGTAGAAGTGTTAAGTTCATCAAAAGAGAAATTTTTTGACTCTTCGACAACGAGAGTTCTCTTGTTAAAGACACGAAAATCTTTGCTATGCATAGAATAACCAAGAAAGATACCTTCATGGACTTTTTTTTCGAATTTGTCTAGGTTATCCTTGGTGTTCAAAATAAAACATTTGCATCCAAAAACTTTAAAATATTTAATTGAGAGAATTTTGTCAAACCAAAGCTCATATGTAGTTTTCTTAGAAATAGGTCGAATTAATACTCTATTTATAACATAACATGCCGTATTAACGGCCTCCGCCCAAAAGTATTGGGGAAGCTTATGTTGGTTTAACATGACCCTTACCATATCACCAAGGGTTCTGTTCTTTCTTTCCACAACTCCGTTTTGTTGTGGAGTACTAGGACAAGCAAAATAATAACCACAACCATTCTTTTATCAAAATCTTTTAAAATCGACATTATCAAATTCTCCCCCATGATCACTTCTAATCTTGTTGATCATAATGTCTTTCTCATTTTGAACACGTTTACAAAAACCAACAAATTCACGAAATGTATCACTTTTGTTTGCAGGAAAAATGATCCAAGTAAATCTCAAAAATTATCAACCAAAACAAATGCATAAAGTTTACCACCAAGACTAGCTACTCTATTAGGACCGAATAAATCGATTATGAATGAGTTGAAGTTGTAGAAGCATAGAATTTCAGAACCAGAAAGTCTATGCGCCAGACTACATGCGCCAAAGCTTGAACAAAGTGCTTCACAGCAAAAACAACAAGTATAGACATTGAAAGAGGACTTTTTATTTTAACATATAAAAGTCTATTACATGTCTAAAAAAGACTGTACAAAGGAGAATTTCTACAAAGAAAAGATCCTAAGTCTACAGCCAACAATCACCATGCGCCCTCAAGCAGGCGCAGCAATCACCATGCGCCCTCAGTCAGGCGTGTCCCACCATACGCCCTCAGCAAGGCGCATCCTTTTCAGCAGCTCAGTTATGTGCATCCCAGTTATGTGCATCCGTTCAGCAGTCCAGTTATGTGCCGCTCTTCCAGCCAGGCTCACCGCCGTCAAAATGCTTCGACTAATGAAGCATTTATTGAGCAGAACGAGGGTGGCAATCAACCCTCTAGCCAAGGAAGGGAAAAGAACCACAAGCCAACTTGTGGCCAGGGGAGGCTTCAAAAGAGCCTCCAAAGACGAAGGGAGACCGTAATCAAAACTGCGGCTAACGGAGCAGCTTTCAAACCCACCAGAATGGGCTACACCCATTTTGAAGGAAGAAAGAGCCCCCAAACCCGCAGCACCGCAATTCCGATCTGCGGCTCTTCCTGCACAAGACGAGGCTCGAGCATTCCTATCTTTGGATGCAACAGACACCTTTCGCCTGCCTCAGAAGCCCTCGACTCCGACTTTTGGATGTAACAGTCACCTTCAAGTGCATCAATGAAGACATGGCGTCGCATCTTCACCCTCGGGAGCACTTCGTAAATAGAATGCACTCGAGTACACAAGTTCATGTCGGAAGTACGTGAGAGAATGAGAAGCAAACCCTCTCTCCATGCCACTATTTATAGGTCGGGCAAATCAAATCCATGCGCCAAGTGGATAGCTTTCCGAATTTCGTGCAATGAATTTGCATTTAATGGATGAACCGAACGCTTCGAATTCAGCCAAATCAAAACGGCTACTTAAAGCACTCGAAGAACGTAACAGCCGCTGCATTAAAGAACGTGTCACAAAGCGGATGCGCCGGCCAGCCCGCGTATCACACAGACGCGCCCTTCAACATCAAGCGCATCAGCACAGACGCGCCCTTCAGTACCAAGCGCATCACAGAGGATGTGCCCCCATGCGTCCCCATATGCCTAGTGGAATGCCAATCGACGCGCCCACTCAGCTGTCCATCGAATATCAGAAACATTAAACTGACAGAGTTGGCAGCACACCTCCCAAAGTCTGAACAGTCGACAGCTTTTTCAGAAGGCGAAGCGTCGACAACGTCAGCATCATCATTACCTTTACTCCGACGGCTACTGCCACGTGGCCACCCAACCATTCGCATGCACCTCCGCAGCCATGCGACCAAATCTGAATGCGCCTCAAAAGCCATACGCCCCAGACTTTTCACTGATCCCTAAAGACAGAAGAAAAGTCTCCATTTGAAGCACTGCATGCGCCTCAAGAGCCATGCGCCCAGAATGGTTCGTGACTCCTAAAGGTTACGAGCCAAAGTCTCCTCATGTGCCCAGTCCTAGGCGCATCCTACCAAATCATTCCCTCCATCAAATCCGAGATTTCCGAGCCATGAGTCGACGACACGTGTCCTTTGACTCAACTTACCCAAGATTTCAGCAACAGAAAGATCTTTTCCTCTGCTACGTGCCGGCTCACAACAGCAGCATGAAGAATTCAACCCCCCAATCAGGGCGCATCGTCTATGCGCCTCCATCAGCAATCAACACGTGGCGTCCCCGCGTACAGGCGCATCCTACATACGCGTATGAGCAGCCAGCCTGCAGACTATATAAAGAGAGGGACCATTTCCTTCTTCCAGGCCTATACACACATACCAACCTCCACAACGAGCACACAGAGACTTTGCACGACCAGAGAGACAGATACAGACACTCAACGTCTTCCTCCTCTCGGCAAGCTCAGCACCCAGAGCAATCCAAACCTTCAGAGAACCGATAACCGTCGCCAGATCGTCAACGGAGTCAACGCATTACCACTCACTCCATTGGCACAAGGGACCCAGATAAACAAAAGTGTACTCCTAGGACTACATCTAAGTCCTATATTGTAACACTGTTCCGTTTGTATTGAAATTTGCAATAAAAGAATTTTAATGGCAAACAAGCTGGCGACTCTGCTGGGGACCTCTTTCTCCTCCACGGAGAAAGCTGTGTCGTAATCCGACGACGTGAAGGTGGGCTCCTACCATAAGACGCTGGTCGTACACCTCAATCAACAGGCGTATAAGGAGTTCATCTCTGAAGGAAGTGCGAGTCCTTCGAAGCGGCTGCCGAAGCCGAAGAAGACCCGTCGAGTCTGGGTACGCAAGGTCGACGCCTCGGGCACCACCACCGAAGGGGATGCGCCAATCCAGCCTTCCCTTCCTGCTGACGTCCTCAGCAACCAAGATGCGCCCACAGGTGCAGCGCATCTCTCGGGAAAGCGTGCGGCTAACCACATTCCCCAGCCATCTCCCTCTTAGGCGAGAAAGATGTATCGACGGAGCAGGGGCGCAGCCAATGCCCCGCACATCATCTTTGATGCGCCACAGAAAGTCTCTGTCTTTGACAGACTCACTCGCTGTAATGGCGAGGAGAATTGGGATTCTGAGTACTATACGCCACAGCGGGCTGGTACGAAGAAATCCAAGACGGCACGGGCCATGCGCCCCAAACGTGCTATGCCAGCAGCAAGCCAGAAGCATGCGCTCACAATCATTCATGCTGCTGATGGTAAGCTGAACAAGGTCGACTCGAGTGCTGCAGTACTAGAAACGAGCCAACCTTCAAAATCCTCGTCTCACTTGGGCGCATCTATTGCATGCACAACCAAGTCGAGTGAGGCAAATTCGGTGGTCTTGAACTCCCGTGCCTCCTCTGGTTGTGCGTCTGAGGTCCGTTCAAGTCACTTCAAATATTGTGGTTTCTCTACTACTGATCGAGATGCCTGTTTGGTATTAGATCAGGGGGCGCAGCACTCACTTGACCACCCCGGTGCTTGGCCTTGCCATGCGCCTGAAGGGGGTGTGAAGGTGGCACTCTCCTCCAACGATCTGCGTAACGTGATCACTCACAAGCGCCGATCAGAAGAGTCGACTGACAGGCACGATGCGCCCCTCACAGGGCACACTTGTGTTGTCGTCACTATCAACTGCTGTTGCAAAGCGGCAGTCCCACCAAGGCAGTCGGTGTTCCAGCGGCTACAATCATCGACACCCCTCCGACGTCGCCTCGGGAAGAAGGTGTCAACAGAAGAAGAACCAATGGTTGCTTCATACAACGTGGTCTCTAACTCCTCGTCAGTCCGAAAAGCGACTGGCAGTTCCTCTTCCTTGTCTAAAAGCCAGCCGAGGAAAACTAAGACAGCTGTCTCATCCTCTGGAGTGTTCGAAGGCACTCGAGGGAGGAAGAAGATCTTGGAGGAAGCTAGGGGTAATCAGACCCTTGTCGAGCCTCCTTCCAAAGACGAGGGTCTCCAAAGCACATCTGGGGCGGATCCTCGAGGCGAAGTCAGCATCCCAGAAGCTCTTGAAGACAAAGATATCCCCCAGAACATAGCTGGGGGTGGTCTGCATCTATGGACCCGAGTTCCGGAGACGAAAAGGCCCTTCAAGATGAAGCTGAGGGTGATCAGGCCTTTGCAGATGCGCCCGTGATAAATGTTCTCCCGAACATAGCCGAGGGTAGCCAAGACGAGGCTCCAGGAGAGGCAACTCCCCTACAGAGTGAGGCCGAGAGTGAAGCCTCGACCCATCTATCCACTCCCGGCCGCGTCATGACAGTAAACGTTACTGGGGTTGATATCGAGTCTGATGCGCCGCCAACAGACCTCGTCCAGCGCATAGATACCCTGGAGGGAGGACTCAAAACCCTCTCTGCCTCCATGCAAACACTGACTCAAGCAGTATTTGAGATACAATCAACTTTGGCCAAGACACCTTCTACCGGTCCCGACCCAGGGACCAATGGAGAATCGAGTATGCCCCTTCAACGGGTATCCTCGGACACAGATCGCCGAGAAGCACCTCGGACGTCAGAGCCCTCAAATGCTCAACATCAGGTGGTACCACCTTCTCCGACTCCCAGCTCCACGGAGGACGTGATCGAGATGATCAGGGACTTGCGCGGGCGCTTTGAGTCCAAGACGAGACAAGAGGAGCGCCAAAAGATGGGCATCCCCCAGCCTTATCCTCTCGAATGGAACAAGGTGGTTTATCCTCCAAAGTATAAACCACAAACACTGACACCGTACGACGGGAAGGACTCTCCGCGCCGCTACCTGACGTACTTCCAGTCTCAGACGGGACATCTTCCGAAGGAGGATGCGCTACTTACTAGCATATTTGTCGGGGCACTGAAGGGAGTGGCGTACGACTGGTACTACAGCCTCCCCGACAATTCCATATCTTCCTTCGATGACCTCATGCGCCTCTTCCTTGACCACTTCTACGACGACGGGAAGGACATGACGATGGCGTCCCTCATAGAGATACGCCAGAAGGAGAAGGAAACGGTTCTGGTGTTCATCGAACGCTTCCGACAAGCCTGTTTCAGGCTACCTCCGGGCATGCCAGAACATGCGCTCCTCTCCTCCTGCAGCATGAACATGCTGCCTGCAGTCAAACTCTGGCTCAACTCCACTCCTCCTCCCGACTGGAGTTCCTTGATCATTGAAGCCGAAGCCGCAGAAAAGAAGGCGACCAATGCACGTCTTCTGGGAGTCAGCTTCCCCGCCTTTGAAGATAAGGAAAAACGGCCTGCAGCCAACAACCCCGGACGGGAGACAAAGGGGAAACAGGCATTGACTGTCAATGCCTCAAAAGGTTCGTCGGTACCTACTCAGAAGCCTCCACTTGCACCAAGGCCAAAGGAGGTTTATTCGTTCAACGACGAAGACACCCTGCAACTCTTTGAGATACTGAAGCAGGGTGACAAGATCAAGCTGCCGAACCCAAAGCGTCCCGACGAAGTTGGGAAAGTGGACAACCTAAGGTACTGTCACTACCATCGGTTTGTCGGATACCCAACCAAGGACTGCTATGTCCTCAAGAATTACATCCAGCGCATGATCAATACGGATGTAATCTCCGTCGACTACGAGGAGAAGACGGTGTCGGCCAACGTGGTGTCACTCCAGTTCGGCACTTGCCGTAAACAACAACACAGGATGGCGTCGTCCCCATCCCTAAGGTGACAATGGAGGTGGTTAACTTACCACCTACCCGTGACAACGTGAGTGGACTCATTCCACTCACCACATCTCGAAGAGAGGTCATATGGGTTCACCCCGACATCGTCTTCGAGGTGACTCAACCGGAGGTACGCCCTACCTCCAAATCCAAAGGCAGGAAGATCAAGTCTTGCCGCACGGTCTCTTCTTCAACGGAAGAGGCACTTTCTGTGCAGACGCGTTCACAACAGAACGTCCAACCCGATGAAGCTGCCGCCGAGGTGGTGCCTCCAAGCCCCACAACTTCGATATACTGGCACAACTGGAGGAGGGTCCATCTAAGCCCTCAGCAGCCAATAAGCAGAAGCATGTGGAGGCTCGTTTCGACAGACCTCTACGAAAGAAGAATGCTTCGGGGCAGCCAAGCCCCACAACTTCGATATACTGGCACAACTGGCCAGTACTCCTGCCCGCCTATCTTTGTTCGAGCTCCTGTGTCTTTCCAAAGACTCCCGAGAAGCTCTATGTGAAGCTCTGAAGGATGCTGAATCCTTTCTCAGTCAGGTCAAGCAACCTGAAGATCTCCCAACTACATGTGCGTACTGTCATTGTGCGGATGAAGTTATCCCGAACATAACTTTTACCCAACAAGACATGCTGCTCAAGCACAACCGACATAACCGGCCGCAGTATTATACAGGATATATCGGTTCAGTCAAGGTGAAGCGGATTCAGATCGAAGCAACACCCAGATTGGGTAGCCAACGTCGTCCCCGTTACCAAGAAGAATGGAAAGATACGAGTTTGTATCGACTTCAGGGATCTCAACTCTGCTTGCCCGAAGGACGAATTCCCGCTTCTAATCACCGACGTGATGATCGACAACACATGTGGCTTCGAGCGCATGTCTTTCATGGACGGGTATTCGGGCTACAAACAGATCAAGATTTTCTCTGACGACGCAAAACATACGTCATTCAGGACTCCAAAGGGCATTTTCTGCTACACAGTGATGCCCTTCAGCTTGAAGAACGCTGGTACGACATACCAACGAGCTATGAGCACCATTTTTCGTCAGCACCTTCGTAAGACAGTTGAATGCTATGTTGACGACATCGCAGTCAAGAGCCGTCTCAAAGGAGATCACCTGCAAGACCTCAAGACAGTCTTCGATCTCATGCGGGCGCATCAACTCAAGATGAACCCCGCTAAATCCTTCTTGGGGGTTTCTAGCGGAAAGTTCTTGGGCTTCATCAACACGGCGAAAGGCATTCATGTCGATCCCGAGAAGTCCAAAGCCATACTTGACATGGACCCCCCGAAGAACCTTCGAGAACTTCGAGGCCTACAGGGACGTCTGGCATACATCCGGAGGTTCATAGCAAACCTCTGGCAAATGACAACCCTTCACCCAGCTCATGAAGAAGGGAGTCTCTTACGTCTGGACGGAGGAATGCCAAAAGGCTTTCGACGACATCAAAGCCTACTTGACGAGCCCACCAGTCCTGGTGGCACCCGTCGCCGGCAAACTGTTTCTCCTTTACGTCCGTGCCATGGATCACTCCCTCGGCGCTCTGCTAGCTCAGAACAGCGATACAGGCTATGAGCAAGCAATCTACTACCTCAGTCGAACACTCATCGGGGCCGAATACCGGTACAACCCCGTTGAAAAGGAGTGCTTGGCTTTAGTATTTGCCATCCAGAAGACTTGTCATTATGTCTCGGGCCAGACAATTCATGTCATTTCCTGAGTCAATCCGCTCAGAGTCCTCATGACGAAGCCAGGATCATTGAACTCCCGGCTAGCCACATGGGCGATCTTGCTAACACCGTACAATATGGTGTTTGTTCCGCAAAAAGCCGTTAAGGGTCAGGCCCTGGTCGACTTTTTATCTGCACACCCCATCCCAGAGTCCTCAAAACTCTATGAAGACATCCCGGATGAGGTCCAAGAATCAAACGTCACCGAAGAAGGCTCCGTCTGGCGGATGTTTTTCGATGGCGCTTCAAGAACAGGCCCCAAAGGCCAAATCGTCGCAGGAGTGGGGGTGGTGTTAGTCTCCTCCAATTAACTGGTCATCCAGTGTGCTTACTCCCTTTCGAAGCCGTGCTCCAACAATGTTGCCGAGTACAACGCGCTCATTATGGGACTCCAGCTGGCGCAACAGCTGGGGGTAAATCATCTGGAAGCCTACGGCGACTCAAAACTCGTCGTAAACCAGATCAGAGGGCAATACGAAGTTCGCCATGAAGATCTGATCCCTTACCACGAAGTTGCATTGAAGATCATTTCAACCTTCACTGGGTTCTTCATCGAACATGTATCCCGTCTACAAAACTTGGAGGCTGACGCTCTGGCTGGCCTCGCGGCCTCATTGGCAGCGTCCCTCGGGACTCAACACTATGTCACCGTAGTCGGGAGAGACTTGGTCTGTCCTAAAAACAACCTATGCTCACACGTGGCCCACGCCATGCCGACAAATACTGGTGTTAATGTCCGAGACTGGAGGTTCCCGTTCATCGACTTCGCTGTCTACGAAATTCTTCCAAAAGACCCGAAAGAAGCCGTCTCAGTTAGGAGATGCTCTCTTCGATTCTACTATGATACAGCCACTAAAATGCTGTACCGGCGCTCCTACGATGGACTTCTCCTTCGATGTTTGTCCAACGAAGAAGCAGCCGAAGCCCTTCGAGAAGCTCATGATGGAACCTACGGGGCCCATCAACCTGGTCCTAAGTTGCAGGACCGACTGCGACGCATGGGCTACTACTGGCCAACCATGGCCGCTGACGCTGTTGAATATGCTAAGAAGTGCCATACGTGCCAGCTTCACGCAGACTTCATACATACACCGTCAGAACCACTGTATCCTACAGTCGTCTCCTGGCCCTTCGAAGCTTGGGGCATGGACATTGTGGGACCGATCACCCCTCCTTCGTCGAGAGGACACCGCTTTATCCTAGCAATCACCGACTACTTCTCCAAATGGGCAGAAGCAGTTCCGCTAGCAGAAGTGAAAAGCTCCAGAGTGATCAGCTTCATCAAGCACCACATCATCTACCATTTCGGGGTGCCCCGGAGGATTATTCATGATAATGGTCCTCAGTTCATCAGCCATATTTTTAGCAAATTCTGTGATAAGAATCGTATTCAAAATGTGGCATCAACCGCCTACAATCCGGCTACAAACGGATTAGCAGAGGCGTTTAACAAGACTATCGTCAGGCTACTCAAAAAGGTCGTGTCATCCAACAAACGCGACTGGGACGAAAAGCTCGGCGAATGCCTTTGGGCCTACCGTACTGTAGAAGCATGGAAAATACTAAAGGAAATGATTCATGCGGCCAGGAAAGATCCATGCGGCTCAGAGGACACGTGGCCTGATAGTGCCCCCCTCCGACCCATGCTGTATTAATTGCTATGACGGCTGACCCCTCTGAAAAGTTGACAGCCCTGACACAAAGGCAGGTAATTATGACTCTGTCATAATGATAAATCTCTAGGGAAGAGAAAAGAAATCTCTGACATAAATCCCCTGAGAGCCACAAAAATACCACGTGGCCTTGCCACGTGGGCATTCGTATGCGACTAGCTTCTCATGCGGCTCAGAATAAATCCTATGCGGCTCAGACCATAGAAGCCTCATGCAGCTCGAGCAAAGGACTTTCCATGCGGCTCAGAGTGAATCCATCCTCTGCGGCTCAAGCCATGAAAGCCTCATGCAGCTCGAGCGAGGACTTCTCATGCGGTTCAAGAGGATCATGTCTATGCGGCCCAAGCGAATATATACCTATGCGGCCCACAACGATTACTCCTCTGTGGTTAGAGGACTCAAGTGAGGGCCACAACCCACGCAGCCCTGACACGTGGGCTTAACCATATGTGGCTCACATTCATATGCGGCTCACATTCATATGCGGCTCACATTCATATGCGGCTCACTAGTCATGCGGTCCAGATCCCCCCAGCAGCTCCTAGGATACGTGTCCTAAACCGATTAATTCCTCAGATTTGCTGCCATTAGAGATTGAGTCAAATCCCAATAAATCTGGGACACGTGGCAGGAGAATATATCTGATTTATTCGCAGATATCAGAAGATCAGTATAAGGAAGATTTATTCCAATCAGCATTAATTGCTCATGGGATTTGGTGTAATCTACACCTAATGGCCCAGATTCATCATAATCAGGATGAATAGCCTAGATTGACCAATCCCCAAGCCGCCGCCATCTCTAAAAGCTAATCATTAGCAACCCTAATGATCACATCCCACTATTATAAATAGCAAGGTGCCATTCCGTTGTGAGATATACAATTTCAGAGAGAAAAATAAAAACGCATATACAGAGAGACTCTCCAATAGTCAGAGAAAAGAATACACAGAGAGAGAGAGAAGCCAGAAGAGCAACAGAGGAGCAAGAAGAGCATTTCTTCGTCAACGCCAACCATCTTTTCACAAGGAGCCAAGGCTGCATACCGATCGTCCAAGGAGTAAGGCAGGGCTGCCGTCGCCTTTCCGAGCCTCTATCGTCACCCCCCAGAATCTAAAATAAATAATTGTACTTAGACTGCTGTACCTAGGTTTTCGTCCCTAGGCTTTCTTTGTACAAGCGAGTTTGTAACGTGAAGTAAAAGTTCGGTCCTCCGATAATTGTTTTGTTCTTTTATATTTCATGGCAAATACGATGGCAACTCTGCTGGGGACTAACTTCTCCACGGCTGAGGAGTTGGTGACGCAATCGGATGCAGCCAAGCTTGGCTCCATTCAACAAAAGATGGTCGCCCGGTTCGACCAACAGGCGTTCGAAGAGATGCTCTCTGACAAAAGCACTGGCCCGGTCCAGAAGCGAGCCCGCACAAAGAAGGCCTGCAAGGAGTGGAGACCCCGATCCTTCATTCCTGCTGAAGCTCTTGCAGAGACACCCTCTGTTGTTCAAAACGGCGAGCAAGATTCCCCTGCGGCCCCACTTCAGATCGTAGACAACTCTGCTGTTCCCAAGTCCGGCAGAAGAAAATACTATGATGCTGGACTTGCAGGGGCAAAGAGGAACTCTATGAGATCCGAGCCGCATAAGGTTATCAGCCGCAGGAAGAAAGCTCATGCGACTACATGCTTCAGCCGCAGGAAGAAAGCTCATGCGGCTACATCCTCCAGCCGCATGAAGAAAACTCATGTGGCCATATCTGTCAGTCGCATAGCTTATGCGGCTACAGTTGCCAACCACACGAACGAAACTCATGCGGCTGTGGGAGTCAATCGCTTACAGAAAACCCATGCAGCCACAATTGCCAACCGCATGCGGCCAGCCTGTACGGTCGTCACTCCTAGCCGCACAAAAATAATTCGTCCGACGGCAGAAGACAACCGCATGCAGACAGCCTACACGGTACCCAACTCTAGCCGCATAGCGTCCGTTTCACGCTTCTCTCGATCAGTTTTCGACCGTCTCTCATACGGTCCTGACCCTGATGATTCTCTGGATGATAAGCCAGACTCTGTGGTACCTAACTTGGACTTCTCCTATTACGCACCCACAAGTGCTAAAAGGAGGAAGTCTAGGACAGCGCGGGCTCATCGGGCCCAGTCAGCTGTCCCAACCTCTAACTATCGGGGCGTCCCGTTGACTATTATACGGGCCTCGGATGGGAAGTTGTATACAACCGCTCGAGTCCAGCCCCCAGCGGCAAATAGACAGAGTTGTTCCTCTGACCTGCGGGAGGCGATCCTCCACAAACGCAAGGAAAGAGAAGGAGCATCGGCGCACAAAGAGTCCTTGCTTGGACATCGTTGCACCCAAATCATCGTCAATTGCGGCTGTAACAATACGACAGTGACGAAAGATCGGCCGTCCGTCTTCCAAAGGCTGCAGCACCCGAGCTCAGAAGATGAGGCACCTCCTGTTGTCTCCTGCAATTCTGCTCAAAAAGTCCCCGTCGAAGGGAGGAGGAAAAAGACGAGTATCTCCAGTCCCAAGATATCAACCACCACAGCTAAGAAACTATCGTCTAAACGGTTGTCCTCTACTGGTGTATTCCAACACACCCGTTCAAAGACAAAATTTTCCGAGATGGGAAATTCATCATCTACATCGCTGGGGGTTGAGGGAACTGGGGGTTGCACTCCTCCGAACATCCGCAACAATCCGATGTTTCAAGGAGCCGAGCCCGGGCAAACAACTCTTCCATCAGGGGCAACAGACGCTGATGTCCCCGAGGACATCCGTAACTCTCAAGACGAAGCAAGCTCTGAAGCTGGGGACACCGTTCCCTCCGAGTCCGAGCCTGAAGAGAACATTCCCACCTATTCCGATGACTTCTCGGTGCACGGGTACGACTCGGAGGGCACATCCTCTACCGTTCCTTCCATTCCTACTCATGTAAGGACGGTTTTCATGACGGACAGCAACCAAGGTGGTTCCAATGATCGCCAGTGCATCGACAATCTCGAAGCCATATTACTTGCCTTGGTCAAGTCTGTAGACGAGATTAAAGCAGCACTGCCAACTCTACAAGGAGGAACGCCTGGTCAAACAAGTACGTACCCTGCGGTCAATATGGATTCAAACTCAGCGGCACCAAACCCGGGCAATAATCCTTCCGAAATAACAGCCCCTACCGCGATAGATGAGATCCGAGAAGTAAGAAGAGAGGTCCAGGAGCTCCGAGCCATGTTCTATGCCCGAGAGAACGCTCAAGATCTCAGAATACGGCAACCATACCCTGCTGAATGGAGGGATGTTCCATTCCCACCAAGATATAAGCCGTTCAATATCAACCCGTATGATGGCAAAACCTCAGCAAGTCGGTACATCACTTACTTTGAGGTCACCACCGACCATCTGCCTCATGATGATGCGATCCTCATACGGTTATTCATCGGGGCATTGGAAGGAGTCGCCTTCGATTGGTACCGCAATCTACCGGACAACTGCATCCACTCCTTCGCCGGCTTCAAGCGCCTGTTCTTGGAACGATTCTACGAAGTAGGACAGGACGTCACCATGTCCACTCTCATGGACGTCGTCCAAGGGGAGAAGGAGTTGACAAGAAACTACATTGAGCGGTTCCGCCAGACCGCCATGAAGCTGCCCTCCGGAAATCCAGATTCCTCTTTGATTGAGATCTGCCAAAAGAGACTGCTTCCAACAATCAGCCTCTGGATGGGCGAAAGTCAATTCAAAGATTAGAAGGCCTTCATTATCAGCGCCACAAGCGCCGAAGAACGACTAAAGAAGGCTCGCCAACTGGGATTGCACGTCTCGGAAGGAGAAAGCAAGGGCAAGTGTCCCAACAACAATAATGGGGATAACCCCTCCAACAATCGGGACAGCAAGGGAAAGCAGGCTATGGTGGCCGACACGGCCCAGAAGCCCGAGCCACAACCAGCAGACAAACAATGGCCTCAGATCACTTACACTTTCGAATACGGCCACGTCAAGCCTATCTTGGACATGCTCATACAAGGAGGTAGAATTCAGCTTCCTCCACCGAGGCGGGAGCCTCGGCCGGCTGATTTGGAGAACCCAAAGTTCTGCCATTACCACCGTTATGTATACCACGCTACACACGACTGCTACCAACTAAAACGGTATATCCAAAGCCTCATCGATTCGAACGCTCTGGCCATAGACTTCGAAGAGGTAACTGTAGCAGCCAATATGGTGTCTGTACAATTCGGCAGATTCCCTCCGACGGAGACTCAGGACGGGGTAATCCCCGTCCCTCTGGCGATAATGGAGATTACCAATCTTCCATCTCCCCGAAAACACGCCGCCGATCTAATACCTCTCACCACCTCACGAGGAGAGGTCATGTGGGTCCATCCAGACTTGGTATCAGAAGTAACTCGACCCACACCATCTCCCACCAACAGAAAGAAGAGTGGAAAAATTAGGACCTGCCACACCATCTCAGCAGACAACGAGGAAGCTACAGCCGTCGTCACGCGGTCCGGAGCGCAATCCCAACCTGTGGTTGACAGCCCAGCTGAAAATCATCAACCCACTACAACTAATGCTCCGGGACCGGCTTAGCCTTCGACGACCGACAAGCCTAGGCCGAAGGAGACTCGCTTCGATAAATCCCTCCGAAAGGACGCAGCCCAAGGGCTAGAGAGGCCCTATAACTTTGACATCTTAGCACAATTGGCTAACACTCTGGCCAAATTGTCACTATACGAACTCCTAAGGCTCTCCAAGGACGTTTGTATTGCATTGAGCGAAGCACTCCAAAATACCGATGCTTATCTGGCTCAATCCAACCTCACCGGGGAGGACTCACCCGTGGATCTCCAAGACAGTGCCTGCACGGGAGCAATGCCCAATATCGTCTTCACTCCGCAGGACATGCTCATCAAAACCAACCTACATGATCGCCCGCTATACTACACGAGATACATCGACGACATAAAGGTGGATCGGATGCACATTGATCCTGGCTCTTCCATAAGCATCATCCCAAAGGGTCTGCTACATTATCTCTGCATCCCAATGCATCGCCTGACACCTACAAGCACCGCCATCAGCGGTTTTAATTCGGGCAGGAGCTACCCTATTGGGAAGATTCGTCTGAAGTGTCAAATTGGCGATCTCCAATCCGAAGTCACCTGCTACGTCATAGATGCAGACACTTCTTACAACATCCTCTTGGGGCGCCCATGGATACACGATTATATGATCGTGCCTTCTACGCTACACCAGTGCTTCAAATACGTCGACAAACACGACTTCGTGAAGACAGAATTTGCTGATATCGATCCCTTCAAAGGGGTCGAATCCTACTACTCAGACTCCTGCCTATACGAAAGATCGAAGAGGCACCTTGATGAAGGAGACGCACAAACTCATACCGAGACAACCACGGGATCAGAAGGACCCCTGATGATCCACCTCCAAGCTCGCAAACCGGGCAAGTCTGTACCCCTTACCGCCACTCTGCGGAAGGACGCAATCAGCCTCTCAGCGCAGAAGGAGCAAATGATAATCCGGCTGCCAAGGTTCGGCCAAATACCGAGGCCCACAACAGAGCCACTGACAATCAGGCTATCAAGAGTCAGCCAACCACAAGCAGGAAAGCTCAACCCCTTGGATAGGCCCATGACGATACGCCTTCCCAAGAAGGGTCGACACCCCGATGCAAGGTCTGACACTTCCAGCGAACCAGCCACTCCTCGCACCACATCAAATGCCAAACTGGGGGTTGCTAGTCTGCCAACAATACCACGCTCAACTCAATCAACTGAACCACTGACAATCAAGCTTCCTAGGTCGTCCTCTCAGTCTTCATTTACGCAGGGGGTAGCCGAAGAGGAATCGGAGCTAGCCAAGTATATGGCTACCCACACCAATGTCCCCTCCGCTGATGATGTAATCCCCCTAGAAAAGATACCTTACTTCATTAATAAAGGGTTATCTTTGAACTACACCGAGCTCAATAAGCTATGTACAATATATGCTATGGAACACGGTATAGGCGCTCACCTACACACACAGGTGACAAATGTGTACACCGCGATCCAGCTTACTCCAGTAGAAGATGCTTACCGAATATTCGAGGGAGGAGATCATCCGATCATCTTCGGCCGGACGAACAACCCGCATTCCCTCACCATAGAAGAAGTCGACCTCGGGTCAGATGCCAGGAGACTGCCTCTGTATCTCTATAGCCCTCAATCCAAATATCTCATGCAGAAACAGGGGTATGATCTAGAGACGACGCCAGGATTGAACTACGGCACTGGGCGACGATTACCTTTGAAGCCGCCAGTCCCGGCGGGCAAACCACGGAACTACTATAACAAAACTCGATGCGGGTTAGGGTATGTAACGCCTACTACGACCCCTGAAAGTTCAGATGAAGAATGCGACTGGCAGTCACATTCAACCGGATCACCAACTTCCGACTCAGATACCAGCATCGGAGATGTGTTCAGACAAGTCATGTCAGTCAACATGGCATTCGCCGACACTTACGAGGAAGATGAAGACATCCCCGAAATCCTCGAGTTAGAGCCATAGGCCCAGCAATTAGACGTACAATGGGAAAAGCGGTTCGAACTGAGAGAACCTTCTACTGAAGACGAGGTCATACAAATGGATCTCGGCAGCGAATCTTCTCCAAAACCGATTTTCATCAGTAAAAGCCTAACTGACGAAGAACGGGAGTCGCTGTTAGAACTTGTCAGAGAGTACATTAATGTGTTTGCCTGGAGCTATGAAGACATGCCAGGGTTAAATCCTGATATCGCTCTTCACAAACTCAACATTCGACCAGATGCGAAGCCGGTCAAGCAACAACAGCGACGCTTCCGTCCAGGTATCATGGACGCGATCGAAGCCGAAGTCAACAAACTGATAGTCAATGGCTTCATCCGTGAGGAGCAACATCCCGATTGGGTCGCCAATATAGTACCCGTCCTCAAGAAGAATGGGAAGATTCGAATCTGCATCGACTTCCGCAACCTGAACGAGGCATGCCCCAAAGATGAATTCCTCCTTCCTATCACAGACATCATGATCGACAATACCTGCGGCTTCGAACGCATGTCATTCATGGATGGCTTCTCGGGGTACAACCAAATCAAAATGTCTCCTGACGACGAAAAGCATACATTATTTCGAACATCGATTGGCACGTACTGCTACACAGTCATGCCTTTCGGTTTAAAGAATGCGGGCGCCACATATCAAAGAGCCATGAGCATCATCTTTAGAGACCACTTACGTAAGACGGTGGAGTGCTACGTTGACGATATAGCCGTTAAAAGCCGTAGCAAGGGAGACCATCTGCAGGATCTAAAGACGATATTCGACCTAATACGAACACACAATTTGAAGATGAATCCCATAAAGTCCTTTCTGGGCGTATCCAGCGGGAAGTTCTTAGGCTTCATCATCACTGCAAACGGTATCCATGTAGACCCTGAGAAGACAAAAGCAATCATGGAGATGGGTCCCCCGAGAAATCTCCGCGAACTCAGAGGCCTTCAAGGGAGGCTAGCTTATATCAGGAGGTTCATTTCCAACCTCTCCAGGCGATGCCGACCATTCATGCACCTCATGAAGAAAGGAGTCTCATTCGTATGGGACGAGGAATGCCAGCGTACTTTCGACAGCATCAAAGAATATTTGTCAAATCCTTCGGTCTTGGTGGCCCCAGTCCCTGGAAAACCATTCCTGCTCTATGTACGAGCAATGGAACACTCCCTCGGTGCCCTGTTGGTACAAAACAACGATGCAGGTCACAAACAAGCCATATACTATCTCAGCCAAATGATGGTTGGGCCAGAGCACCGATATACCGCGGTAGAGAAAGAATGCCTCGCCTTGGTGTTCGCCATTCAGAAAATGCGACACTATATCACCGGACAAACGATACATGTGATCTCACGGGTCAACCCTCTCAGAGTCCTCACGACCAAACTAGGGGCACTTAGCTCTCGACTCGCTACATGGGCAATATTGCTGTCCCCTTATCATATGATCTTTGTCCCATAAAAGGCAGTCAAAGGTCAAGCCCTGGCGAACTTTTTAGCAGCCCACCCAGGCTCGGAGTCCTCCAGAATATATGAAGAGATCCCAGATGAGGTCGCCGACTCACATGCAACCTCTCACGAGGCTATATGGCGAATGTTCTTCGACGGTGCTTCGAGGACCGGACCTAAAGGCAATATAGTCGTCGAAGTAGGGGTAGTGCTAGTCTTCCCTACCGGATTGGTGATCAATCGCGCTTATTTCCTCACCGAGCCCTGTTCTAACAATATGGCCGAGTACAACGCTCTGTTCATTGGCCTCCAACTTGCAAGAGAGCTGGGGGTAGAATACCTTGAAGCATACGGCGATTCCCAACTAATCGTCAATCAGATCCGGGATTCGTACGAAGTCCTCCATGAAGATATGATCCCTTATCACCAAATAGCGATCGATATCATCTCGTCATTTGAGGGGTTCTTCATCGAGCACGTCCCCAGACTCCGAAATATTGAAGCCGATGTCCTAGCTGGTCTTGCCGCTTCCCTAGCAGTTCCGAATTATGATCGCCAATCAGTGGAAGTAATAGGCCATGAGCTGGTCTGTCCCAAAAACAATATGCAATTCGTAGCAAGTTATTCCGCACAGACGATCGATGATGCCCCAGATTGGAGACAACCATTCATCGACTTCGTCGTCTACGACATCCTGCTCGAGAACCCAAAGGAAGCCACTTCCATCAGAAGGCGTTCTCTTAGATTCTTCTACGATACAGAGACGAAGATGCTGTATCGTCGCTCATACGACGGATTATTACTTCGGTGTCTGTCAAACGCAAAAGCCAAAAAAGCCGTACGAGAAGCTCACGACGGTGTCTGCGGGGCCCACCAGCCCGGCCCAAAACTGTAAGACCGCCTTCGCCGAATGGGCTACTATTGGCCCACGATGGTGGCAGATGCGATCGAATATGCTAGAAAGTACAAAGCTTGCCAAGTCCACGCGGACTTCATTCACCAACCATCCGAATTTCTACATCTGACAGTGGCGTCCTGGCCATTCGAAGCATGGGGAATGGATATCATTGGTCCAATCACCCCACCTTCCTCCCGAGGACATCGTTTCATACTTGCGATCACTGATTACTTCTCCAAATGGGCGAAAGCTGTCCCACTCGCAGAAGTCAAGACTTCAAACGTGATCAGCTTCCTTAAGCATCACGTCATCTACCGCTTTGGACTGTCCCGAAGAATCATCCATGATAATGGTCCGCAGTTTGCAAGCCACGCATTCTATCAATTTTGCGATAAACACCGTATTCAGAATATCGCTTCGACGCCGTACAACCCGGCAGCAAACGGGTTAGCAGAGGCGTTCAACAAAACAATCATCAAACTCCTCAAGAAGTTTGTCTCCTCCAACAAGCGCGACTGGAACGAGAAACTCGGCAAATGCTTATGGGCTTATCGCACCACAGTTCGAACAGCCACTGGGAATACGCCATTCTCCCTAGTGTACGGGAGTGAGGCAGTTCTCCCATTAGAGACTCAAATACCCTCACTCTGCGTCGCCCTCACTTATCAATTGACGACGAATGACAACTACCGACATCGACTGCAAGAGTTAGAGGCCTTAGATGAAAAGCGTCTCCTAGCACTACACCATAATAGGCGATTTCTCACGGTTATTACCGTGACAAATATTTTTCGTCACGGTAATAACCGTTACCGTTTGAGCGTGGTAAATATTTTGTAACGGTAATAACCGTGACGAATTATTTTTTTCGTCAAGGTAATAACCGTGAGGAAACTATAATTCATCACATTAATAACCGTAAGGAATTTAACATTGGTCACGGATATTAATGTGACTAAATAGTTTTTTATTACAGTTAAAATCCCCTGAGATTCATTCAGGTTTGTTGAACAGAGGTTCTACCAAATTAATAACCCATAATATTTGCTCTACACCTGCAAGGTCTCTTAAAGTGGATATGTATTTTTGTCAAATTTTTTTTTCAATAATCATCATATGCATACTTCAGTAGTACAAAAGCTACTAGCAACATAAACACCCGGTTCCAATCATTCACTTTCATAGGTGATAAAGCAATGTAGAATATTAACATTGCATCATACAATTACAAAAACCTTATCGCTTACATTATTCAGCATCTAAATAGAAAATGCAACCTTCTCTTACTGAAAAGTGTCTATTCTAATTGAAATAACTCAAGACAAGAAATATAATCAGTCTCCAATCTGCTACTAGAGGAGATTAGGAGGGAACGCTAGAGTTATGGGATGCATATTGATCTACAGGCCTGGACAAGCTTCTTTGCCTACAACTAGCTTCATGTGCTCTTTCCAGGCCTTACAGAGGTCTTTTGTTATTCTCACTGCAACATGGGAAGCACCAGCCAACCCTATCCTTGTGAATCCAGCAACATAGAGCCCAGATTTCCCTTTCCATGAATTCGAAAATTATTGTCTTGGAAAACCATCCTCAAAGAAGAAACCACTTCCATGCATAAATTTTTCAAACCAAGAGTTGATCAGTATTGATATTCCTATAAAAACTTATAATAACTTAAATCTTAGAAGCAATTGAACCAAATATCTACACAACATATATACGTTGTATCAATAAGGAACATTGCTACTGTAACCTGTAGCTAAGACAACCGAATTGACGTCGATGATACGATCATCGATAAGCTCTCTGCTACCTGCTAAGAACCTCTCTACCCCCAGCAACCAATAAGTATCGATATTACAGTAACTACATTTTACTTCGATAACAGAAATTTGTGATAATGGCTTTGTTTTTGTATCTGTAATTATGTTGTTCAAGGCAAGCATGAATTTGGTTTTGGATAATTCAACAGAAGTATCAGTCTGATTTGTATAGTTAGTGATTCAAATTGAACTTGGATATTTTGGAACAAGAAAAGAGAGAAAAGATCAGCGAGATGATGAAGTATCTGCATGATATGGTGCCAGGCTGCAACAAGATTACTGCCACCATATCCTAGACAAAAATGATGTATCAATAGGAAGATACTTACTAGTTATGTTGAAGATAATAATTTTTTCTTACTAATGGAAGTTCAATTTTGCTTGCTAATACATCCATCAGTTTGCACTTTTCCTAATACATCAAGAAATGTCAAAACAAAACAACCTTTTAATACTGTACGTGATAGACTAAAAGAGAACTCTAGATGGATATATAAAACTAAGGTGATTCCAGTATGAAGATAAAAAAATATGCAATAGATATTGGAATAAAAATAGCAATAACTCAATGATAGTTGCAAGTCTACAATCATAGGAATCACAATATTTACAATTGAATAACATACTCAATGGTTATACTAGAAGACATGGTTCTGTTCGAACAAGGATGGACATGGCACATATTAGTTGAGGAAGTGTCCAGCATATCCTACAAAAACTATAGAGGATTATAATCATACCAGTTGTGCTTTCAATAATTGAATGGTTTTGTTCAAGCAAATCCTGCAAGCATAAATAATATGAATCAAATATTGTGCTTGAAAGTGAAAGGTATAGATGTCTGCCATCTGACGAAAATAGTACATCCACTAAGCCATTTAATAAAAATAATTGTACCTCCTGCAGATCTAACATACAATCTTATGTCTGTTTGTATGACGATACCAGGTCTGCATATGCTTGATCAACTACCATGTCCGAACTGCAAAATGAGGACTTGACAGGTTCCTGGAATGTGTAGCATAGTGGCTATTAGGATACGTCCACAATAAGTATGAAATGGACAACTGAAGGATGCTAAATACATCGTCAAAAAAAAGATGCTAAATACAGCTTTCGGTTAGTGAGACATTATGCAAAGCACACCTGTGGTAGTTTGTTTGAACTTGAAAATGGCTTCTGCAGTAAGAACCTTGACATCATGGCTTGGGAATGCATGTGTGGCTTCATGGAACATGTGCGAAGAGTGAAGAAGAGCCTGAAAATAGAAAACATGAAGGATTTTAATACAAGGAAAGAGGATAGAAAAGTTTTTGGACCTCAAGGTTAGTTAGCAATACTAGTTTCTTGTATAAAATTGAATAAACTGAGAAGTTTAATTCATATATGTGAAAGCTTTAATGATACCTGGGCCACGATTCAATTAGATATGTAGCCCCTGTACGGGGTTTAACTACTTTCCCTAGTTCACGCTATGATGTGGGAAGGCTTAACCAGTATGCTGCTTTCGTCTTAATAGGCTCATCAGTATGAACGTGTGTACTAGGGAAGACTTCCTACTGAATCCTTCAACAACCAATGTGTGCTCCACTTTGACAATTAATTCATTTAATTGTATTTTCTATTACAATTTGTTTCATTCTTTCTTGTAACTTCATTTTTCAAGATCCGGTTTGTCCAAGTCATCGCTTTTGGCTATCAGAGTGCGAACCCAAGACATTTGGTTCGTGGGATCCAGAAAGAAGTTCCTGGGGGTCGGGCGAAGGGGCCTAGGTAACTATGGTTCAACCTTCAAAACAGACAAAATCGTAACCTGTACTTCCAAAGATATGCATTCTGCCATCAAATCTCAATATGAACTTCATAATAGTAAATTTTAAAACCACCATAAGTCAATATCACTAAACCCAACTTTCATAATCTTTGGTATCAGGGCCACATAAACACACATCATTTGACTCTCCTATGAGTTACCTATTCTTGACACGGTTATCTTGAAGTGCCTCTCTCAAATACTCCTTATATAAATGGTAACAAGAGTAAAACTGGTTAATAAATCTTCAGGAGCATAACCATGATTTGATATCACTAAGCTGTCAAGTTAAATCTCTTGTCAAGCAATAATTTAGTTTTTCCATAGACCATAATGTTTTCTCCGCTTTTTGTATCAGACTTGAGTATGCATAAAATCAATTTTTTTAGTTGCACTACAGTTTGCAACACAAATTTCAGTATTCTAGCGACAATATACTAACAAAGTAACATAAAAGGGATATCAGAATGCGGAATATACCATACTTCTGGTTTCTATAAGTATTTAGATTTCTATTCTGCTTATGTATGCTGTAGTGAAAGCTTTTAGCCTTTCATTTTTATGATCTTGACTACTTTTATTGTCTTACACATCCAACAATATCTTGTTCTTTTACCTTTAGCATCGCTGACCTCCCTACTTACATTTGGTGTTTCCTCTTTTCTCCAAAGCCATCGTATACAAGTTCCTCAAACCTCTTATATGGAACTGATGAAAAGAGAATCTTGCTTTAGGCAAATATTTCTCCATGCTTATTCCAGTTTTCCTTTAACTTCACTCAGTATACTTCAACCAAATCAACTATCTACTAAGGGTGATACCGATAATCTTTCAGGTAACCATTTGGTTGCTTCATCTTCATTTCCAGAGTTACCATTTGTCGTCATAAAGACACTATTGTACTTATGACTTGAACAATGATAACATGCATTTAAATCATATGCGTGCATCTACTCTTTTGTATCTGTAACCATTTATCATGACATCATGACAAGGGAATGAAATGAATAAATGAAATCTTATGCTTGAAGATGGAACTTCCCTATTTTTATTTTTCCTTTAGGTGGATTCCATTGGGTAGAATTTATTTTTATTGTTTTCCAAGGTCTTATCCCAAAGTTCTTTGAAAAGAAAATAGATTTAAGAAAACCACACCATTACAACTTCACAAATTGTTCCTAAAGATCTTTAATAAAGCATTAAAACCAGTTCATGAGCATGTCTGAGTGAATAAATCTATTCAAAAGACTGAAATTAATTTCTTTGCATTTGCCAACGAGCCTTTAATGATGTCAAGTAAAGGATACAGGCCCTTGTTTATAGAAAACCAATATATAAAATCTTAGAAATAGAACACTGATTTGGCTGATTGATAATTCTTTATCATTCATAAGCATTCAATGCTAGATAAATATTCTAAAGAGTACAGCCATGTCGGTATCCTTCTGTATGATTTTGTCAAACCTTGATGGTTTCTTCTCTTCTCTACAAGGTTATCTTCTCATTTCACAGCACATAGGTCCAGTGTCCCATTAACTTTTTCATATGAACCTCTATCATCGCAGTTTTTGTAACAAGCATCACTAACTTTACTTTGTAAGAAAGATGTGGGGAACCATAACTATTATTTTCTACAATAGGTGTTGCATATGAAGAGGGCATAAGACTTTGCATTCTAAAATCCACAAAAGAGGACAAATGGAAACAGGAGAAATATTTAAATTGTGTAGACAAGCAGGAAAAGTATTCAGACTCTCAGACTGTGTTTCAAACACAAAGCACTGAAGGATAGGTTACAATAATTTTTGACAAAAAATTGAATATAGAAAATTGGAGTAAAGTTTACCCTTGCTTCATAACTTGTAGCCACCTTGTCAGTTGTTACTAACTTGTTTATTGAGAACAAAATCATAAATTTTACACACAAAATCTCCACATGTATACGGTCCAAACCCTGAAAGAAAATGAAGTATAATTATAGTCACATCAAATGTTAACAGAAATCAACAATAAGAAAGGGTGTATAAAGGAAATACCCGTGTCAACAAATATTGGCACTTGGATGCAACATCTAACTCTAGTGTAAATAAACAACATGCCATGATTCATAATCTATGGAATCAAAGTGTAGGCCAATGTAGTTGGCAGCACTTGGATGCATCAGGCAGATTTGATGCTTTATGCGATGGCAGTGATGCATACATACTATAGATACTTGAACTACTCGATGATACTTGAGCAATATCCAGCAGATTATCGTCTGGAATGCACGCATATTTCTGTATCTTGAATTGGTCCCTGAAGTTACATAAATACAAGGGGACAATTTAAACAGCTATCAGTTAGTACGTATGTTATAACTTGGGTATAGATATATATACTGAACTATGTATACCATCATCTTATGGATCTTTTGTTCATTTCTTATGTGGACTTCAGTTGTCAAAAGAGAACAGTGAATTATACTTAAGGGATACTGTGCCATCTAAATTAATGGATATTGGTGCCATCTAACTTAGACAAACTGCCAATGGTTCTGTAGATATATATGACATTGACAGCAACCTGAACACTTTGTAACCAACATCTTATGTATCTTTTGTTCATTTCTGTGTGGACTTTGATTAATATAAAATGTGATTTGGTCTGTAATTAATGGATACTAGTGTGTTTTGACACGAGTCCTAAATCCCAGAAACACCATCATCCCAGAGAACATGGAGACCTCCATTGCACTTACCCTGATGAAAGCCAAATCTCCATACTCAAAAATTATTCTAGGTCAGTTTCATAGAACCCAACACCAGTCTTTGCTTTTATTCAATTCTATTAGTTTGGGAGGACCTTCCTCTCATTTTATGAATTACAACACCAATGTGTTGCTCTTAGAACCTATCATGTTCATCAATATTGTTCCAATGAAAATAAAACACAAAATTTTCAACACCATATATCCCCAATTCTTCCCTCCTTTTCCTATACCTAATTGCACAAGCATTACAAAGCGGTAGCAAAAATCTCCCCCAAAAAATAGAAAACCCTCAATTAGAAATATATGGGTCTCTATAAAATTGCAGTCATGGCAAGAACTTACGGATCGGAGGGGGAAAAAGTCTCATCATGTGTCCATCTAGATCTCCTCTCAATCGAGGGGACTTGGTGGTCTGGCAGTCGTCGTCGCACTTCAAGGCGTCGCCATCGCCGCTCGCACTGGAGTCCAATATTGTGTCCGAACTCATGGCCGCTCCCGCTCGACTCATGAACTCTATCCCTTTCTCTCTCTCTCTCTCTCTCTCTCTCTCTCTCTCTCGAACTTAAGATCGACGAAACTCTGACCTTCAACTCTGGTAAGGGAAATAGGGATAGAGAGGGTTTTAGAGAGACAGAGATGGGTTTTAGAGAGACGGAGATAGGGTTTTAGAGAGATGCTTCGTTCTCCAACTCTGAGTGACGGAGATAGGGTTTTAGAGAGAGATGAGAGGAGGGAAATGAAAAATCGTGGAGGAAACAATAAAAAACGGAAATGTATAAGAGAAAAAGGAAAAAGTCATTTTCGTAACGATTTTTTTACTATTGTAACGGTAATTAGTGTTATAAAGTTGTAAAGGTATTAACCGTTACAAATTGGTTAAAAAAAGAGTTACAAAATATCTATTTTGGTGTAGTGTAGCTCAGCAAAGGATCGAGCTGTACCAAGCACGCATCTCAGGAGCCTTCAACAAGAAGGTCAAAATCAGAACATTCTAAGTGGGCGATCTTGTTCTGGCAGTCCGGAGGCCAATGGTCATGACTCATAAGACCGCCGACAAGTTCCAGCCAAAATGGGAAGGCCCATTTATCATAGAGACAGTATTCTCCAACGGTGCTTACCGCCTCGCCAAGCAAAATGGAGACTTGCTCATGTTGCCCGTCAACGGCAAGTTCCTGAAGAAATACTATGTTTAAACGATATTCTCCAGATCCTCGAGACATGTACCCGCTGGTACCACTGAACTCGCTCCATAAATTTCCAGATTATTGAGTCATGTATTCGCTGATACCACTGAACTCACCCTCGCAGTTTTCCAGATTCTCGAGTCACGTACCCACTGGTACCACTGAACTCACTCCATAAATTTCCAGATTATTGAGTCATGTATCCGTTGATACCACTGAACTCACCCTCGCAGTTCTCCAGATCATTGAGTTATGTACCCGCTGGTACCGCTGAACTCACACTCACCATTCTCCAGATTCTCGAGTCACGTACCCGCTGGTACCGCTGAGCTCGTACCTACAATATTCCAGATTTTCAAGTCATGTACCCGCATGTACCGCTGAACTCATGCCCTTCTTCCATAAAGATATTCTAAATTTCCAAGTCATGTATCCGCTGGTACCTCTGAACTTACACTTTGATTCCAACAGTCATAGATTGTCGAGTTATGTACCCATCGGTACCCCTGAACTTACATCCCGATCACTCTTTTAAAAGAAAGTTATGTATAATCATACCGCTGAACTTTCTTCCTACAAGAGATCCTCCCTCATGATCTAATACCTGCACTCCCAGTGCACAACAAAGGTAACGGGTCCACAAACTTCCAAGACGGCCATGTCCTCATTACCTCTGAGCCGTTCCACTTCCGCCAAAAACAAATCACCCCCTACGTAGAACTTCCATGTCCTCATTACCTCTGAGTTGTTCTATGTGCCCTCCTTCATTGAGCCCACTCCTGTCATGTCCCCATTACCTCTGAATGGGAAGGCTCCGTCGAAGAAACCTTCATACTTGCCATGTCCTTATTACCTCTGAGTAAGTATGATGATCCCCTTTCGACCTATTATCTGTACCCACAACCGGAGTATGCCAAGGGTAATAGGTCAACAAATGTCCTCTGTTGACTATCAATATCCTCCGTCGAGTTCACTTCTGCCATATTCTTATTACCTCTGAGTAGGAAGACTCTACGTTTAAAACCTTCTCACTTGCCATGTCCTCGTCACCTCTGAGCAAGTATGTCGGTTCCCCTTCATCCTATTATCCGCACCCTAAACCAGGGTACGCCAAGGATAATAGGCCCACAAATATCCTCAGCTAAATTTTTCAGCACAAATCTATCACCTCATCAGGCCCCAGGAGCCCAGCTGCTCTACGGCATTCCTTTTTTTCTCAATACCAAGAGCACCCATAACCACTTCGCTATGGCTGCTTCAAGTACCCTGATCAAAACTTGTTACCTCTGCCTAAAACCAAGGTACGCCATGGGTAACAGGTCCACAAATATATCCCCTATACGGGGGGAAAACACCACCACAATATCACAAGCGCAGCAAGCAATACAAATGAAGGGTAGAATTGAAAGTACTCTTTATTTAAAGGAAGAAAAAAAGCATTACATATTTTCGGGATCATGTCCCCTTCAGAAAGAAAGAAAACAGAAACAAAACAAGAAGAAAAAGCCGACTACATTTCTGTATTGCACAACTCCAAGAGACGATTTTTTACTAAGACAGTCCCCCGATCAAGCCTCTGCTTAGCTCGACGCTCGGCTTCTTGGGATAGCTGCTCTGCATCATTCAGAAGAGTATATGCCTGCCAGTTGTCCTCCATCTTCTTGACGGCAAGCTCTAGATTAGCAGAAGCCCTACTATACTTATCAGCCTCCTGGATAGCAGTCTCTTTCTCAAAATGAGCGGTCTCAAGCTCTGACTCTAGGAAAGCCAGTTTTCTCTGGAGTTCAAGGATATGTTCCCGGGTATCGGCTATCCCGCGGGAAGCATCCGCTTCCCGAGTTGAGCAATCTTCAGTTCGACGGCTCCACTGGTCGTACAATCGAGTCAGATCTCGGCGGTCCTTCAATATAGCCGGTTTAAGCGATTCCCGGGCAGCCATCACCTTCTCCACCGTAGTAATGAGAAAGTTGTGCTCTTGATTTATGGCCGCAGGTAAATCAGTCTGTTGCAACAAGCGAAACTGAGCCACGAGACGATCAGCTTCTAATAGCTTCGACTCCAAAAGCGCAGCTGGCCTCCTCCAGGGAGTATCTTAAGGATGGCAATCTGGCCTCCGGCGCATCGACGGGCCAGAGTAAAGGAGTCCCCCTTTCCACTGCTGCCTCGACCCCTCTCTTCAAATGACGGTGGAAGCTGGCAACCACGTCCTGTAACGCGTCATCCAAGACCTCCGTAGAGGACGACATCAGAGGGAGAGTGGCAGACGGTACCGGAGGAGCAGCTTCAGAAGTTACTGCACCTGCCACCAAGGAAGCAAATTCTGTACGGAAGGATGCTTGGATGGCGGCTAACTCCTCTTCCGCCGCCCGAAGAGCCTAGATTCTCGGCAGGGAGGAAAGGTTGACCCCCGAAACTACATTCGCAGAGGAGGACACAGGGGGCATCGTCTCTTGTTCCGGTTGCATTACTACCCGGGACCCCGAGCTCGACCCAGACAAGGGCCCCTCGACACAGAGAGGCTCTGTCAGGCCCTCTCTGGTAGGGTGCGATCTAGCAACATCAGTCACTAGCAACGAAGGGTTGAGATCTGAACATCCAAATCAACCATTAGTCGACACAATCTGAAAGAAAAAATGACAAGAACACATAGGCTTATTCATGAGCTATGGTTCGATCTGTATTACCAGGGGAAGAACGCGGAGACGACGGCTCGTTCACAGCCGGCGTAGTTTCCCCACCCACAGAGTCATCATGTGGGGGTTCGAACGTCTCAGGAACGGGCGCAGTAAAGCCCCCATCCCCCTGGGTTGAGGTTCCAGCACGATAGGAATCTTTGGTCACAACTGGAAGCACCCCAGCAGCAATGATAGCGGTGCACACGCCACTGACTAAATGAGATAGGACCGAGTCAACCTCGGTAATCGGGTCCTAAGGGGCGAGCTCATCCGACGCCTATAAAGAGCAAAAGAAACAATAATTAGGCCATAACATAGAAGAAAAAAAAGGAGGAAATAGCTAAAGCCCAAATCACCTCAGGAACAACGTCCTCATCATCAATAAATAGCCGACGACGTCTTACCGCAGCGTGCTTCGTGGAATAAGGTCGGTCATCGACGCTGTTCACGCGCCCGCTTCGCCAACGCGAAGGGCCAGGTACCACAGATGGTTGATCCTCCACCACCTCGTCAGACAAACTAGACGAATGACCCACGGCCCTTTCCGCCTGTACGACAGGGGGGTGATTCCCAACCTCCTCGTCCGAAGAATGAGATGAGTCATCAGTGTCTTGATCGTCGTCTTCTTCATCCGCCCTAGTAGACTCTGAGTCCGGCACAGGAACCCTGTCCGCCCCCCTCTTCCTCTTCTTGGACCCTTCTGGCTTCTCAGCCAAACCGGTGCCAGTAATGAAGCTATTATTCATATCAAAACCAACAGGGGGTTTGCTCGCCGCAACATGATAAAGGGTCGCTATATATAAGATATCACCCTCCACCTTGGCATCAGGGAGTGAGAAGATGGCTCGGGTATGGGTCACATTATAATAATGCCAAGCCCGGACACCATCAAGCACACTGCCCTCGAAGCTCAAGCAAGCGCTAGGGCGATCCAGGAACAATTGGCTATACCCGAATTGACAGGAAAATCTACTGGGCAGATAAGGCTCCAGGTATACTCTATTCCGTTAGCGATACACCAAGTGCGCGGGACGGATGTTGCGTAACCAAAGAAGCATCTTCTCGGATAAAAGTTGGGGGGATCCACGCCGTCAACATATACCCTCCTCACTTCGTCGGGGGTGAACTCAGGGAGAGATATGAAGAATTCGGGCCCATCAATTCTTGCCAACGCCCTCCGGCAGGCCGGCATGTTATCATGTTCCGAAGGCTGATGACGATACCAGAAAATAAAGGTGTCATCAATAGAAATGTTTTCATCAGGTCCCGGCCTCATCAACGACCGATAGTGCATCAATAACCACCCCATAAGGTAGTGGTATGGTAGTTCTATCCGTTTAAAGTCCATTGACACATCGCGAGCAATGACTTTGGATGAAAAGGTGCGAAGGCCGTGGTGTATGCTACACACCATGGCCGGGAGGAGCGCCAGTCTTACCTTGAAGACCAATTTTACAGCAGGAAGAATGAAATGGCGGCTGATCCTTTCTATAGGACCCGCGCCGCCCGAGACTACACAGTTGCGTAGCCACACCATCAAGAACCCAGCTAAGATCGCCTTATCAGACATCTCCCGGGTACCATAGTGGAAATAACTGAGGGAGTCAGTGCTACTCCCAAACCGGTCACGGGTAGACTTCGACTTCTTGACCTTCGACTTCATATCCTCCACCTCCTCCGGGGTTCGAGGAGTTCGAGACGAAACTTGACCGGAAGGACGCAACTTGAAAAGATACAAAATCCAGGCCTTGGTATGAGGAGCGTTCCCTTCTGAACTATTTACTTTCTTGATAGCCATCTGATGGCAAGCGCTGTGATGACACAACAGTTCTTGGTACACGGCAACGAAACCAGGAAACCGTCGGTCCAGTGCTTCGAGTTCTTCGTTCGTTGGTGTATACACTTCAAAAGCTTCACCTCCCCACGGCAATCTAGACACAGTGTTCATTTCATGAAGAGCAAGCCCCAGCTCTCCTCCCGGGGCAAAGAAAGTCCATGTACGCCGATTATACAGCTCCAATAGAGCCATAAACAAGGGCTTGTTAATGGGCAACCCGTAGCAGGTACCCCTGACGGCATAGTAGAGATCAATTTCCTGGAGGAAGTCCCCGTACGTCCTTAAAATCCATGAGGTAAGATTAGTCCATATGGGGATGGGGTTGATCCAATTCAGCAGCGACAACCTGCCTATGGGATAAGACCCCTTGTGAGCGAGCTGATTCAGAAAAGTATCAGCTAGGGTGAAGGTAAAATTAGGGCCAGTTGTGTTTACAAAAGTTCCCGGGAGCAGCCCCATCACAGTCCGACTTATGGATTCCTTGCCCGTACATACTAAACCCGTGCGTCTGTTGTAGTAAATTTTGCTCACAAACATTCCCTGTTGGGTGGGATTCAGGGAACCTACCATAGTCCTGCCCCGCGGTACCATGTTAAACCATGATAGAGGATAATGCCGCTCCATCTCAGGGATATGAATCTCTACCCCGTCTACAGAAAAATCCCAGTGCTCTGAGACGTCCAGCAATTGGGAGTTCTTTATGGAAAAGGCGTCCCCAAATAGAAAAACCGGTTTCAGAAATTCTCCATCCAACTTCTCCGAATTCATCATTGAACAAAGAAAGCAGAAAGGTTGTTTATTAATAGCAGCCACTCTCTCCTTAGGCTCGTTAGTGGGAAGCTGATCCTCTATACGACGGATTAACTCGTTAACCTGCACGTTTGTGGCATGCTGAGTTGAACCCACAAGGAGCTCTCCTGCTGGGTTGGTTGGGAGGTTCACTGAAAGAAAAAAAAAAGAGGAGAGAGAAAGAAGAAACAGGATTAAAAGATTGCTAAAACAAAAAAAATTACTGAACAAAGAAGCTCTCGCCAGCCTATGCGGTTCAGGTCAATAATGTCGTATGCGGCTCCAGTCCAGTTGGGACTCAAGAAATACAGTGTCAAGGAAGCCTATGCGGTTCGAGTCAATACAGTCTCATGCGGCTCGATAGCTTATGCGGATTGGACGAATACACACAGTTCTAACAGGAGAACTCATGCGGCGCAAAACGCTATGCGGTTCAGCCTGCTAAAAACATAGGTGGCTCCGTTCAGAGGATATTTTATGTGTTTTAAATCCTTCTTCTGCGGTTCAAACGTAGGGCATTGTCTATGCGGTTCGAGCATGAAAAAGTCATGCGGCCTGTACAACATATGCGGCTCGGCAACAACTTGGGAGGAGGCTTGTGCATAAATATACAACAGAGCCATGGGTACTCAAGATCCAAATACAACCCTTACCTTTGAAGGCCGGACGAGCGTCAGAGGATATTTCGGGCGCTTCACGCTCGACGGCGGACGAGGACGTCACCCTCTTGTCCTTCGCGGTGGCAGAAATAACTTTAGAAGACTTAGGAGCCATTGCTTCGATGAGAAGACAAGGAAGATCAGAAAGAGAAGACAAGAAAAAAAGAGTGAACGAAAGAGAAGGTAATGAAGTCCCTCCGGCTAAAGTCACCCATATTTATAAACAAAGACGGAGCGTTTCGATCCCCGTAAACCGACTCTTCGGTTATCAAAAGAAGCCGCCGAAAATGAAGGCCAAGCTCCTCGGATCCCGCACCAAAAAGCGGCCTTTAAAAAAATCAAACAACATTTAAGTGCTAAAGATTGTCGTACGTGGCAAAATAATGATGTGGCAAGAAGCTATGCGGCTGAACAGTCTCCTGCGGCTAAGTCACTTATGCGGCTGAATAATTCCTGCGGCCGAGACTTCTATGCGGTCAGAATTCCATATGCGGCCGGAAGAATATCCAGTCATGCTTCTTATTCAAAGTATTTCAATTTTGCAAATTGAAAACTTTGAAGGGGGTCCTATAGAAGCATGGAAAATACTAAAAAAAATGATTCATGCGGCCAGGAAAGATCCATGCGGCTCAGAGGACACGTGGCCTGATAGTGCCCCCTTCCGACCCATGCTGCATTAATTGCTATGACGGCTAACCCCTCTGAAAAGTTGACAGCCCTGACACAAAGGCAGGTAATTATGACTCTGTCATAATGATGAATCTCTAGGGAAGAGGAAAGAAATCTCTGACATAAATCTCCTGAGAGCCACAAAAATACCACGTGGCCTTGCCACGTGGGCATTCGTATGCGGCTAGCTTCTCATGCGGCTCAGAATAAATCCTATGCGGCTCAGACCATAGAAGCCTCATGCGGCTCGAGCAAAGAACTTTCCATACGGCTCAGAGTGAATCCATCCTATGCGGCTCAAGCCATGAAAGCCTCATGCGGCTCAAGCGAGGACTTCTCATGCGGTTCAAGAGGATCATGTCTATGCGGCCCAAGCGGATATATACCTATGTGGCCCACAAGGATTACTCCTTTGTGGTTAGAGGACTCAAGTGAGGGCCACTGCCCACGCAGCCCTGATACATGGGCTTAACCATATGCGGCTCACATTCATATGCGGCTCACATTCATATGCGGCTCACATTCATATACGGCTCACTAGTCATGCGGTCCAGATCCCCCCAGCAGCTCCTAGGACACGTGTCCTAAACCAATTAATTCCTCAGATTTGCTGCCATTAGAGATTGGGTCAAATCCCAATAAATTTGGGACACGTGACAGGAGAATAGATCTGATTTATTCGCAGATATATCAGAAGATCAGTATAAGGAAGATTTATTCCAATCAGCATTAATTGCTCATGGGATTTGGTGTAATCTACACCTAATGGCCCAGATTCATCATAATCAGGATGAATGGCCTAGATTGACCAATCCCCAAGCCGTCGCCATCTCTAAAAGCTAATCATTAGCAACCCTAATGATCACATCCCACTATTATAAATAGTAAGGTACCATTCCCTTGTGAGATATACAATTTCAGAGAGAAAAATATGCATATACAGAGAGACTCCCCAATAGTCAGAGAAAAGAATACACAGAGAGAGAGAGAAGCCAGAAGAGCAACAGAGGAGCAAGAAGAGCATTTTTTCGTCAACGCCAACCATCTTTTCATAAGGAGCCAAGGCTGCATACCGATCGTCCAAGGAGTAAGACAGGGCTGCCGTCGCCTTCCCGAGCCTCTATCGTCACCCCCCAGAATCTAAAATAAACAATTGTACTTAGACTGCTGTACCTAGGTTTTCGTCCCTAGGCTTTCTTTGTACAAGCGAGTTTGTAACGTGAAGTAAAAGTTCGGTCCTCCGATAATTGTTCTGTTCTTTTATATTTCATGGCAAACACGCACAACGGTATGGACCCCGACAGGCAACACACCATTCTCCTTGGTCTACGGGAGCGAAGCAGTACTGCCTCTCGAGATTCAGATACCTTCACTCCGCGTAGCAATCATAAACCAACTCACAGAAGAAGACAATCAACGTCGTCGTCTGCGGGAA
Organism: Iris pallida; assembly: GCA_029216955.1. Lineage (NCBI taxonomy): Eukaryota > Viridiplantae > Streptophyta > Magnoliopsida > Asparagales > Iridaceae > Iris > Iris pallida. The sequence goes on from JANAVB010001800.1 coordinate 44,834,522, forward strand.
CTGGAGGCACTTGATGAAAAGCTTCTCCTAGCTCAACAGCGCATCGAACTCTACCAAGCCCGTATATCACAGGCTTTCAACAAGAAGGTCAAGCAGAGGAATTTTCAAGTAGGCGACCTGGTTCTGGCAGTCAGGAGGCCGATGGTGTTAACTCACAAGACACCAGGAAAGTTCGAGCCCAAGTGGGAAGGACCTTTCATTATAGAGACGATATACTCAAACGATGCTTACTGCCTCGCCAAACCTAATGGGGACTTGTTCATGATGCCCATCAACGGCAAGTTCCTAAAGAAGTACTACTCTTGACATCTTTCAGACATGTACTCCCATAAGGGGATCTGTGGATCCAATCATCAGGACTCACAAACAATTCCCTTCCAACAAAATCATACGCTTCCGGAACCTAGCTGTTTCGTAGCATCCTCCAGTAGAAGGACAACCACGTCCACATCATCTCTGAGTTGTTCCCCTACGTCCTACAAAGCAGAATCTTACATTCCATAAGACTACGCTATCCACCATGTTTACCACGTCCATATTACCTCTGAGTAAACATCCCGTACAGACAACCCCTGCGTTGCCGTACATTGATCGCAGAACTTCCACGTCCACATCACCTCTGAGTAGTTCCGCGTATCCCCCAGGATCATTCCTACCACGTCCATAACACCTCTGAGTAGGGTGATTCTACCACTTGAACCCCATATTTGCCACGTCCACATTACCTCTGAGCAAACATGTTGGTTCTTTCAAACTTATTATCTGTACCTAAAAATCAAGGTACGCAAAAGATAATAGGTCCACACAAATTATCAAGTTCATGACAACAAAGATGAACTCATCACAGAAAATTGTATACTTCTTTATTTCTAAAAAGAGAGAGTAAAGAACTACACTATCCCCAGCAAGAGTTGCAAAAATACAAAAAAAAGGCTACAATCCCTAAACATCCCCAGGGTTGGCTGAAAGCTCTCTGACTCGGCATCTCAAGTCTGCCGCACGAGTCTCTACAGTCGCCAGGACTCGACGCTCAGCTTCTTGACGCATCGCTTCAACAGCCTCAGCAAAAGTATCGTTCTCATGCTTCTCATCAAACTGTTGTCGCTGCTGTGCCAGGGCAAGAGCCCGGTGAGTGAAAGTTGCTTTCTCCTGCTTGAATGCTACGTGCTTAGCCTGGACACGTTCGGCGTCTAAAAGGAGTCGGGCCCGTTGTTCCTCAAGGTGGCAGATCTGGGCGTCAATCTCCGCGATATTGGCGTCCAACGCAGCTCGCGTTTCCACTGTCTCCCGTATATGCAGCTTCAGTCTCAGCTACTTCGCGTTCCCAGACACTCACAGTGGCCTGGTAAGAAGACTCAATCTCGGCGATCAGCTTCTCCTTCTCCGTATCTACCAAGATGGAGAGATCATTTCGCTGGATGTGCTGAAGTTCGAAAAGCCGCTGGTCCAGCTCAACCACCGAAGCCTCCAGGATCTCGGCCATATGATCATGGCCCTGGTGAAGACGGATCAGGTTGATATAAGGCAGTGCCAGAGTTCTTGCCGTCGCAAAGCTCCCATTGGCGTCCATCACCACAGATACACCCCTCTGCAGTATTTTATATACCGCCTCGACGATGAATTTCACATATTCATCTGCATCTGCCAGCACCTGTGGCGTCATAGCAGGAGTTGGAGGAGCTACTGTAGTCAGCGGACCGGAGGAAGACCCGCCGACCTTAACCTGCGAGGCTGGAACCTCAGCATCAACAGGCTCTTCATCAACAGGGGCCGGGCTGCTAGCCCGAGGAGCCAAGGGAATAGAAAAAGCCGGAACCGGCGTCGAGATAGTACCCCAAGTGGAAGGAGCAACCGAGGGTTCCATCACACCCTTATCCTTTCCAAATGCGGAAGTACTACCGACGTCAATGGCCACCTCTTCAGCCCCTAACGTCCTATCAGCAGCCAGTACCTACCCTGGCAGAACGGAAAGATCAACACTTGTCTTCTGACTCGCCCCTAAAGTCAGGACCGTCAGACGAGTCCCATCCTCCTCATCGAATCCCTCTACAGGGACAGGATCTGTCGCTACCCCCTGATCGGTAGCCACCTTAGCCTCTGCTGCTGAGTCTGGGGTAGGGCTCGGCAACGATACAGCCGCCCTCCCCTCATCATGACAAGGAGGGGAATCAACCCTCTCCTCTGTTCCAACCATATCTGTTGCCCCCGTAACAGACTCTTGCAACTCTGGAGCGACGTCATCCGAAGACGACGAACTCCACTCCACTTCATCATCACGAAGCCTCGTGTCTGCTGGAACCTCAACGTCCAAGGCCCCCACGGCGGCTGGTACCATCTCGGAGGTTGTTGCAGCCTCCGCATCTCTTTCAACAAAGTCTGGAGATACTAGAACCTCCGCAGGAACATCTTCAGGATTCTCCTCCATTGGAGACATTAACATCGGAGGAATGCGCTCGTCAGAAGAGCTTGCCACTTCCTTCGGTTTACTGACACCCGGTTTTGAAACACGGGTCTTCTTCTTTGACGATCCCTACAAGAAGAAAAACACAAGTCACCAAAATGACAAGATGAACCAAAATTATGGAGGACTCCTTACCTCAGCATTAACTGATTCCACTGGCGTTACAGGTGGCACTCCTGTTGCCTTTGGAGTCGTCGTCTTTCTTGGCCTTTTTGGTACAGACGAGCCGGCTTCCGCGCCAGCCCGCCTCTTCCCAACAGAGGGATCCCTCACTGATGCTGCAGCAGCAGCCCGATATCCCGCCAATTTCGGTGGACGATATGACCGGGCCGCTATCAACATATTCGCCGTGGCCTCCAGCTGAGTTCCAATAATGAAACTAGTCTCCCTGTCATACCCAGAAGACACAGTATTCATAGTACAATACAGCTTGGCGGCCGAATACAGGATCTGTGGCCGGGGGTTACGAACGGGCATAGTAAACTGAACACCAGTGCACCCGGTATTGTAATATTGCCAGCCCCGAGCTCCATCCAGCAAACTCTCGACAAACCCCAGACTATTACTGGGATTCCGTAACATTAGCTGGGTATAGCCAAACTGACGAGCAAATCGGCTGGACAGATATGGCTCCAGGTAACACCTGTTTTGGTTGCGATAGACCAAGTGAGAAGGCCGAATACTTTGCAACCAACGAAAACCCTATTTTGGCAGAGTAATCGCATCTTCAGCAGAGTCAACTAAATCTTGGTCAGCCTCGAAATCTTTGAAGATCGGGCCAACCTTGACAATCTCCCACCCCTGAAGGTAGGACAAAACTTTCCTGCAAACGGGGACGCCAGTGTGTAACCACTTTCTCTTGTAGAAGCGGCGGATAAAGGCATCACCTTCAACATGATCCTCCTCCGGACCAGGACTCATCACGTTCGGATGATGCAGGATCAGCCATCCCATAAGATAGTGGAATGGTAGCTCGGCCCTGGAAAAGTTATCATTTCTACCTCTCCTATGGATCACATCATCAGCAAAGGTCCTCAAACCCCGTAACAGGTTACACACCATCGCGGGGAGGAGAGCTAAAGGTCGTCCAAAGACCAATTTCATGACGGGCAAAATAAGGTTCCGGTGTACCCTCTCCACTGCATCAGATCCACCCACAAACACACAATCCCGGAGCCATATCATCAAGTATGCCGCCAGTACCGCCTTAGACGACATCCGGTGCGCACAGTGCCAGAAGCAGCTATACGCGTTCTCGCCACTCTAATTGGAACGAGGGGTCCTCTCGTCCAGCCGGCTTATTTCAGAAGTCACTTCCGCGGGTTTCAGTCCTTGCAGAATTGTAAACTGGATCCTCGAGGGATCCGCCAAATCCTGCTTAAAGACGTGATCCCTCCAAGCAGTCACATGAGGCTGAGTCTTGCCTTTGTCCTTCCGATGCATCAGATAATGATGGCTCGCCACTTCTTTGAAAACAGCCATCATCTCCGGGTTCTTATTTTCCAAAACCTGGATCTCTTCGTTCGACGGAAAATATTCCTCGTACGGTTTCGAGCCCCAAGAAAGCTTGGACACTTCGTACATCTCATGGAAAGCCAACCCCAACTCCCCCACCAGAGTATAGAAGGTGCCAGTCTGGGTATTGAACAACTCCAAGAGTGCGAGGAACATAGGCTTATTGAGATCCACGCCAGCCTGTGTGGCACGGATAGCGGCCGTCAGCCCAATCTCCTTAAGTTCAGCCTTGAACATAGAAAGCACCCAAATGGTCAACTCGTCCCACCTCGGGATATGGTGACACCAACCTTCAACTCTAAAGCCACCTTTCGAATACGTGACCTTCGATGTCAGCATCCGATTTGCAAAGGTCGAAGCACTGAAGGCAAACGTGTCACTAGGGACTTCACTGTAGAGGCTCCCGGGACGCAAAGTTCGGCAACTAAACGAGGAACCGGCTCGCGAAGCGGCCAAGGTATCCCTCTGGTTCGAGGTAGCATCAATCGAAAGGGTACCTCCCAAGGCCCCTCCTTGAGAAGGAGTAAGTTTCCAGCGCATCCTTCTCTTTGAAGCCAAACGGTAAAAGGCCGTCAGCGGCAACTGGCGGTCAAGTTGCCGCATGTACAGAACCATGCCTTTTTGCAGAAAAGAACCAGTCTTCCCTGATCATCAGTATCTTCGCTTCAGAAGAGACCAGTCGGTCACCGAACAAAAAGGCAGGTTTTAAAAAGGTTAAATCCTCAGATTCAGCAGATTTCAGTTTACCACTCTCCATCATACTCTGGAGAAAAATTGACAACTAGTTCTGGATTTGCAGCATTCTCTCTGGAGGTTGGTTTTGTAAGATAGCATCCTTCGTAGGGTTGATCACCGCCTCATCAAAATCAACTCATATTTGACAAAGAGAAGCATCCAGGAGGACCTCATTCAGCAAAGGGATTGTCATCGACACTGGCACAACAAAAATAAAAGTCAGGCAAAAAACAAAGTACGTCAAAGCAACCTGGCGCATCATCAGGGTGTAAACCCATGCGCTTCAGCAGAGGCTTTGGCACATCATCAGGGCGTAAACCCATGCGCTTCAGCAGAAAGGCTTCGGCGCATCATCAGGGTGTAAACCCATGCGCTTCAGTAGATGCTTTGGCGCATCATCAGGGCGTAAACCCATGCGCGTCAGCAGAGGCTTCGGTGCAGCATCAGGGTGTAAATCCATGTGCGTCAGCAGTTAAGCCTCGGTGCATGATAAAGGCCTAAACCTATGCACGTCGGCGGGACCATACGCGTCGACGGCAGAGAGTTAGGGCACACCAACTCAGCCGCATGATCTAAAGTTCATCTGAACAAAGAAAATAGTGTAAGAGACGACACCCACCCGTCACCGCAGGTCGAACGTCGGCCGGAGTCACAATGGTGACAGGAGCATCCTCTTCGGCATGCTTCGCCGGCTCTTTTTCTTTGCCAGCACCGCCGCGAGGAGTCTTGGGAGCCATCCTTTGAGAGAAGAAAAGTTAAGGTTTTTGAAGAAGAACTCTAAAAAAAGCAAAGGCACAGAGAAGAAGAACTCCCTCTCTCTCCATCTCTTGCCTATTTATAGGGCTTAGTCGCACGCGTGAACCGATGGCGTGTGATCTCAGCCGTCGCCTCGGGTTCTGTGAAGAGATAACCGCAAATAAACCCAAAAGATCATCATCAATCTTTTCGATTACCGAGGCGTCATCATTTACATTAACTGAGCGGAGCATGCGCCCCATCACTGATGCGCGGAGTATCTATGCGCCTCGACAGACATGCGCCTCTACCACCATGCTTCTTATTCAAAGTATTCCAAAACTTATCCAAAAGTTTTGAAAACTTTGAAGGGGGTCTTGTAGAAGCATGAAATTTCAGAACCAGAAAGTCTATGCGCCAGACTACATGCGCCAAAGCTTGGACAAAGTACTTCACAGCAAAAACAACAAGTATAGACATTGAAAGAGGACTTTTTATTTTAACATATAAAAGTCTATTACATGTCTAAAAAAGACTGTACAAAGGAGAATTTCTACAAAGAAAAGATCCTAAGTCTACATCCAACAATCACCATGCGCCCTCAAGCAGGCACAGCAATTACCATGTGCCCTCAGTCAGGCGTGTCCCACCATGTGCCCTCAGCAAGGCGCATCCTTTTCAGCAGCTCAGTTATGTGCATCCCAGTTATGTGCATCCCTTCAGTAGCCCAGTTATGTACCGCTCTTCCAGCCAGGCTCACCGCCGTCAAAATGCTTCGACTAATGAAGCATTTATTGAGCAGAACGAGGGTGGCAATCAACCCTCTAGCCAAGGAAGGGAAAAGAACCACAAGCCAACTTGTGGCCAGGGGAGGCTTCGAAAGAGCCTCCAAAGGCAAAGGGAGACCGTAATCGAAACTGCGGCTAACGGAGCAGCTTTCAAACCCACCAGAATGGGCTACACCCATTTTGAAGGAAGAAAGAGCCCCCAAACCCGCAGCACCGTAATTCCGATCTGCGGCTCTTCCTGCACAACGCAGACGAGGCTCGAGCATCCCTATCTTTGGATGCAACAGACACCTTCTGCATGCCTCAGAAGCCCTCGACTCCGACTTTTGGATGTAACAGTCACCTTCAAGTGCATCAATGAAGACATGGCGTCATATCTTCACCCTCGGGAGTACTTCGTAAACAGAATGCACTCGAATACACAAGTTCATGTCGGAAGTACGTGAGAGAATGAGAAGCAAACCCTCTCTCCATGCCACTATTTATAGGCCGGGCAAATCAAACCCATACGCCAAGTGGATGGCTCACCGAATTCCGTGTAATGAATTTGCATTTAATGGATGAACCGGACGCTTCGAATTCAGCCAAATCAAAAGGGCTATTTAAAGCACTCGAAGAACGTAACAGCCGCTGCATTAAAGAACGTGTCACGAAGCGGATGTGCCGGCCAGCCCGCGCATCACAGAGACGCGCCCTTCAACATCAAGCGCATCAGCACAGACGCGCCCTTCAGTACCAAGCGCATCACAGAGGATGCGCCCCCATGCGTCCCCATACGCCTAGTGGAACGCCAATCGACGCACCCATTCAGCTGTCCATCGAATGTCAGAAACATTAAACTGACAGAGTTGGCAGCACACCTCCCAAAGTCTGAACAGTCGACAGCTTTTTCAGAAGACGGAGCGTCGGCAACATCAGCATCATCATTACCTTTACTCCGACGGCTACTGTCACGTGGCCACCCAACCATTCGCATGCGCCTCCGCAGCCATACGACCAAATTTTTATGCGCCTCAAAAGCCATGCGCCCCAGACTTTTCACTGATCCCTAAAGACAGAAGGAAAGTCTCCATTTGAAGCACTGCATGCGCCTCAAGAGCCATGCGTCCAGAATGGTTCGTGACTCCTAAAGGTTACGAGCCAAAGTCTCCTCATGCGCCCAGTCCTAGGCACATCCTACCAAATCATTCCCCCCATCAAATCCGAGATCTCTGAGCCATGAGTCGACGACACGTGTCCTTTGAATCAACTCACCCAAGATTTTAGCAACAGAAAGATCTTCTCCTCTGCTACGTGCCGGCTCACAACAGCAGCATAAAGAATTCAACCCCCCAATCAGGGTGCATCATCCATTCGCTTCCATCAGCAATCAACACGTGGCGTCCCTACGTACAGGCGTATCCTACATGCGCGCATGAGCAGCCAGCCTGCAGACTATATAAAGAGAGGGACCATTTCCTTCTTCCAGGCCTACACACACATACCAACCTCCACAACGAGCACACAGAGACTTTGCACCACCAGAGAGGCAGATATAGACACTCAACGTCTTCCTCCTCTCGGCAAGCTCCAGCACCCAGAGCAATCCAAACCTTCAAAGAACCGATAACCGTCGTCAGATCGTCAACGGAGTCAACACTTTACCACTCACTCCATCGGCACAAGGGACCCAGATAAACAAAAGTGTACTCCTAGGACTACATCTAAGTCCTATATTGTAACACTGTTCTGTTTATATTAAAATTTGTAATAAAAGAATTTTAATGGCAAACAGAAGTGGTCTAGTAGTACTTACTGAGTTGATGAATTTGAAAGAAGATTTGGTCAACTTACTTTTCTCATATGCTTCACATACCATATCCTTTTTGAACGAGATGCTTGGAAGTCCTCTTACGAGCTTCTTGGTGGCGAGTCGGAAGATGGTATCCACGTTAGCATGTCCAAGTCTCATATGCTAAAGCCAACTTTCATTGTTCTTTGCTACTAAGCGTCTGTCATTGTTAGTGCTCTCAACATGATAAAGAATATAGATATTATTTTTTCTAATGCCTTCATACATAGTAGATCCACTAGTGCTATCGGTGATAATGCATTTGTGTTTAATAAACTTAATATCATAACCATTATCCATAAGATGACTAATGCTAAGAAGGTTGTGCTTGAGATTAGTAACAAGGCAAACATTTTTAATACATGGATAAGGAGGGGAACCGATGTTATCATTTCCTATGACATACCCCTTTAGATTGTTGTCGAAAGAAATATGTCCTTCTTTCTTCATCGATAGTGTTGGGAAGAGTGAAGCATCACCAGTCATGTGCCGTGAGCAACCGCTATCGAGGATCCACTTGCTTTTAGCATGCGAAGGAGGGTTCACCTACAACACAAGTTGAAGATGAAGACTTTGGTACCCAAGAACGTTTGGGTCCTTGATTGTTAGTCTTAGGAACCCATTTAAACATTCTCATATCAACTTGCTTTCTCATTTGACAATAGTAAGAAGTGTGTCCAAGGAGGCCACAGTAGTGACATACCATAGGTGTGGTAGGTCTAGAGGACAGTGAGTGACTAGGTGTATGAGGTGTATAAGGAGTTCTAGTATGAGAAGTTTTCACATGAGTGCTATGATGATAGTAGAAAGCATGATGTAAAATGTTCTTTTTCTTAAGTCCCTTTTTGTGTATGCACTTGATTAGAAAAAGACCTATGTGTTGAATTCTTGTGAGCGTGAGACATATGACTAGTGTTAGTGTGCCTTTGTGGCTTAGTGTGAGCCGGGTTTCTCTCAACATGTTTCTTGCCATTTGTAAGAAGGTCATTATACTTAATAGAGGTAGCATATTCTCTTTGGTTAGCAGCAAGAATCTTGTACATAGCAAATTCGTATGCTTCTTTGGGGGATTGAATTTTTGCGTCCTTTTTCTTGATGGCATCCTGTGAATCATGGAGAATTTGTCGTAAAAACTCGATCTCATCAGTGTCAGACATAGAAGATTTTCCTTTTATATCAAGAATAGAGTTAGAGAGTCTTTCATATTTCTTTTTTGTGAGCTTCAATCTCTTTGAAAGATTTCTTATACTTGTCTCTTATGACCTTGTGTTCATCGTATAATTCGAGAACAGCATTTTCTAAGTCATTGTAAGAAAGAGCATTCATAAAGAAGTCATCTGTTATCTCATTTGCCATGAGACAAATATTTGCACTATGCTTGCAGCCTTGCATTCACTGTCGTTGTTGGAGTTGCTAGCATCACTTTTACACCATATGCTAGTGTTGCCATTTTTCTGGAAGATGAGCTTCCTTTGTTGGACTTCTCGTATCTGTTTGATTCTTTTCTTGCTATGGGACAGTCTCTCTTGATGTGTCTGGTTCTCTTGCAGTTGTAGCAAGCGGGTTCTTCATCGTTGTCCCTTCGTGCATGATTTGCTCTGTTGAACTTGAGAAACTTTCATCGGAACTGTCTTTTGAGATGATATTGGTAGCCTTGAGAGCAAAGGATTTCTTCTTCTCTTTCGCCTTTTGTTTCTCTTTCTCTTGAATGGATGACTCATCTTAGTCCTTCATGTCAAGTTCGTGCGTCATGAGCTTTTCCATGAGAGTCTCTAGGGACATAGTCGTTAGATTATTTTCTTCAATAATGGCGGTAGTCTTGGGATTCCATCCCTTCATTAAACCTCTGAGAATTTTTTTAATCTTTTCATGAGTGGGATATTCCTTGCTAAGAGAAGAGAGAGGGTTAATGATATCACCGAATCGAGTAAACATGAAAGAATAGACTCATCTTGTTTCATCTTGAAGGATTCATATTCTTATGTAAGTCTACTAATCTTTGATTCCTTCACTTGAGATGTTCCCTTGTGAGTGACTTCTAAAAGTTTTCAAATTTTATTGGAAGTTTTGCAAGTAAAGCTCCGATTAAATTCACTGCTACCGAGAGCGCAATAGAGAGCATTTATAGCTTTTGCGTCTCGGGTAGCAATCTTTTTGTCGTTCTCAGTGAGTTTTTCTCTAAGAATCTCTGACATAACTTCCTCAATAACTACGGAAGATTTAGGAATGCCTTTTACCACACAATCCCATAGATCGTAATCTAGAGATTTTAGGTCAATACTTATCCTAATTTTTTAATAGTTATAGCTAGTACCATCAAATAGAGGAGATTTATTTGTGGAGTGTCCCTCATTGTGGAATGAGTTAGGGCTAGGGTTAGTGGCCATGGATCTTTTTTAGGAAGTAAATCTAAATCAAGAGACAAGGTCCTGATACCAATTGTAAAACACTAGAGAGGGGGTGAATAGGGTAATAAAATAATTACCAAGGAAACTAAGCAATTTATATGATAATAAAAGAGAGAGAGAGAGAGAGAGAATCAAACACTCGATGTATCCTGTTATCCTTCCAAGGGGCACTCCAGTCCCGGAACTCTCTCCTGCTTTAATCCACTATTTGAGTAAATAGTTACACACGAGTTTGGATCCAAAGAACTCACCAACTTCAACACAAGTTTGGATCCGAAGAGCTCGCCAACTTCTTACACACGAGTTTTCTTCCGAAGGCTCGTCAATTTCTTACATACGAGTTTTCTTCCGAAGGCTCGTCAACTTCAACTTTAAGAAAGAAGGAAAAAGGGCTTTTGATCTTCTTTAACACTTGAAGATCTACTCCACTTAAATACTCTAGCACTTTTGATTTGATGACAAATGGAGGCTTGGTAGAGTAATGGTAAAGCTCTCTTGATAGTTGAAACTTTAAGGCTTGAGTGGATAAGTATTTATGAAGAAAGAGGAAGCCTATTTATACAAATCCAAAGTCAAGAGAAGCTTTCAGCCGACGACCGGATAATCCGGCGGATTCCAGCAGAAATCCTTCGGATAATTCGGTCAACAGTAACGGCTAGAAATAAAGTCGTTGGATGCATTTAATGCAGTTGACAGATGCCGTTAAATTCAAATTTGAAAGAGGCCAGCAAGGCAATCAGATTATCCGACGAATTTTTGTGAAAGTTCGACGGATGATCCGAACTTTGGCTCATAAAATATTCTGTGATCAGTCGGATGATCCGTCAAATTTCTGTGGAAGTCCGGCGGATGATCTGAACTTTGCTCACAAAACATTCTGTGATCGATCGGATGATCCGTCGAATTTCTGCGGAAGTCCGACGGATGATCCGAACTTTGGCTCACAGACTTGCTGTTTGTGAACGGAAGATCCGTCGGATTTCAGCGAAAGTCCGACGAATTTTTTGTTTCTTCATATATATTTATTCCAATATGTACCAAGTTGTTTTGTCATCTTTACTAAAGTATGTACATAATCTCATAGACACTTACAGACTCTAAGACAGATAGAGGAGCTTATGATCTGACTCTTTTTAGCTTTATTATCGTCTTCTTGAGTGCTTTGAGTAGTATGTCTTATAAGGAGTTTTTGAGAGACCGATAAGCTTCATAGGATCTTCTTGGAAGCGTCTTTCGTCTATCTTCGTCTTTCTTTTTTGTTCCTGTAGATGGATTAGAACTAACACAGTACAACTATTAAATAGTCAATATATCAAAATTGATGTGCCAACACATTAGACCATACAACGTGCGTCAAACTCATAAAACCAAACATAGTCTTGAGTCCGAAACTCAGACTTCACATCATCTTGCTTTTCTCTTTCTTTTAATGTTCTCTCTTTCTATGTTCTCACATTCTTTGTACAATTTTATTCCTTGTTTCAATGTTCAATGGCACCATGTCCCAACTTAATGTTCGTCATATGAACGACCCGAAGGTCTCGAACATTTTCAAGGTACTGTGCCACATTCAACGGTTCTGTCACATTCATGCCACAACTGCTCTCTTTGCAATGAAGCCATCTTTTATGATTCTCGTGCACGTATGCACGCTTTGACACAATTATTCTCTATTCTTCGAGTCGGGCATGCAATGTACGCCTCGATACCGTATTTTCATGTTCTATGCTTTAGTGTTCAATGTTCATGGCTCGTGAACTAGGACACTCGCCTCAATAGTCTTTCAATGTGCTAGCCTTCTAACTCGTGTACGAAGGCACGAACGAATACTGTGCTAAGGCACTTGTCGATACAGTTATCCTATGTTCTTATGGATTGCACACCGAGGCGCTCGTCTTTGTGATATTCAATGTTCAATAGCGACTCGTACATTTGATCTACGTTTTATTTTAATTGTTCTATTTAGTGTTCGACACGCACTATGTTCATCTTTCGATCAAGCCATATCCGTGGTCTCGATAGGTTAACTTAGCATACAACGATATATTTTACTTAGGCATGAAGGAGTAAAAAAGAAGGGTCAAAGTCCTCCCACCTTAAGCCGCTACACCTTGTCATTTTGCCGAGCCGATGCGGCTCGATTTTATAACTTTGTTGTACGACCAACTCTTCTAACTTAGCCATTCGAGCACTTCGTGATTCTTGAATTATCTGACCGATTTGTCTTACCGTGCCTATGCCTCAGTCCGTTGCGAGGCAATAATTTGGTTTTGCGGACACCATTGCAAATAAGGCAAAAAGTCGATGTCTTGCATTTCAGCGTAAATGTATAGTCTGCACACGAAACCAACTAAAATCAATATTCGTTCGAATCGGACTTGTGCGTTGTATCGATTCGATTTCTTAGAATCTTCGAACCGACTCAATGCTTTCCATTCGACCAACTTAACACTTGCATCGAACTTATTCGATGCATTCCTCGGATCAACATAACTCTTTGAATTGATTCACATCGATACATATTTTGGATCAACGTAACTTTTCGAGTCAATGACTCATCGTAATGCACCGTGCGGAGTAGATCATTACAGGAGTTGGAGGTAGTGGACCCAAAAGGCATACAATACAGCATGCATGCATAAAATTTCGTACGTATCACCGGACATCTTATATATATATATATATATATATATATATATATATATATATATATATATATATATATATATATATATATATATATATATATATATTACAACTTGTCTGAATACATAGATATCTTAATTCAAGAATAAAATTACAATTTATTATGTTGTTCGATTACCTCTAAGAAACAAAGAGAGGGAGATGTCGACAGATGAGATTGATACGACAGAATAGAAGAGGAGATTGATAACGTCAGACTATTAGAGCAACGGAATGGGAGAGAGTTTTGACCATGACTGCATCAATTTTTTCTCAAATCTGAGTAATTGACTTGTCATTTGATATTCTAATATAGGAAGTTTAGATATCCTATAACAAAGAAAAACTTTAGGCAGACTAAAAGAATTAGATTGAGTTTGCTAGACTTTTGCCCAAAATTAGACTTGCATACAAATATATTAAAAAAATTGATAACCTCTAAAATTTTGGATCTGAGATAGTTGTCTCATTGGCCTTATATCAAGTTCGGGCCTCACTGGAAGTGGGGATTGAAAAGGAGATATATGTTGGAAGGGGGGGGGGGGGGGGAGGGGGGGTTGGGGGGGGGGGGGGGGGGGTGTTTAAGACTGCAATATCATTTTTTTTAGACAGATTTTCGGTTCGAATTGGGACCCGAATTCCAAATCCGAACGCCAAATTGATTATTAAACTGCTGTATGCTCATCCTTACTTCAAGCTCATTACAACCATACCATAACATACTTCAAGCTCATTACAACCATACCATAACATAATGCACTCTCTTAATGATTGGGTGTTAGCGTTCGTCTTTTTTTTTTTTTTTTTTTGAAATCCCACTCACACACACAATTGGGAGGCTCGAACCTTGCCGGCCCCTCCGAGTGTCCGCTCTAATACCACTAGACTAGAGAGCTCGGACGTTAGCGTTCGTCTTTGATTGGCAAATATGAGTGGCACAAGAGATCAAGAAAGACGGTGCTTATTTAATTCTATTTTGTACCTTTCCCTCTCAATCTCTCCGGTCAGCAATTAGTCGTGTGAAAAAATGCTGAAAATTATTATTAGTCATGTGGGACCCACTGTGTTGTCCAACTTGTACTTCCCTTCTCTATTATTAAACTCCTCCATTATTGCGTGGCCGTTGTGGGTGGCGAGGGGGCGAGTGTACTAATTCTGGACACCAAAACTTAAAACAGCTCACCCAAACTCCGAATCCACAAGTCAAAAAAGTCAAAAAGCCAAGAAGCCGGAAAAAAAAAAATCGATTCGATCCCTGCCTCCTTCCATTCCATTCCCTCTTATTTAAACCAATCGTAACTCAATCCAACTGCAGAGCTACCAATGGCGAAGAGCAGCTGGGACCCACTGCTGCAGCGGAGGCCCCTGGGAGCGAGCCTCCCCCGCGGCGGCGACGACGAGCTGGTGAGCTTCCGATCCTGCCTCCGCTGGACCTGCGTCGACCAGACCACTACCCTCCGCGCCCTCCTCTCGTGGTCCCTCTTCTTCCTCATGGCCGTCGCAGTCCCTGTCGTCTCCCACTTCGTGCCCTCCTACTCCGAGCGGCGCAGGCCCTACGACTCCGTCGTGCAGCTCTCGCTGTCGGCTGCCGCCTCCATGTCTTTCGTTTGTCTGTCGGCTTCGATGAGGAAGTACGGGCTGCGACGGTTCCTGTTTCTTGACAAGCTGCGGATGGAGAGTAAGAGGGTGCAGGTGGGCTACGAAGTGCAGCTGCACAGGTCGTTATGGTTGCTCGCCGGCTTTGTGCTGCCCTCCTTTCTTGCGGAGTGCGGGTGAGTAAATGTCACGTCCCAAAATACACTAGGTTAAGCTACATATCAAGTGGACGCCGGTACAACTTAAATGTGTACATATTGTCCATGAACGGTATAACCATCTCTAAATCACAACATCTCTATAACTCAATCACATAATAAGAACATAAAAAATGGACAATATAAATACTAATTTGTAGTCCAATAAACATATTTGTCCGAATAAATTAGAAGAAAATAATATGAATTTACAAATACTAACATACCAAACAAATATAAATAACGGCATAAAATATAGACTGCGAAAGAATAAATACATGTAAAGAAATGATAGCCATCCACAATCTATCAGGTGAAATTCTGCAAACCAACTCAATTATGCTGAAAGAAAATCAGATATAGCAAGATACGAACAACATGCTATATAAACTAAAGTATATAAATAAATATGCAAATGGTTATTATAACCACCTAAGTGCACAATTAGTTGGCAACCTTCGCATGCATAAACAAGGGTAGGCTCATGATATATATAATATACTACAAGTATTCATCTGTATCGGATCCGTGCATAACGTTCAGCGAACGTCAGAGGCCAACATGATAATCAAGCTCATAATCTCTCATAGTTCCATCGTGTTGGAGTGGATGGGGTTCCCAACCTATGTGGAGAAGATCCCGGAGTGCGACGAGCGCCGTCCGATATCGGAGAAGCTCGGGAGTAGTTGTTGCTGCTGCTGCTGCCCCAAAGGGGGTTCTGGACCAAGTCTGCCGAGTTCGGGCCGAACTCGGTCCCAGGCCGAGTTCTGGCCGAACTCGGTCTGGCCGTTCCAGGGTTTGGCCATCCAGTGCTGGTTGCCCCACACAGAGTTCTGGCCGAACTCTGTGTGTCGGGGGGCTGAAGCGGATTTCAGGATGAGTTTTCATCATTGGATCTAATCCAACGGTCCAGGTTGGTTGCGGGATTAGGGAGATATATTGAGTTTTCTCAACCCTAATTCATTATGGTATAATCGCATTGGACAACACAAGTTTGAGAGAGAAGGAGGCAAGAGTGCCATTACAACTTCGGAGAAGAAGACGGAGGATTGAAGGTCGTTTTCGAAGGAGATCGTGTTCGGATAATCTCTACTCGTCGTTCTCGCTTTTCGTAGCCTTGTAATCATTGTTCTTATCTCTGAGTGTTGTGGGGATCCGATTTGGATCGGGAGGAGTTTGTAGAGGGTGTAATTCTTCTATTCCATTAGTGGAGGCTTCTCAGGGTTGGACTCCGATCGTCCCGTGGTTTTTTTTTTCCCGCAAGGGTTTCTACGTCAAAAATTCTCTGTGTCTGCGTGATTGTTTTTGTGTGGCTATTTTTGGGTTCGTGCGTTGTATTGCTCGGTCCTCTCGCATGTACTCTCCGGTTTGGGGAAAGATTTCCGTGCTTCTTTCCCAACAGAGTGGTATCAGAGCTTTGGATTCAAAGGGTGTCAGGAGTTGACAGAGGAACCAGAGAGGAGAGATGGACGCGAAGCCGGTGCGCATGGTGAACCTCAATGGCACAAACTATCATTATTGGCGGAGCAAGATGAAGAATTTGCTATTTGTTAAGAAGCTGCATCTACCCGTATTTGCATCCGAGAGGCCCAGTGATAAATCCGAGGAGGACTGGACGTTCGAACACATACAGGTGTGTGGGTACATACGGCAGTTTGTTGATGAGAACGTGTACAATCACGTTGCCAATATTGAGCACGCGAAGACGTTGTGGGATAAGCTGGAATCCTTGTATGCGAAGAAGACCGGGGTAAACAAGTTGTTCCTGATCCGAACGATGATGGGTCTGCGGTACAAGGATGGGGCGTCTATTTCGGATCACTTGAGTGAGTTCCAGGGCGTGGTTGACCAGCTATCTTCTATGGGAGTCAAGTTCGACGACAAAGTTCAGGGACTGTAGCTGCTGTGTACATTGCCAGACTCGTGGGAGACCGTACGAGTATCTATGATCGCTTCTGCTCCAGAGGGCGTGGTCAGTCTGGAGTTTGCCAAGACCGGGGTGTTGAATGAAGAGATGCGGAGACGTTCTCAGGGCACTTCATCCACATCCCACCACTCAGAGGCACTTGTTTCAGAGAGCCGCGGAAGGGGCAAAAGCAGGGGTCCAGGTAGTGGCAGAGACAAGAGCAGGAGGAAGTCCAAGGGTCGTTACGAGGACTCAGAGTGTTACCATTGCGGTAAGAAGGGCCATATCAAGCGGAATTGTTTCGCTTGGAAGAGAGAGAAGAAGGGCGACAAGGGGAAGCAAGAAGAGAACACTACAGCGGCGGCCTCGGTGCATGAAGGCGATGTGATCGTCGTAGGTGATGAGGTCATTACTAACCTCGCCTGCGATGACAATTCTTGGCTGGTGGACTCAGGGGCTTCAGCACATGTATCTCACAATAGGGCACTGTTTGCCACTTACACGACAGGCGACTGTGGCGTGTTGAAGATGGGCAACGGAGATGTGTCGAAGGCGATTGCCGTTGGAGATGTGCATTTGAGAACGAAGATGGGTGCGGTTCTTGTTCTCAAGGATGTTCGTCATGTCCCTGATATCCGTTTCAACCTGGTATCGGTTGGAAGGTTGGATGACGAGGAATTCTTCAGTCTCTTCGGGAATAGTCAGTGGAAGCTTTCCAGAGGTTCGATGGTGATTGCCAGAGGAAGCAAGAAGTCCGGTCTCTACTATATGGAGGGGAGCGCAGAGGGGGCACAGGAGGTGAACGCAGTCAGTGACGCGTCTACCGAGTTGTGGCACAGGCGGCTCGGCCATATCAGCGAGAAGGGGATGAGCTACTTAGTGAACAGGAAAGTGATTCCGGGGCTCAAGTCTACAAAGTTGGAGAAATGCACGCACTGTTTCTCTGGGAAGCAAAGTAGGGTGTCTTTCCAGAGTCACCCAAGTTCGAGGAAGCCGGCGTTGCTCGTGTTGATTCACTCGGATGTCTGCGGTCCAATGAAGGTAAAATCTCTTGGTGGTGCTTCTTACTTTGTGACTTTTATTGATGACTGTTCCAGAAAGGTTTGGGTCTATGCCTTAAAGACCAAGGATCAGGTGCTGCATACTTTCAAGGAGTTTCAGGCCTCCGTTGAAAGGGAGACGGACAAGAAGTTGTTGTGTGTTCGGTCCGACAATGGCGGCGAATACATCGGTCCCTTTGATGCGTATTGCAGAGAGCAAGGGATACGACACCAGAAGACTCCGCCAAAGACACCTCAGCTCAATGGTGTAGCGGAGCGCATGAACAGGACACTGATGGAAAGGGTACGGTGTTTGCTGTCAGAAGCAAACTTGCCGGGCAGTTATTGGGGTGAGGCTCTTCTCACAGCTGCTTATATTATTAATTTGTCTCCTAGTGCTCCTTTGCAGGGTGATGTGCCTGACAAAGTATGGTACGGCAAGGAGCCGTCATACAGTCACCTGCGGGCGTTTGGTTGTAAGGCCTTCGTGCATGTACCGAAGGACGAGAGGACCAAACTTGAACCGAAGACGAGGCGATGCATCTTTGTCGGCTACGGTCGGGATGAGTTTGGCTATAGACTCTACGACCCAGTGGAAGGAAAGCTCTACAGAAGCAGGGACGTGGTGTTCATCGAGGATCAGACCATGACCAACATTCAGGATTCCGAGACGCCTTCTGAGGCTGAGGAATTGCCTGAGTTAGAGTCATTTCGCTTCGAGCAGTTTCCAGAGGACATCGCAGAGGATCCAGTTATGGGGGAGCCGGTACATGGAGTTGCTCCCAACCTTGATCATCAGCCTGCTGATGGTGGTCAGGGTGTCCCTCAGGAGGATGAGCATGTCGGGGAGGCAGTTCCTGAAGGGGAGGAGGCTGTCGGTATACAGCCAGCACCAGTGGCTCCACTGAGAAGGAGCAACAGGGATCGTCGACCATCTACGAGATACTCGTCGGATGAGTATGTGCTATTGACTGACGGGGGAGAGCCCGAAAGTTTCGCAGAGGCTATGGAAGACGAACACAGGCAGGAGTGGATGGTAGCTATGCAGGAGGAGATGAGTTCCTTGCACACCAATTCTACTTATGATCTGGTGCGGTTGCCAAAGGGCAAGAAGGCTTTGAAGAATCGATGGGTGTTCAGAGTGAAGCAGACGGATGATGCTACTCGCCCTCGATACAAAGTGAGGCTGGTAGTTAAGGGCTACGGTCAGCGGAAAGGCGTGGATTATGTTGAAATCTTTTTGCCTGTCGTCAAGCATTCGTCTATTCGGGTGGTGCTAGCATTAGCAGCCAGTTTCGACTTGGAGGTCGAGCAGATGGACGTGAAGACGGCATTCCTCCACGGTGATCTTGAGGAGGAGTTGTACATGGAGCAGCCGGAGGGATTCTGTGAGAAGGGCAAGTCACATTTGGTCTGCCGGTTGAGGAAGAGCTTGTATGGTCTGAAGCAGGCCCCGAGGCAGTGGTACAAAAAGTTCGAGTCGTTTATGGGGGAGCATGGTTATGCACGGACGACGTCGGACCATTGTGCATTTGTGAGGTATTTTGTCGATGATGATTTCATCATTTTGTTGCTCTATGTTGATGATATGCTGTTAGTGGGTCGGAATGCCACTAGGATAGCGGAGTTGAAGCGCCAACTGGGCGCGGCCTTCTCTATGAAGGATTTGGGCGCAGCGAAGACTATTCTTGGGATGGAGATCAGCCGAGAGAGAGAGAGTCCAAGCTGCTACACTTGTCCCAAAAGAAGTACATTCACCGGATACTTCAGCGTTTCGGGATGGACGGGTCGAAGAAAGTGAGTTCCCCCCTCGCGGCTCACTTTAAGTTCACTGAGGAGCAGTGTCCATCTACCGAGGACGAAAAAGAAGATATGGAGCGGTTTCCATATGCCTCAGCTGTGGGAAGCCTTATGTATGCCATGGTGTGTACGAGGCCAGATATTGCTCATGCAGTTGGTACGGTTAGCAGGTATCTTTCGAATCCTGGAAGGGTACACTGGAGTGCGGTCAAGTGGATTCTACGATATCTTCAGGGCACTGCTGGTTGGAGACTTTCCTTTGGTGGTGACGAGCCGAAGCTGGTTGGGTATACCGACGCTGATATGGCTGGAGATGTAGACACGAGACGATCGACTTCAGGCTACGTGATGATGTTTGCGGGAGGAGCAGTGTCGTGGCAGTCGCGGTTGCAGAAGTGTGTTGCCTTGTCGACGACGGAGACGGAATACATTGCGGCGACGGAGGCTTGCAAGGAGCTGTTGTGGATGAAGAAGCTGTTGCAGGAAATGGGATTGAAGCAAGAGCAGTATACTTTGCTTTGTGACAGTCAGAGTGCTATCCATCTTGTGAAGAATCAGACGTTTCATAGCCGGTCCAAGCACATCGAGACTCGGTATCATTGGATACGGGATGTGGTTGAAAAGAAGGACGCGGAGCTTGAGAAGGTGCATACAGATGACAACGGAGCTGATATGTTCACGAAGATTCTACCAAGAGGGAAGTTTGAGTACTGCAGGCAGATCGTCGGGATGACGACGTCCTCCCCATAGTTGTGAAGGGGGAGATTTGTTGGAGTGGGTGGGGTTCCCAACCTATGTGGAGAAGATCCCGGAGTGCGACGAGCGCCGTCCGATATCGGAGAAGCTCGGGAGTAGTTGTTGCTGCTGCTGCTGCCCCAAAGGGGGTTCTGGACCAAGTCTGCCGAGTTCGGGCCGAACTCGGTCCCAGGCCGAGTTCTGGCCGAACTCGGTCTGGCCGTTCCAGGGTTTGGCCATCCAGTGCTGGTTGCCCCACACAGAGTTCTGGCCGAACTCTGTGTGTCGGGGGGCTGAAGCGGATTTCAGGATGAGTTTTCATCATTGGATCTAATCCAACGGTCCAGGTTGGTTGCGGGATTAGGGAGATATATTGAGTTTTCTCAACCCTAATTCATTATGGTATAATCGCATTGGACAACACAAGTTTGAGAGAGAAGGAGGCAAGAGTGCCATTACAACTTCGGAGAAGAAGACGGAGGATTGAAGGTCGTTTTCGAAGGAGATCGTGTTCGGGTAATCTCTACTCGTCGTTCTCGCTCTTCGTAGCCTTGTAATCATTGTTCTTATCTCTGAGTGTTGTGGGGATCCGATTTGGATTGGGAGGAGTTTGTAGAGGGTGTAATTCTTCTATTCCATTAGTGGAGGCTTCTCAGGGTTGGACTCCGATCGTCCCGTGGTTTTTTTCCCGCAAGGGTTTCCACGTCAAAAATTCTCTGTGTCTGCGTGATTGTTTTTGTGTTGCTATTTTTGGGTTCGTGCGTTGTATTGCTCGGTCCTCTCGCAGGTACTCTCCGGTTTGGGGAAAGGTTTCCGCGCTTCTTTTCCAACACATCGGACATTATGATTCACCAATTTGGGTAGCCCACACGTTCAGTGACTGCCTCCCCCTCATACCAAGACTGACCAAATCGTATACACACCATGTCAAGTTTACAACTACTTGAGTCTCTAGAACATTAATCATAACAGTTACGTTCTACCCATCACATATCCCATATGTACCAATGATCAGTCGGATATAATGACCTATGTCCTATCATGAATATCATATACCGTGTTATGTGTATATCAATGTCATGAAAATATGAGAATAACAAACATATAGTAGTCATCTAGCAACTAAGTCGATATGCATATATATACGATAAATAGAAAAGCAAGTAAATCGACGAACTTTGTTGATCACACCCAAGTCTAGCTTGAATGCATAGTTATATACTACAAATAATCATAATCGAGGACATAAATAGAAACATAAACTGAATATACAAATAAAAGCAGTAAATACAACAAGGTATACTTGTCTGTAGTTTGGGAAAAGTTCGAACGAAATTGCAGTTGCAAACTCATTAGATTAGAAAAATATCCAAAATGTGGAAGATGCACAGATATCATCGGATACTGAAATAAACATCACCAATGTGTTCAAATGGGTGAGATAGTCAAAACAGCCAACACATAAGTCTTATTTGGACACATGGACAAAAATGACTGTTTCGAGTCAAAACGACACCTGTTGGCAGGTCCGCATTGCACCAAAAAGCATATCAGAGTGAATGTATCCAAATTAAGACAAAATATATATTATTTTCTGGTAAAACAACATCACGAGTCCAACTGTGGTATCAGATTCATGATCCGAAGTGCCAGGTTAAATATAGAACTTCGTTTTGAACATTTTTTTGGTGAAAAATGCGATTTCGAACGACCAACTTTGGTGACAAATTTGACCAGTTAAACAACAAAATCATGGAATAAATTTAAGAAACATAGGGGCAGCCCTGGCCCAGGGCAGGCCGGGCGACGGTCCAGGCCCCCTGACGAAAGGGGGGCACCAACAAGGAACTATCTACCATAGAACTACTATGTATCATGTGCATTTTTTAACAAAAATATTGTAGTGTAGTGGTTATAATGCTAGACTTATAAATAGGAGGTTCTTGGTTCAAATCTTGACTACAACAAAATTTTGTTTTTTGTTTTTTTTACATTATGTATAGGGGCCCATTTTGGAAGTTTCACCTCGGGCTCCCATTAGCTCAGGGTCGGCCCTGAAGAAACAGACGAAAGGTGGTTATACCTGATGTGCCACGTCTCGTGGAACAAAGCTACAATGAGGGAGAAATAAATTCATGAAGTTGGTGCCCCAAAAATGTGAAAAATAAAACAGTTTTAAATGTGCAAATTGATAGTCGATTTCGACTGATCAAACGAATGAATTAACGGTTGGAAAATTGACAGAGAGGAAGAAAGATATACAGAGATGGAGAAGAAAGAATCGGATCGAGACGATCCAACAATTGGATCATCCAACAATGCGCAAAGTTGTTGCGATGAAATAAGATTCTGATTCCGAAATCTACGAACTTCACAATGGATTTTCGATCCCAAATGAGAAAAATGCATGCTTTTGTCATTGCAAGCGGCCAAGGGTGGGTCATGGTCGTCTGGGATAGGCTGACGACCAGGTTGGGGGTCTGGACGGTGCTTCCATCGACGTTGGTCGTGCACTGTTGTGGAACACGGGTGTGATACTGGCTTGCCAGAGCGGGATGATGCTGGGCTGCCGAAGGCCAAGGATGGGTCTGGGGGGTCAAGGGTGGCGATGACCGGTTGCTGCCGATGGACGCGGGTGCAGGGTGCGGGTGCAGGGTCGTCGTGCGTTCGATTGCGCTCGGGAGGTATGTGTCGCTGCTGTCGGTGATTGAAGGGTGTGGCGGGAAGAAAATAGAAATAGGAGAATTTCGAATATGCTATTTGTCTACCGAGTATTTCTATTCGTACCTCCAAATTGTCCCTCCAATACATTCCTCCTTATGTGACAACTGACGTGGCATGTTAAATAATATTATGTGTCATCTGACATGACCGATGACATGGCAAATTTTAACCCAAAAAGTTAATTATCCAATTTTGTCCATATTAATTTGATGTTAATATTAATTAATGTTAATACTAATGTTAATTTAATATTAATATTAATATTAATTAATGTTAATATTAATGTTAATGTTAATGTTAATATTAATATTATTGTTAATGTTAACGATAATATTAATTTTAATGTTAATGTTAATGTTAACATTAATTTTAATGTTAATTTGAATTTTAAAATTTGCCACGTCAGCTATCACATCAATATATCACGTCAGCTGTCATGTAAGGAGGGACGGTTTGGAGGTATAATTTGGAGGTACAAATAGCATTATTCTGATAAGACGGAATACAACTTCCTAATACTTAGCACTTTTAGATTGGTCCAGAGAGAACCTATCCATATCAAAGTCGACGACGACTAGGACTACGTATCAATGTGAATGTTGTACCGACATGGATGAGACGCAATAGAGTATTTCATTTGGATCAAAGTAAAAAAAAAAAAAAAAAGTTAATAACAACTATATTCGTGTTCCTTCCAAACTCATCGTAACTTAAATTTCCGGATGAGCAGTATATATATATATATATGAACATGACAACGATCATATGTAGTGAGCCAAAATTAAATTTGTAACACAAGCAACATGAGTTCTGATATCCATGTGTGCAACAACAGGTTCAAGGTATGGTGGTACTGTTCCGGGGCACGGCGGATCCCCTACCTGGGGAACGAAATAGCGAGCGACGCGGTGGCGTGCGCGCTGGAACTGGCGTCATGGATGTACCGGACCACGATATTTTTCCTCGTCTGCGTCCTCTTCCGCCTCATCTGCTACCTTCAGATTCTGCGGCTCCAGGACTTCGGCATGGTGTTCCAGGAGGAGTCCGAGGTGGCGGCGGTGCTGAGCGAGCACCTAAGGATAAGGAGACAGCTCATGATCATCAGCCATAGGTTTAGGAAATTCATCGTCGCCGGATTGGTTCTGGTCACCGCCAGCCAGCTGGCTGCGCTCCTGCTGACCACTCGGCCGCATGCTGAAGTTAACCTGTTCAACGCCGGCGAGATGGCAGTAAGTTCACCTCTAACCGGCTCACTCTTTTTTTTCTTCTTCTGCTACCATAGTTGTACGCTAAATATGTACATCCATTTTAGTCTAGTTCATAGATTAATCACTCTTTCCCAAATTGGTAACAAAATCTTGTAACACCTAACTGTCAGGAACGAAGCGCTAAAACTTGTTGTTGGAAAAATATTCTAAGTGAATAATAATTTCATAAAGGTTGTGAATGAATAATTTTCAACGGTTATATCTATTGAAAAAAAATGTCCCCCTGCTTCCAAATATTGTGTCTACTCACATTTGTGTCTCCTTGTGATTTATAAAAGGAAAGCATAATACTATGAGTGTTTGAAACATTCAATTCAAAACTCATTCATATAATAAAGCATTTAGTCTCAGAGAGAGAGAGAGAGAGAGAGAGAGAGAGAGAGAGAGAGAGAGAGAGAGAGAGAGAGAGAGAGAGAGAGAGAGAGAGAGAGAGAGAGAGAGAGTTTACTTTTTTTGCTTCGTCTAGTTTCTGCGGTGTGAAGTGTTGCTACCGAAGGATAAATTCTATTAATATTGTATCCTGGGAGACTGAATTGTCATTCAACCGTAAGCACATGTACGGGAACGAATATTGTCTTATGGACATTGAACCAAGTTCAAGCCTCGGTCTCGGTCAGATAATTTATTTACATTCTTGTCTGTAAAAAATACCGAGTAAAGATAATAACCGTTCTCCAAAACCAGGAAGCTGCGAGAGAACCGAACAAAAGCGCACAAAGGAATGACAATGGAGTTGGTAATTTAGTCTCATATCAGATAGGGGGTGGAATCATGAGGTGTGTATATAGATAATTTGGATTAGTTCATACGTTACATGTGGATTCCCTTGTAAGACATATGGGCTCAGTCCAATATCACACATCATGGACTAACTCCAGTTCAAATCACACCGCGTTCCCAGCACTAACATTATAGTCTCTACGATTTTTTTTTACTTCTCAAAGTAGAGGGAGGCCTCATCAACATGGTATAACTCATTATTAATACTTCAAGCTATTGTTGGGCCTCAGATGATGTGCTCAACGTTAGTTTCTTGTTCGTGTCTAACTGCAATTTATGTTCTGTTAATCTTGTGTAGTCTAAACCCCACAAACATAGTGTGATGCATGTTCACGTCTTATTTTAGCAAAATGCCTTCAGTTGATGGATGGACTAAAGTGCTGTTTTTATTCCTATTTTGGCAGTTATCCACCCTTGGTCTTGTAGCTGGCCTCCTCATATGCTTGCGGAGCGCTGCGAAGATAACACACAAGGCCCAAGCGCTCACCAGCCATGCGGCAAAGTGGCATGTGTGCGCTACCATCGAATCGTTTGATGCCGACCCGGAGGCACCCTGTGCGGCGGCCATTGCTTCCAACCGCATCTTCGATGTCCAGAATCAAGGAGAAGACCTCGATGAGGACGAGGCAGGCGACGAGGATGAACTCGAGGGCACGAAGCTCGTACATCCCCATGCCAATACCATCTCCTTTCAGAAGAGACAGGCTCTGGGTGAGGCACTGATTGAATCTTGATGGTGGCGTGTAAACTAAGTGATCTTATTCGGTGTCCTAATCCTGTTCCTCCTCTATGACATGTGTATCTTTTATTGATTTTTATCGGTGGGGCTCACATGTCATTTAGGGGGACAGGGTTAAGACACCGGATCAGGGACAGCTGATCTGGTCTCTTTCTTCTGACACTGTTATTTAATTATCCGTCTTTTTTTTAATCTGAATTTGCAGTGACATATCTGGAGAACAACAGGGCAGGGATCACTGTTTTCGGGTTTGTGTTGGACAGGGGATATCTGCACATGGTATTCATGATAGAGCTGAGTTTGGTCCTATGGTTATTGGGGAAGACGATTGGGTTCTCTTGAAGCCACTTCGGTCGGCGTTGCCTCGGATTTGATTCATTCTTTCTTGTGTATATAGTTCCTCCTTGTAGAAAGGTTTTCTACTTGTTCATACATTTTTCTTGGAGATTTCTTGTGGTGTTTATGTAAATGTTACTGTCTCGTAATATATTTCTTAATTTTGCTGTACTCAATCCTAATGTAAACTCAAACTGTAACCTGAGTTCATGCGTTGTTCATTCCCGATTTGAAGAATGTAGAGTTGCATCCATAAACGGATTGAAGCAGCTGTGTCGTCTCTCTGTACCATGAAGTACAATCGATACCAGAGATGGCGAGGATTACCTGTTTGCATGCTTGTTGAAGTTGGTGGGCAATATGGATATGGACTCTTGGATTGGTACTTGGCTCGGACCAATCGTCCTCTCCGCATTAGACTAGATGGTCCGATCTTGGGTTCATTCGGCTCCTGCACATAAGATGGAATGATCGGACGTGGTGATCGACTGGACACCCCTTTGATGCTTAAATTAGTAATCGAATAAAGGAGAGCTTAAATAAGAGTGTGCGTACCTGTCGCATCAGCAGTGTCGGACTTTAGATTTTGGGACCTGAAGCAAATTCTAAAAGTGGTACCCCCAAAGCTTAATGTTCATATTATTATTTTTTCTGCTCCAAACAATTATTTTCTTATAGGAGGATTGAGGAATGTTTGCTTCTCTCGTCTATCTGTGCTATGCAAACAAAAAAAAAGTTCACCAAATTGTTTTATTATAGGAGGCATGATTGCTTCTCTAATCTAATTTGTAACATATCACATTTCCAAATGAATAATCTTGACACGAACACTATGCAATCAAATGACATTATCATAATTTTTTAACAAATAATAATAATAACTAATGACAAATAAACAATCAACATCAAACATAAAAAAAAAATTCTTTCTTATTTTCTCTATTAGTTGATTTCAATCTCAATAGGAACAATTATGCAATCAAATGGCAAGAACATATATTTTAAATAAATTAGTCAAACACAAATAAAAATAATCAACAATAATTTCTAGGCAACAACATATTTTCTCCACTAAATTATAATTTATAAGTCAACCGCAATTTTACACTTCACTTACCTGTGAATGTAAAAAATAATTAGGAGGCTTTACTTATAATGTAAGTGACTCCTCAAAATGTAATGTGACAATGGAAAGGCATCATTGATACAGCAATTAAGAAATAGACCAAAAATATGAGTGCATCAAGCAAAATCTAAAAATCATCAACAATTTATATTATTATAAATAAAAAAAATTAAAGTCTTACCTGTGGAAACATGTGGAAAGGGAGGGACTGACTGATACGTAGCTTCTTAAAAGAATTATTCCACAGTCGATCATAAACAAGAGTCTCTCTCTAAAAAAAATTAAAATCCTAAAAAACAACTCAGTCGGCGGCCACAAAACTCTCTTCTAATATTTGTCTTTTCAAATCAGACCACAAGAGTAGCTTACAAATCCAGACTTTTTTAGTATCATGTGGACATGATACCACTTGTCTCTTTAGTTTAAATGTGGTAAGTATAAATCCACATGATACTTACTACTTGTCTCTTCAGTCGGCGAGCCTTTTTAGTTAGCCACATCACGTCGGACCTTTTTAGTTGGATTTATATACACTAAATTTTTTTTTTGTGCCCTCCAAAATTTTGGACATGAGACAACTGTCTCACTGGCCTCATATTAAATCCGGGCCTACGCATCAGTCACTAGATATTTATAACCGTAGGTTGTACGGACAAACGATGTGGAAAATACTCAATTGCCCCTCCTCTTCCTTTACAGTTGTTCGATCTGGCTCAGTGGGATTGTGGGCTCTAATATAGTAGGTTGGCTTTGTCGGGTTGGACTAAGATATGTCCATCAGATGACCTTCGGTCGAGCGGAATGGTTAACTTCATCCACAAAAATTTTCCAACAAAATTCTAACAATTCGATTGGTGTTGTAAGTCATCTCATCATGGTGAATCATGGTGACTCTTCATTTTGTAACTCATGACTCTTCACTTTGTAACTCCTAAGTGACCTTTCATTATGTAACTCCCAACCTCTCTCTTCCTATATAAAGAGAGGTTGGGATAGCTTGTAGAGAGAAATTGAGACACATATATTGATATACATGTGAGGTTGAGCTAATTGTCCACAACACGTTATCAGCACTTTGCTCGTACAACGCCGGAGACCCGACGTACCGCTCGCCTCGACGTCCGCCGACCATTGCCCCGCGCGCACCCCGTCGCTCGTCGCCGATCCCGCGTATCCGCAATCGTTTTTTCACTTTCTTCCACCGTACGGTAAGAAACACCGTACGGTAAGAAAGGTAATTTTTTTAAGAGGCCTAGAAAAATTTTATGTTTTTCTATAGATTGGATGCATTGAAATTTTTGCCAAAAATTGTTGAAATGTTTTTGTTAAATCTGTCTCAAGTGACGTTTATTGTTCTCATCTTCTTAGGATATTGATGACTAGTTATCTAAGTTTGGGAACCTTGAATATTTGGCTCGAGTATGTTTGTTGCTGAGCTAGAATTGAATTCCTTATCATGGTAAAAGAAAGAAAAAAATGCTGAATATTCATGAACGGAATTTCGTTATTATCTAATATCTAGACACACAAACAAATGAATATTTATCTTTAATTTGTATACAATCGTTTACCATTTCAATTCATAAAAAAAAAAATTCAAATATTGGTTATTTTACAAATGTTTTAAGGAAACATACTGCATACTGCATCTGTTACAATTGTTTTTCAAGTGTAAAAATATATATATTCAAACAATATTTTAAATTCATGACTGTTTTTTTTAAAATTCCAAAACCATACTCAACTGTTACAATCATTCTTCTTGAGAAAGCTTAGCATTATTTTAGGTAGAAATTATTGAAATCTTTTTGGAAGTTTTGGAGTTCCTGTTATGATTTTTTGGGCTTCTATGATTTTTTCTAAAGTGAAATGGTTCATTCTTCATTATTGTTGTTTCCTTCTTGTTGTCTGGGATTTGGAGAGCTAACATTTAAATGCTAATATTTTTTTGATAATAATGGATTTGGAGAGCCCCGGCGAGCACCTCAGTGCCATCTGTGCCCTGCCGAGCACCTCAGTAACATTTTTTTATGTTACTCAGTAATCATTGTAACAGATGAATAATAAAATTGTATTTTTTTTTCTCGCTATTTTTTGGCGTCGCTTCATTAGACGTCGGAAAAATAGTTGACATTTTTTGGTGCCGCTTGCTTAGGCACCAATTCTTTTGTGTGTTGTTGCCTACTTATGTTGTACGTTTTTTTTAGCGTAATGGCGTAAAAATTGAAAAATTGGTTTTGGCTATATATAAACAAATTCTGGCACCGCCAAATTTGTGCCTCCCAAAAATAACCTTTTTGGTTAATAATTTTTCAAAGGCAACACTCATTTTGAGCACGCACTAAATTGTCACATATTTTGCACAGTTCGTAAATAGCGTGAATTTCTTGAAAAATCTTATTTATTCTTACATTTGACAAAAAATTTACGAAGTCTCTCCGAATAGGCTCACCTATTTGGGTATAATGTCAGAAAGAACTTGGGGCTTGGTTCTTAAGAGGTCCCCGGTGACCCTCCTCCCTCATTTTCCCGCCTGGTCATATTCACGTAGAGCTACTGAAAGGGGTTGACCGAATATTATTTTTTTGCTCAAATTGTATTTATAATTATGCATTTTTGCAAGAAATTTATTGACCTCTCTATATCGGCCCATCGATCGATATAACATAATTTTTAAACAAAAATCGTTTTTTCAAAACCATTGTTTTTTTATTTACGATTGTTTGTTGTTGCTTATACAAACCAAATCCATATAAACATGTCGTTTTATATGTTGACTGATCAAGATTTTTTCTCCTGTTGTAGAAAAATGTCGATCAAGATTGATTTTCCCATCCTTGAAGCCTCTGGCAAGAACTACTTGGACTGGACGCAAGACATCCAGAACCATCTAGATGCGCAGGGCCTCTTGGACGTCATCTATAACGAGGAAGAGCGTGAAGTGGAAGTCACTCGCTCAATGAACGCCAAAGCGATGATTCTATTCCGCAGGCATTTATCTGACGTCATGAAGGCGGAGTTCATTGAAATCTCCTCGCCGAAGACGCTATGGGACTCTCTGAAAGAGCGCTTCGACCACCAGAAGACCATATGGCTACCTGAAGCACGCCATGACTGGTTGAACCTGCGCTTTCAAGACTTCAAAAGTGTAACTGATTACAACAATAAAGTCTGCAGGATTCGATCACTTCTCCAATACTGCGGTGAGATATTAACCGACAGTGATCTATTGGAGAAAACATACACCACATTTCCTTCAACTGACAACTTGCTCCAAAAGCAATACCGTCAGTCTAAGTTCACCAAGTTTCCCGAGCTCATCACCCAGCTTTTACTAGACGAGAAGAACAGTCTCATTTTAATGAGAAACAATAATTCTCGTCCTGCTGGAACAAAGACAATTCCAATGCCTGATGCAAACGCTCTCCGTGGACCAAATCCACGGTGGAAACGAGATAAGGGCCAGTCGTCCCAGCCAAGGAACAGAGGCGAGTTTAAGTCTCGCCACCCAAAGCGAGGTTCTAACAAGAACCAAGGACCTTTGACTCCTAGGCAGTCTCATGGTAAGAACCAACGGGCCAGTCGTCCCAAAGCGAGAGTGGAAGGCCAAGCGCCTACTCTCTGCTACAAATGTGGTACTTATGGTCATATACAACGGACTTGCAGGGCGATCCCCCAAGAAGTTAATAACTATCATAAGGGGCGCCGGGCCGAAGCAAATCTGGTCATCGAGTGCGAAAATCTAAATCTTGAGACCCCCGATTTTGTAGCAGAAATGGAAGAATAAATCTCCATTTTCTATCTATGTTTGATTTAAGTCATGAAACTTTTGGTGGTTTGTATTTTTCTGTTTTCTCGATAAATTAAAGTTCTATTTCGAGCACTTTCCTCAAACGTGTGACAAACTTTAATTTTCTTTACTTATAGGCATGGACCACGGGGCAGTAGATTGTCTGGTTGATAGTGGAACGACTCACACTATCTTGTGAGATAAATCATACTTTATCTCCGGCCTATACGCCTAAAGTAACCTCAGTGACAACTATTTCGGGACCCTCAACCCTTGTTCAAGGTTTTGGCAAAGCCCGTTTTTCATTGTCCAATGGTACTCCCGTTGAAGTATCAGAGGCCTTATATTCTCCAAGGTCCAGTCGTGCCTTACTGAGTTTTAAGGATATTCGAGAAAACGGATTTCATGTTGAAACTGCTCGAGAACATGGCTTCGAGTATCTTTTCATTACCTCCACTCAGTACGGCCAAAAGCGTATCTTGGAGAAGTTGAAATGTCTTTCAAGTGGTTTGTATCTCACTACGATACAACACATCGAGAGTAATCTCATCATTCGTCGAGCGCCAATTGATGAGAGGACTTTTATGCTATGGCATGACCGGCTGGGTCATCCGGGTCAAAATACGATGCTTCGTACTATGAATGCATCACATGGGCATCCTCTTGGAGGAAATAATTTCGTTATAAATCCGAAAAGCCTATGCCAAGCTTGCTCGATTGGGAAGACGAATCTCAAGCCTATCCATGTGAAACCTACGAGATTGGTTTCCCAATTTCTTGAGAGAATTCATGGAGATATTTGTGGACCAATCCAACCAACATGCGGACCATTTAAATATTTTATGGTTTTGGTTGATGCATCGACTAGATGGTCACACGTAGTGTTGTTGTCCACCCGAAATACAGCGTATCCTAAACTCCTCGCCCAGATCATTAAGTTAAGGGCTCACCATCCGGATTATCCGATAAAGTCTATTAGACTTGATAATGCCGCAGAGTTTACATCGAAGACTTTCGATGACTATTGCATGACTTTGGGAATAAATCTTGAATATCCTGTTGCGTATGTTCATACCCAAAATGGCCTAGCAGAAGCTTTTATAAAGCGACTGCAAGTGATAGCGAGGACCTTGGTTATGCGCATCAAACTCCCACTATCTGCATGGGGCTATGCAATTTTGCACGCTACAAATTTGGTCCGTCTGAGGCCCATGGCCACCCAACCACTTTCCGCGTACCAGCTGGTTACTGGATGTGAGCTTGATATCTCACATTTACGCGTGTTTGGGTGCCTAGTCAATGTTCCAATTGAGCCGATAAGGCGTTCAAAATTTGGACCTCAGAAACGACGGAGAATATATGTCGGTTATAACTCCCCGTCCATCATTCGCTATTTAGAGCCCTTGACAGGCGATCTCTTTACCGCGAGACACGCGGATTGTGACTTTGATAAGGCAATCTTCCGATCGTTAAGGAGAGAAATGCACGCTAACGTTGATGAGGAACGACGTGAATTAGCGTGGCATGTGCCCGCTTTTGCTCATCATGATCCTCCCTCTGCACATAGTGATAAGGAAGTACAGAGCATTCTAGGTCTGCAAGATATTGCAAATCAAATGCCAGATGCATTTAGCAACCTAGCAAAAGTCACGAGATCAATTATACCTGCTGCAAATGTGCCTGCAAGGAAAGACGTCCCTGAGAGACGCCATGTTCCTGTGAAACATGTTGCTCCGGTCGAACCCGCCGAGCAAAGGACGCTGCCATCGGCCGTCCAGTCCGCCGCTATTCCCAAGAAGAAGGGAAGACCGGTTGGTTCCAAAGATGTTCTGCCCCGGAAGCGGAGAAATCTTGTTAAAAACGTTTTACCACATGAGATCATTAAGGATCACGACAATGTATTAGAAGAGCGCGTTCCAGATGAAATGCCTATTCCTAATCATGTCGATAACCTCGAAATATCCGTCGAGTATGCTAGCTTAGACGATATTTTGAAGCGAAACGAAACTGTCATCGATGATGTGTTCATATACTCAGTGGCCACTGACATTATGAACAATGATGACATGGAACCTCGTAGTGTTGTCGAGTGTCAACGACGAACGGACTGGTCACAATGGAAACAAGCAATCCAGGCTGAACTAGACTCCTTAGCGAAAAAAGTGTGTTTGGACCCGTTGCTCCAACACCACCCAATGTCAAACCAGTTGGTCACAAATGGGTTTTCCTAAGGAAGCGTAATGAGAGAAATGAGATTGTGCGATACAAGGCTCGCCTTGTGGCGCAAGGCTTCTCACAACGCCCTGGAATTGATTACGAGGAGACGTATTCTCCCGTAATGGACGTCATAACGTTCCGCTACTTAATCAGTTTAGTAGTTTCCGAAAAACTGAATATGCAGCTCATGGATGTGGTCACAGCCTATCTCTACGGGGATCTAGACACAGAGATATATATAAAAGTCCCTGAAGGACTAAAGATGCCTGAATCAAGTAGTTCCCGACCACGGAACGCGTTCTCAATTAGACTGAGGCGTTCGCTATATGGATTGAAACAATCCGGGCGAATGTGGTATAACCGCCTAAGCGAATACTTGATCGGTTTAGGATATGTTAATAACGAACTTTGCCCATGCGTGTTCATAAAGAAATCCACTTCAGGATACGCAATCATCGCGGTCTATGTAGATGACATGAATCTCATAGGAACCGAAAAAGACTTGTCAGAAACTGCTGATATCCTGAAGAGGAAATTCGAGATGAAGGATCTTGGGAAGACACGGTTTTGCTTCGGCCTGCAGATCGAGCACCGTAAAGATAGAATTCTTGTCCTTCAAGCGAACTACACCCAAAAGGTGTTGAGACGCTTTAGTCATTTTGACGTTAAGCCGTCCGCTACTCCCATGATCGTCCGCTCTCTAGACATTACTAAGGACCCATTCCGTCCAAAGGAGGACGACGAAGAGATATTGAGTCCTGAGTGCTCTTATCTGGGTGCAATAGGCATTTTATTGTACTTGGCCCAATGTACTAGACCGGACATCTCGTTTGCTGTGAATTGTCTAGCTTGACACAGCACCGCGCCAACACGCCGCCATTGGAATGGCATAAAAGATATTTTTCGCTACCTTAAGGGTACTACGGACTTGGGCTTGTTCTATCCCTACGCGATTTTGAGTGAGTCCAACGCTCTTGGCACTCGAAGCAACGCGACCCTTGTTGGCTACGCCGATGCGGGATACTTATCTGATCCGCACAAGGGGCGTTCCCAATCTGGTTATGTCTTTACCATTGGGAACACGACGATTTCTTAGAGGTCTCGCAAACAGACCTTAGTGGCTACTTCAACGAACCACTCTGAGCTACTCGCTCTCTATGAGGCGACTAGAGAGTGTGTATGGCTTCGAGCTGCTATTGGCTATATTCGAAGTACATGTGATCTTCCATATGACCCAGATGAACCTGTTGTCGTCTATGAGGATAATACCGCTATTATTGATCAAGCGAAACATGGTTACATCAAAGGGGATGCTACCAAGTACATATCGCCCAAGTTGTTCTTTACACATGAACAACAAGCGCTTCAGAAGATTGAAGTGCAACACATTGGATCGGAGAATAACCGTGCAGACTTGTTCACCAAGTCACTGCCAAAACACTCGTTCCAGAAACATGTCAGAGCGATTGGACTTAGGAAGCTTTCAGAGCTAGCCTAAGTGAAACATGTTTCCCGCACCCTGTTGTGTGCATGTGACGGGGAGCGCCCCAACGAGCGCCCCCAAACGCCCTGTTGTGCGTATATCCCGCGCCCTGTCGAGTGCGAGTGAAAAGGGGAGCATCCTGATGTATGCTTGTGTACTCTTTTTCCCTTAGACCAAGTTTTTTCCTATTGGGTTTTCCTTGGCAAGGTTTTTAACGAGACACATTTCAAATCTCTTATTCACTAAGGACTATTGTGATCAGGGGGAGTATCCAGTGTATACTTCTAAACCATCGTGTACTCTTTTGTCCTTCGATCAGCGGTTTTTTCCACTGGGTTTTCTCTGACAAGGTTTTTACGAGGCACCTTTGCAATGGTTAAGTTTACCCCTATCACACTATCCTGTGTGTACTCTTTTGTCCTTCGACCAAAGTTTTTTTTCCACTAGGTTTTCTTTGGCAAGGTTTTAACGAAGCACAAGTAGGTGGTCATTTTTGAATCTGCAAGCTACAGACAGACAAAGAAGCTCAGAGGTGTTTACAAGCAGAGTTTGTGAAGAGCCAAGGGGGAGTGTTGTAAGTCATCTCATCATGGTGAATCATGGTGACTCTTCATTTTGTAACTCATGACTCTTCACTTTGTAACTCCTAAGTGACCTTTCATTATGTAACTCCCAACCTCTCTCTTCCTATATAAAGAGAGGTTGGGATAGCTTGTAGAGAGAAATTGAGACACATATATTGATATACATGTGAGGTTGAGCTAATTGTCCACAACAATTGGTATGATTTATTGACAATGCAGTTTTTTTGTAAGTATAGCAGCTTTGGGAGTAGGATCATTTCTCATTTTTGTATGGATCCATTATTAATGTCTCCATATTTGAACTTAATCAATTCTATTTTAAAGACGAGTTTCTAAGAAATATTTTGACTGAATAATTTTTTTGATATATAATTGGTTATATAATTGTGATTATATGGATACTTTTATACGAAGATTTTTTAGTCAAACTAATTCACTTTTTTGATAGACATACAATTGATGAAATTATAGATTTAATTGACCTTGCAGCTTTTGATTGGTTCAGTCGAGCAAAATTAAGGACACAAATTTTTGCATAGAAAGTTTATACAATTATATCCAAAGCATCAAGTTTCAAAAAAATTTAGATTGAGCATAAGAACGCCCTTTCGAAGTGTGTTCTGCAAAATAATTAAAAAAAAAATTAGGCGAACGCTTAACTCTGTTAATTCCGTTACCGACCTAAACTAAAATAAGGAGAACACCCTTAGGAAAAGCATTTCCAAAGAAAAAAAAAATGTCCTTCCTAAGGACTTTTTCCTTTGACGTAGCATCACGTGCACGGCGCGCTGCCACGTTGTTCCTTCCGTTGTCTGTTGTCTACCATTTATAAACTATCCGTTGGCAAATGAACGTTAATTACTATATTACCAACAACAGATGCAAAATCAATTACGCGAACACCAACCCCACAATCACCAAAATCCCACCCCGTGGCAAAAGAAATAATAAAAAAAGTAAACACTTTGTTATTTCTTTCCGTTTCAATGGTAGCAGAAAGTTAACGGTGTCACATAAACATTTAAAATTTCTTAAAACTAATATAACGTCCTTCCGAAGGACGTTTTTATGTTTTACTTATGTTTTTGAGAAAGTTGAGGATTTTGGTATAATTTTAGATATTTTTTATGCTTTGCATAAAAATTTTCGTTAAGGATATAACCGTTGTCAGTCGGTTTCTCCAGCTTTGGGTTGGGGGTAACCATAATTGTAGTTATTGCTTTACGATGTGGGGATTTTGGATTGGCAAGATGTTGGGCAAATCCCACCGTTATTTGAACCGTCACATCCTTAGGAAGCATAGGAGGCTCGCATGGAGAAAGTACAATAACTATATATATATATATATATATATATATATATATATATATATATATATATATATATATATATATATATATATATATATATTTATTTTTATTTTTATTTTTGGAACCTGGTACTTTATTGATGTATAAAAATTATTGTTACATGCTCATTGCCGCCTTCCGGCATTAACTATAAATCTTACATCTTGCTCGATGCTATGTATTATCCTTGTGGATGATGTGCTCTTGTCCGTAAACACCCTGTTATTCCTCTCCTTCCAGATATGCCAAACTGTAGCAGTTAGTCTAGCACAAGCTGCTTTGTACCATGTAGCTCCTCTACTTTTATGATCTTGGATCTTCTATATTGCATCTTCTATTATGTCTCCCGTTCCAATCCTAAGTCCCATCTTGGTCAGTTGCAATTACCAAATGTCCGTGGTGGTCGCACACAGGAAGTACATGTGGTTCATGGATTTCGTGTCACTCCGGCACAACGGATATGAGTAGTCCATTAGTTGTATCCCGAATCGGAGGAGCCTATCCTTTGTCATAATTCTTCTGAGCACCAGTTTATATAAGCAAAGTTTCATCTTTCGCGGGATCTCCGACTTCCACACAAGCTCGCCATTGGGCATCTTCTCGTGCGCCACCCTGACCTTGTCGTAGATTAGTTTGGATACGAATTTGCTATTCATGGTGTCCGCCCATACCCACATGTCTTGGTCTAAAGTTGGGTCAATCCTGCATTCTTTGATTTGCTCCTCAACTTGCCTTGTCGCGCGGTGTACTCGGGGAACCCAGGGCCTATTGTGTATAATGGCGTTCACCCTTTCTCCTCTGATAGCTTCTCTCCTTACGTTGGTGATATACAGAAGACTCTCATGACCAATCCAAGGGTTCAGGTAGAGATCCGTTTTACGTCCATCGACGAATATACGCACGATATATTGCTTTATTTTACTCCTGCATTTGAGGATCTGTTTGAACGTGACCGATTCGTTATTGTTCTGTCGGTATTCCCAGAAGTTTGCTCCCTTTAGGTCGCGATTCGACGACAATACCGCCCATAAAGAGTCTCCTTTTAGGAGCCTCCACGTTAACTTGAACTTGGCCACGTTGTATATCATCTCAAGAGGGCGGAGGCCCACTCATCCTTCTTCTTCTGGACGACACAACTGATCCCAGGCGATGGCATGAACTCCACCATGCCATATAAAGTCGGCCCAAAGTTTCTCGATTCGCTTTATCGTACTCTTAGGGAGTTGGATGGCTTGAATCCAGAAGTTAGCTATGGATGTGATAGTAGAGTGTACCAATTCTATGCTGCCGCCAAATGATAAAGATTGTGCTTGCCAACCTTCGATACAGCGATGGGTGTATTCAACCAGGGATTGACAATCTTTGGCTCGTGCTTAATTTACTGTCAGCGGTATGCCGAAGTACTTTACGGAAGATCCACTTTTTTGATGCACAAAGTTTGTGCCTGCTCCACCTTTTTCTTCGTAGGTTTTATTGAAGTAGACTCGCTTTTATCTTTGTTAAGCTTCAGGCCTGTATGCTTGCTGAACGCATCCATGAGCTCATTCACTGCTCGGAGACCGCTCATGTTTGGCACCAGGAACATCAATAGGCCATCTGCATAGATCAGATGGCAAACGTGTGGCTGGACATTTATGTATAGGGGTGGATCTGATTCCATGCGACAAAAACGTCTAATAAACATGAGAAGTGCTCCATGACCAGGGTGAATAGATATGGGGATAGCGGGTTGCCTTGTCTGAGTCCTCTATTGCTTATGAAAAAGCCAGTTGGTTGACCCTCGATTAAGATTGAGAAGGATGTTGTCGTGATACATTCCCGTATCCTGGAGACCCATTGTGCCGAAAACCCCATGGCTATAGTGCCCCATCCCGCTCAGTTGATCGAAGGAATTAAAATGCCGACGGCATTCGGACTTAGCCTTACAACAGCTGCTCGAAGACTCGCTCAGTCGAGGCGACTCCTCGCTCATGTGGGGTAGTTTCGATAAACTTACCTCATCTTAGCCTTCACATAATAACTTGTATGTTTTCAACTTGCACAAGTTAGACTTGATAATAAAAGAGACGCACCCACATAGCTAAGGAAATAATCCCGACGGGTCGGAATGTGTTAGAACATATAAAACGGTCCCACGGTCTGCTTAGAAGTCTACTCAGCGTGCTTTCAAAATGACACTCGGTCCTTCGTCCCGTGGCTTGGGAGAAGGAAGTTGGACTAAGTTGCTAAGTTGCCACAACGCCCAAATTAGCCTAAGTCATAGGCATCGCCCGCGTGAATGCTTGATAAAGCATGCACGGTCTCGTCGTCCAAGGCTTGGCATAGCCTTTGCTTGGCCCATAGTTTAAGTCGTACTACACGGCTTGTGGCTTAAGTCTAGGCACCCAAGAACTTAGTTGTTCAAGTCGAATGCGTGCACGGCACATTCCCTCGATGCGAAGCTTGGCGTAGCCTTTGCTAGTCAAGTCGTTAGCCGAATAAGTTAGACGGGAGTTATGCTGGGCTATCGAAGTCATAGCAAGCACTGTCCCCTATTTTCTGCGGTTGCCGAGTCACTTAGTCCCACGAGAACAAGGCTCTTCATATAAAGTATATGACTTGAGCGATAGCGCCGCCTAGAGAACAAGGTCTGTCTAAGGCACGAGCCGCGATCGATTTAGTGAAAAGCATGCCACGGACAAAGTAAGTCCACGCGACTAATTGTCGACGAGATCGGTCCTGCTACTTAGGAGTCTCGCTAAGTCTCGATAAGGAAGCACACGAGATCGGTCCGCTACTTGGGAGTCTCGTTCACGAGATCGGTCCCGCTACTTGGGAGTCTCGCTAAGTCTCGATAAGGAAGCACACGAGATCGGTCCCGCTACTTGGGAGTCTCGCTAAGTCTCGATAAAAAAGCACACGAGATCGGTCCCGCTACTTGGGAGTCTCACTTAGTCTCGATAAGGAATCACACGAGATCGGTCCCGCTACTTGGGAGTCTCGATAGAAAGATGGAAAGCATGGTCATGATTAAGGAATGACTTGATAGATCGAGTTAAGTCATGCATGGTCATTGGACAACTTGCGCACAAGGGCAAAATTCCTCGAGCGATCCCGGGGCTCCGGGTTCGTGTCGGCCTAGGAGGAATTGCAGATATTGTACAACCTTCATCGATGGTACGACTCGTTGAAGTGAACCGTTATAATATAGACTACGGGTCATTCGGTGGGAGCTCCTACCTCGCCACGCGAATGGTCACCGTATGCAAAAGATCCAGTATAGCTTGACATTGCTAGTGACCACTCATATAGATGTGTCAGCAAGAGCGACTATCTGCGAGTATGCCTTTGGATTGCGTCGAGTACTAGCAGGTTATGAGTTGGGTTATCAAGTTACGCTTATAACAAGCGCTAACCTTGAATCAGG
Organism: Iris pallida; assembly: GCA_029216955.1. Taxonomy (NCBI): domain Eukaryota; kingdom Viridiplantae; phylum Streptophyta; class Magnoliopsida; order Asparagales; family Iridaceae; genus Iris; species Iris pallida. Next base: position 44,874,756 of record JANAVB010001800.1, read on the forward strand.
ACGGGTTAGCGTGTGCACGGTTGCAACACCATTCTAGAGCCTAAGAGTTGGCTATAGCAATGATACGTGTTGCGGCATAAATGTGACCTCGTCTCGAGTTAAGTCAGGAAGGGTCGTAAGGCAAGTTGATTAAGTTTGGTTGATACTTGGGAGGCACGGTCTCGATTCTAAGGCACGAGTAAGTGTATTGGCATGACAAGCACGAGTCATCCTCCTTGACGTTATTGGCACAAGAATGGTCTAAATGGACATGGAATATGTGAAAGTCTTGGCACGGCCGAGTTGCATAAGTTATACTCGGTGAGACGTTTCCTCGAATATGTTTTGAAGTTACGAATAGAGTATAGCACGACCCTATCATTACGTTGCCAAGTATAGGCCAAGACGTCTTTGTCTTAAAATTGATCCTAAGGTAAGACTAGCAAGAGAATCAAAAAGGGATTAAGCTGCACAAAGTAAATGAATGTGTCAGTTTTGTATGGGTGGGCGAGGAGCTCACTCCACCAGTATAGTTGAGTACTGACATCCACACAGTTTTTATGTGCAAGCACAGGTAGAAGCTCATGGTGCGGAGCTCGCTTGGATGCGTCGAGGCACGAAGTTCCTTGGTGATTCGAAGCATACGACTGCGTAGAGTCAAGACTTATACGGGACATAATGTATGGACATCGCCATCCTGCAGAATCTGCACTCGTCGCCTTGAAGAATTGTATCGAGAGATGAGAGAGAGCAGAGTGACTTGTAAAATGAGAGAAAAGTGATCTTGAGAGACTTGTAATCAGGGCCTTGTGCCCCATTGTAATCTTATTGTTCAATATCAATAAAAAGCACTTTTGAATAACTTGTGTGTTGCTTCTAAATTTTTGCTGCATGTTTTAATGTTTCTGCTTGGGACTTCTGTACGACGACCCCGTCGCAGTCGCTGTAATCGGCCGTTATGAAACTGCCTTGCACGAGCGCAATCTAGGCTCATGCAACATCATGCCTTAGCGAGGATGATTGCTCCTACGGGGGCGGGGCATGACAATGGCCAACATAGCATGGTAGACGAAGTCGCGATTCACCATATTGTATGCTTTACGGAGATCCAGCTTTATGCATGCTTTATTTCCTCCTAGTCTGTTGAATTCCCTGACCAACTCATGAGCCAGGAGTAAGTTCTTTGCAATAGAATAGCCTCTGGCGAATGCAGTTTGGTTCTTGGAGATTAGCTCAGTCATCATCTCTTCCATTCGTCTGCACATAACGCCCGTTATAATTTTATAGATAAAGTTGCAGCATGCTATCGGGTAAAAATTGGACGGTCTGTTGTACCTTCTTTTTTGGGTATCAGAGTGAGGAACGTGTGATTTATTTCCCATAGAGTCGTCCACGTATAAAGAAGTCAGATACTGTCTTGTATATAAGATACTTTAGCTCCTTCCAGTGTGTCATGTACAATTTACTACCGAACCTATCGGGTCCGGGGGCTTTGTCTGGATTTGCCTGCTTCACTATAACTTCGATTTCCTCCATAGAGATTGGGGCCAGAAGTTTCTCATCTCCTGTTTGTGTAATCATCTTTTTGCAAACAATCGCAGGAAATTGTGTTAGGTAATTGGATTGATTATAGAGGGCCTCAAAGTACCTGACTGCGGTCGTCCGTATGCTATCTGCAGTAGACACAGAGTTCCCATGTTCGTCTATGAGCTGATGTATGCGATTGCGATGTTGTCTAGTGCGAATGACGTCATAAAAGAACTGGGTACACTTGTCGCCGTGCCTCAGCCACGAGCACTTGGCTCGTTGTGCCGTTGCTATTTCTGTTAGTAGAAATAGCTCCAACTATGTATTTAGACTCTAAAATGAGAATATAAATAAAATAAATAAATGATACCGAGGCTTGAACTTGGTTCAATGTTCTTAAAACAATATTCTTTCCGCACTGGTGCTTACGGTTTAATGGCGATTAGTCTTCCAGGATACAATGGTTCTTTTCTTCGGTAGCAGCACTTCACACGTAGGAATTCGTCGAAGCAATATTGGTAGTCCCTCTCTCTTAGACTTAATACTAGATGATGGATGAATTGTGTTAGTCAGATTCATTCAAGCACTTGTGCTTTTGTAGAAATAAAGAGACATGATAGAAAGGACACATATTTCCAACAAATAGATTCGTATACGTTTTCAGAAATTTGTTGCCACAGATTCGTTGATAGAAATAATTAATATATTATATAACAAATATACATTCACTTTTTCCAACAATTTCTTCGGCCATTTGAATTTTCTCAACTTCTTCAATTAATTTCTTCTCCCTCCTAGCCAGCTCGCCGTTGAGTAAGTCCTGTTGTAATGCTTGTTGAGTGTGGAGAAGTTCTTCGCGTTTTATCAGCTCCCCGCTTGGTCTTCCCCGAACCCAAGTCTTCAATTCATGCTTTGTTTGTTTCAGAGTTTTGGTGAGTCTTGGGGAGTCTGTATTGTGCGCTGCCATCAGTGTGGCTGGCCATGCCTTTGCCCACCGCCTCCATGTAACCCGGAAGAAGCGGCCACCCGTTATTGTATCGGAAGGGGGCGGCTTATGATTGGTTTGGGTCATGAAGTTGATGCGCAGCGGCGAGTGATCGCTGGTGCCTGCCTCTAGCCCGATGACAGGTATGTGTGGAAATTTATCGAACCAGAGGTTATTCTCGATAACTCGATCAAGTTGGCAGATGACTCACCTTTGGGTAGCTTTATTATTCCAAGTCCATACCTGACCTCCTCTTTCTAATGCTTTAAACCCTGTGTGGAGGAGGCAGCTCTGAAAATCATAGAGAATGGAGTCTGGAATAGTCATGCCCCCTATCTTTTTATGTTGATAGAGGATAGTGTTGAAGTCACCTATGCAAAGTAGAGGAAGGCGGAGGTTTGATACAACTATTTAGTTGACATGGGCTATGTCTGTTTGCCATTAAAATCTTTGATTGGAATTTTAATTACAAACAGAACAGTGTTACAATATAGGACTTAGATGTAGTCCTAGGAGTACACTTTTATTTTTATCTGGATCCTGTGTCGGTGGAGCGAGCGGTAATTCGTTGACTCCGTTGACGATCTGATGACGGTTTTAGGTTCTCTGAAGGTCTGGGTTGCTCTTGATGCCGGAGCTTACGGAGGGGGAAGAAGACGTTGAGTGTCTCTTCCGATCCCTGTGAGTAGACGTGCGTTTCTGTAACTCTGATGATCTGATTACCTCTATCTTTGACGGTGTATGTCTGTATATCTCCCTGTGTGTGTGGAAGAAGAAAATGATCCCTCTATTTATAGCTTGCAGGCTGGTTGCTCATGCGCGCATATGTCGGATGGGCCTGGTCGTGGGAACGCCACGTGGCTAATACTGGCGGGGGCACATGCTTGATGCACCCTGATTCGGATGTTGAATCCTTCATGTAGCGCCTGTGGTGCTACAGAAGAGCTGAAATGTGGCGACTGAAAGGATTCTTCGGTTGCTGAGATCTTGGGTGGTTAGCACACCTTCGTGGACTAAACTGAGTCAAAGGACACGTGGTGCATGTCCGTAGCTCAATGATCTCAGATTTGGTGGAGAGTGATCTGACAGGATGCGCCTGGGATTAGGCGCATGAGAAGACTTTGGCTCGTAACCTTCAGGAGTCACGAACCAGTCTGGGCGTATGGCTTTTGAGGCGCATGCAAGTGGTTGATCGGCCACGTGGCTTGTAACCGTCAGTGGAAAGTCATGATGATGCAGACATCAGTGGCGATTCATTTTCTGTAAAAGCTGTTGTTGTTCTGTCATCGAGGCATGGCTGCTTTCGTATCAGACTTCAGTATTTAATGTTCTTGACGGTTTATGGGCTTTTGAGTGGGCGCATTGATCTGCATTCCACTAGACGCATGGAGACGCATGGGGCGCATCTTTATGAGGCGCTTGGTACTGATGGGAACGTCTGTATGATGCACGGTATCTGACCGGCGCACCTGTTACATGACGCATCTTTTATTGGTCCGACTGTTGAGTTCTTCGAGTGCTTTAAATAGCCGTTTTGACTTGGCTGAATTCGAGGGGACAGGTTCATCACCATAAATGCAAATTCATTGCACGGGATTCGGAGAGCCTGCTACTTGGCGCATGGGTTTGATTTGCCCGACCTATAAATAGCAGCAGGGAGAGAGTTTGCTTCTCGTTTTCACCCATCTTCCCGAATGGAAGTGAATTCCTTTGCTCGAATACATTCTGTTGTCAAGACGCTCCCGCGGGTGAAGATGCGACGAGTTGTCTTCGTACACACACTTGTGAAGGTGACTGTTACATCCAAAAATTGGGATCGTGGGCTTCCGACGTAGGCCGAAAGTGCATGTTGCATCCAAAGATCGGGATGCTCGAGTCCCGTCTTCGTTATGCTGGAAGAGCCACAGATCGAAATTACGGTGCTCTCCTCTTGCTTGGACTTTGGAGAGCTCTTCCTCCAGCTAGAGTGTGGTTGATCGCCCACCCTTGTTCTGCTCAATAAATGCTTCATTAGTCGAAGTACTTAATCGGGTCGAAGTAGAGCGCATATGCTGAGACTTTATGATGCGCTTGACTGAGACGCTGAAGGGACGCGCCTGACTGAGACGCTGAAGAGATGCGTCTGACGGATGATGCACCTCATATAGGGCACATGGCAGTTTCCTGTGCCTGGCTGTAGTCTTAGGATCTTTCTTTTTGTAGAAGTTCTCCTTTGTAAAGTATTTCTTTAGACATGTAATAGACTTTTATATGAAATAAAAATCTTCTTTTAATGTCTATACTTTTGATGTCCTTTGCTGTACCAAGTACTTCGTTTGAGCTCCCTGGCACATGTTTGTTAAGCACATAGAAATTCTGGCCTATAGATGCGTCTGATATTCCATACTTCGACAAGAACCCCTTCAAAGTTTTCAAAACTTTTCATCAAGTTTTAGAATACTTTGAATAAGAAGCATGGTAGGGTCTTCAATAGGGCGCATGACTGTTCGGGGCGCATGATTGCTCCGCGCATCTGTGATGTGGCGTATGCTCCTCTCAGTTTTAAATGCAAATGATAATGCTTCGAAATAAACAAAAAAGATTAATGATGATCTTTTTGCAGTTATCATTTCGCAGAACCCCAAGCGGTGGCTGACGTCACTCTTCATCAGTTTTTGCGTATGCCCAAGCCTATAAATAGGCATCTGATGGAGAGAGAGAGAGAGAGAGTTCTTCTTCTCTTTGCTTTCTTCTTCTTTAGAGTTCTTCTTTCAAAAACCTTAACTTTTTTTACGAGATGGCTCCCAAAACTCCTCGCGGTGGTGCTGGTCGAGGACAAGGCCGGGGTAAGGAGCCGATGGAGTTTGACGAGGAGGACGCTTATGTCGTCACTGTGACTCCCGCCGACGTTCGGCCAGCGGTGACGAGTAGGAGTCGTCTGACTTTGTGGTTCCCAACTTTTTTAGACGAGTTTGGGGCATACGGATGAGTTGCATCCTGTTGCTGTGCCCTAACTTCTTGTTGCCGACGCGCATGGACTTCTGTCCTGATGATCCGCTGAGGCTATTCTGCTGACGCGTATGGGTTTAGGCCCGGATTATGCGCTGAGGCTTCGCTGCTGACGTGCATGGGCTTGGGCCCTGATTATACATCGAAGCTTTACTGCTGACGTGCATGGGTTTAGCCCCTGATTATGCGCCGAAGCTTCTCTGTTGACGCGCATAGGTTTAGCCCCTGATTATGCACCAGGCTGCTGATGCGCCCCAAATGTCTTGTCTTTAAAGCCTCTAATTTTTTCCTTGCTGTCTGACTTGTTTTTGTTGTGTCAGTGTCGATGACTATCTCCTTGCTAAACGAAGTCCTTCTGGATGCTTTCCTTTGCCAGATGGGGGTTGACTTCAACGAAGAAGTTATTAACCCAGTGAAGGCTGCTATCATGCTGGATCAGCTTTCCGAGAGGATGTTTCAAATTCGGGATCAGTCGCCTGTTTTTCTCCAAAGAATGATGGAGAGCGACAAATTAAAATATGATGAATCCGAGAATTTAACTTTCTTGAAACCGACCTTTCTGTTTGGTGATCGCTTGATCTCCACTGAAGCGAAGATACTAAAGATCAAGGAAGACTGGTTCTTTACGACAAAAGGCATGGCCATGTAAATGCGACAGTTTGAGCGTTAACTGCCACTGACAGCTTTCTATCGTTTGGCTTCCAAAAGGAGGATGCCATGGGAACTTACTCATTCTCAAGGAGGGGCAGTGGAGGGTACCCTTTGTATTGATGTTACTTCGAATCAAAGGGATACCTTGGCCTCCTCGCAAGCCGGGACCTCGTACCATTGCCGACCTTTGTGCCCTGGGAGCATTTATAGTGATATTCCCCCTAACACTTTTGCGTTCGGTGCTTCGACCTTTGCAAGTCGGATGCTAACATCAAAGGTTATGTATCCGAAAGAAGGTTTTCGGGTAGAGGGCTGGTGTCACCACGTGTCAAAGTGGGACGAGCTGACCCTTTGAGTTTTGATGAAGTTCAAGACTGAGCTGAAAGCGATTGGGCTGGCCGCTGTTCTTCGCGCCACCCAAGTAGGTGTCGACCTTAATCGATATATGTTTCTTGCTCTCCTGAAAATGTTCAACACCTAGACTGGCACCTTTTTACTCCGGTGGGGGAGTTGGAATTGGCCCTCCATGAGATGTATGAGGTGTCCAAGCTTCCCTGGGGTTCGGAGCCATATGAGGAATATTTTTTGACAAATGAAGAGATCCAAGTTCTGGAAGACAAGGACTCAGAAATGATAGCTGTTTTCAAGGAGGTGGCGAGCCACCATTATCTGATGCAACAGAGGGAGAAGGGCGGGATGTGACTGCTTGGAGGGATTATGTCTTCAAGCAGGACCTGACGGACCCTTCTAAGATTCGATTTGCGACTCCGCAGGGACTGAGTCACACGGAGGTGACCTCCGACATGAGTCGACTATGCGAGAAGAGTCCTCGTTCAAACGAGAGTGGTGACGACGTATACAGTTGTTTCTAGCATTGCGTGCACCGGATGTCTTCCAAGGCAGTGTTGACTGCATACTTGATGATATGGCTCCGGGACTATGTATTCTCGGACGGATCTGGATCTGTAGAGAGAGTGAGCAAGAACCTCATTTTGCCAGCGGTAAAACTGATTTTTGGTCGTCCTCTGGCTCTCCTTCTCGTGATGGTGTGTAACCTACTGCGACATTTGAGAGATTTTGCCAACGATGTGGTCTATGAGAGGGAAAAGAAAGACAACTTTCTCCGAGCTGAGCTACCATTCCATTATCTGATGGGATGGTTGATTCTGCATCATCCAAATGTGATGAGCCCAGGCCCTGAAGATGATCATGTTGAAGGTGACACATTTATCCGTCGCTTCTATAAGAGGAAGTGGCTGCATACCGGTGTCCCTGTCTGTAGGAAGGTTTTATCTTATCTTCAAGGGTGGGAGATCACCATGGTCAGTCCTGTCTTCATAGATTTTAAAGCTGGCCAAGAATTGGAAGACTCCGACGAAGATGCGATCGCCCTGTCGACATGGGGGTTTCGCTGGTTGCAGAGTATTTGGCCTTCCCAATTGGCCTATCGTAACAAGAATAAGTGTTATCTGGAGCCGTATTTATCGAGCCGATTTGTGCGTCAGTTTGGTTACACCCAGCTAATGTTAAGAAATCTTAGTAATCGTCTGAGGTTTGTCGGAAGTTTACTGGATGCAGCCCGGGGTTGGCAATATTACAACGTCGGATGTACTGGAGTTCGTTTTACTACGTCAGTTCACAACCTTCGGTCGCAAATCTTGTATTCGGCTGTTAAGCTGTATTGTGCCATGAACACCGTGTCCCCAGAATATGACAGGGAGACTAGTTTCATTGTTGGCACTCAGCTAGAGGCAACGAAAAACATGCTGGCGGCGGTCCGTTCATATTGTCCACCGGAGGTTGCAGGTTACTACTGCAGCATCAACGGGGGGTACTCAGAAAGAACTCCTAGCTGAAAAGAGGCGGGCTGACACGGAGGCTGGTTCGTCTGCTTCAAAAAGGCCGAGGAAAGCGACGACTCAGAAGGTGGGAGTTCCGGGAGTGCCACCTGTAGTACCAACGGAATCAGCTCCCGCTGAGGTAAAGACGTCCCACATAGTCTAGTATTCTTTGATTTATGTGACTTATGTCCTCCCTTCTCTTTTTTATAGGGTACCGAAGAAGAAATCTTGAGTTTCGAAATCGAGTATTAGTAGGCCGAAGGAGGTGGCGAGCACTTTCGACGAGCACATTCCTCCGATTATAGCATCTCTCCAGCAGAGTCGCCAGCTTGTTTGCCATTAAAATCTTTGATTGGAATTTCAATTACAAACAGAACAATGTTACAATATAGGACTTAGATGTAGTCCTAGAAGTACACTTTTGTTTTTATCTAGGTCATGTGTCGGTGGAGCGAGTGGTAATACGTTGACTCCGTTGACGATCTGACGACGGTTTTAGGTTCTCTGAAGGTCTGGGTTGCTCTGGATGCCGGAGCTTGCAGAAGGGGAAGAAGACGTTGAGTGTCTCTTCCGATCCCTGTGAGTAGACGTACGTCTCTGTAACTCTGATAATCTGGTTACCTCTGTCTTTGACGGTGTATGTCTGTATACCTCCTTGTGTGTGTGTGGAAGAAGGAAATGATCCCTCTATTTATAGCTTGCAGGCTGGCTGCTCATGCGCGCATATGTCGGATGTACCTGGTCGTGGAAATACCACGTAGCTGATGCTAGTGGGGGCACATGGTTGATGTACCCTGATTCGGAGATTGAATCCTTCCTATAGCGCATGTGGTGTTGTGGAAGAGCAGACACATGGCGATTGAGAGGATTCTTCGATTGCTGAGATCTTGGGTGGTTAGCACCCCTTCATGGACTGAACTGAGTCAAAGGACACGTGGCGGTTATCCGTAGCTCAAAGATCTCAGATTTGGTGGAGAGTGATCTGACAGGATGCACCTGGGATTGGGCGCATGAGAATACTTTGGCTCGTAACCTTCAGGAGTCACGAACCAGTCTGGACGCATGGCTTTTGAGGCGCATGCAAGTGGTTGATCGGCCATATGGCTTGTAACCGTCAGTAGAAAGTAATGATGATGCTGACGTCAGCGGTGCTTTGTTTTCTGTAAAAGCTGTTGCTGCTCCGTTATCGAGGCATGGCTGCTGTCGTATCAGACTTCAGTATTTAATGTTCTTGACGGGTGATGGGCTTTTGAGTGGACACATTGATCTGCGTTCCACTAGACGCATGGGGACGCATGGGGCGCATCTTTATGAGGTGCTTGGTACTGATGGGCATGTCTGTATGATGCGCGGTATCTGACCGGCGTACCTGTTGTATGACGCATCTTTCATTGGTCCGATTGTTAAGTTCTTCGAGTGCTTTAAATAGCCGTTTTGACTTGGCTGAATTTGAGGGGACAGGTTCATCACCATAAATGCAAATTCATTGCACGGGATTCGGAGAGCCCGCCACTTGGCGCATGGGTTTGATTTATCCAGCCTATAAATAGCAGCAGGAAGAGAGTTTGCTTCTCGTTTTCTCCCGTCTTTCCGAATGGAGATGAATTCCTTTGCTCGAATACATTCTGTTGTCAAGACGCTCTCGTGGGTGAAGATGCGAGGAGTCGTCTTTGTACACACTTGTGAAGGTGACTTTTACATCCAAAAATCGGAATCGCGGGCTCCCGACGCAGGCCGAAAGTGCCTGTTGCATCCAAAGATCGGGATGCTCGAGTCTCATCTCTGTTATACTGGAAGAGCCACAAATCAGAATTGCGGTGCTCTCCTTTTCCTTGGGCTTTGGAGAGCTCTTCCTCCAGCTAGAGTGGGGTTGATCGCCCACCCTTGTTCTGCTTAATAAATGCTTCATTAGCCGAAACACTTGATCGTGTCGAAGTAGAGCGCATATGCTGAGACTTCGTGATACGCTTGACTGAGACGCTGAAGGGACGTGCCTGACTGAGACGCTGAAGAGATACGCCCGACGGATGATGCACCTCGCATGGGGCGCATGTCAGTTTGCTACGCCTGGCTATAGTCTTAGGATCTTTCTTTTTGTCGAAGTTCTCTTTTGTAAAGTCTTTCTTTAGACATGTAATAGACTTTTATATGAAATAAAAATCTTCTTTTGATGTCTATACTTTTGCTGTCCTTTGTTGTACCAAGTACTTCGTTTGAGCTCCCTGGCGCATGTTTGTTTAGCGCATAGGAATACTGGCCTATAGATGCGTCTGAAATTCTATGCTTCTACAATGTCATAGAAGAGACCCTCCCTCGTCTGCGATCACTGTGGCCATACACTGCTCCGAGTATGAATTTTAATCCTCATTTGTAGGGGAACGTCATCGCGATGATTTGCTCAGTGATAAGGATAGGTTGTCCTTCCCATTGTACCTTGTCCCAGAGAAGCCAGATGCGCGCCATGTTGCATTTATCCAGGTTATTAATTTGATCCCAATTATTTGGAGTTCTCCTACTAATTATCTGTGCCGACTTAATTTTAGTCTCTATGAGGCGCTAATAGAGCATCTCTCATGTTTTAATCTGCAGCAAACTTCCCTCCATCTTCCAATCGAACAGACACCTCGAATGTTCCAAGCGATTATAGACATCTAAACTGCATGTTGGGTGCCCTGCAATTCTCTTTCGTTTTTCTGTTGGGCGATAGGTTGCGGTTCCTCCATGTCTTGGGGTGCCTCCGAGCTTCTCTGTGTCCGGACTAAGCCTTCCTCTATATGCCACCTCCATTCCAGGGTGTCTACTACTAGAGTATCTTGGGGTATAGCTCCAGTTGTATATCTCTCTGTAGACTGTTCCCCATTGGTATTACTCAGGTGAGTTGGCCGGTCTCCCTCCATAGTGGATCGTGCTTGTCGCTTCCTGTTTGAACTGTATGTATCCTTATTCATCCCTACTATCCCCGTCTGCTTCGGGCCCTTGCCCGCTAATATCGGCCGCCGTTTCATGGTGGCAGTGGTCTTCGATTGGAACACGACGAGTTCTTTTCCTATCCCTTCCAGGCTTGCTTTATTTTCTGTCATTTTTCGGCTATCCTCTTCTTCCATCCACCTTTCCTCTTCATTCTGTGTCATATCCTCTGATACATCCGCTTGTCTCACTCCTCTTTGCTAATGGGGTTCATCGTTTCTTTGAGAATCCATCATAGCAAGTTCTGTATTGCCGCTTATATTAGTTACCCCCTTGTTGTCTTCCGGAGTGGATTGCCTATTGGGTGGTTGGTCGCTTTCTTGCGTGTCATTATCCTCTTGTCTTGTCTCTTCATCGACTTCGCCTTTCTCATTTACTTGTCTTCCCTTGAGTGGGCATGTCTGCGTCATGTGCCTGAAGAATTTGCAATTTTGGCAGGTTGGTGGGACCCTTTGATAGTCCACCACTTGATGGAAAACTTCTTCCGTTGGGATCTTATAGGCTATGTCTATGGGTAGCGGGAGCCCCGCTTCTATCTCTACGAATACTCGGGCGTTCTGGAGCCGTGTCCGAGTTTGAGTAGCTTCATCCGCCTTGATAGGTCTTCCTATCAGGCTGGCAAGTTTCGTTATCATAGATTTGTTCTAGTATTAGATGGGTAGTCTGAGGAATCGTACCCATACCGGTATTGTGTGCAGCACGTCATGTTCGTATTTAGGGTTAGGCTCCCAAGCTTTCAGTATGATCAGTCTTCTGTCGAAAGTCCAGGGTCCATCTTGGAGGTTTCTCTCTACATCTTTCATTAGGCTGAATTTGACGAAAAAGAAGTCGTCTTCCCTGGCATAGAATTCCATGCTTCCCTTCGGTCGCCATATTCGGGCCGCATATGCATGTATGTGGTCATAGAACTGTCGGTCTCTGAGAACGTATAGAATTAGGGTGTTTCTCCACTACCCTACCATCTCTTTTATCTCCTCTGTGATGAAGTGCCCGCTTTTCGTCCTCCACTAGTTTGGGAACAATGTACTCCATGTTGTCATCAGATGACCTCGTCGTCGCGTTACATATCTCTGCCCACGACTTACCGCCCCCTTGAATGATAGCCTGGTTTATACATTGTGTATCACGTCTTGTTTGTGTCTTCTCGTTGCTGCCTTCATCTTCCATATATCCTCCGGTGGTTTGGTTTCTAGTGGGGATGATCGCAGAAGCCGTGGCTCTTCGGCAGGGCGATAGGGGTGCGTAGCCCTGTCCCTTTCCCCTAGTCGGCGTGGGAGTGCTTTGTGGTCTCACAAACCGACCTGCCGCGGTGGTGTTGTGTTGCCTACGCCGTTGGACGATGGTCCAACCTCCCTTCCTGCGGTTGTCTTTCTCCCGCTGGGCCTGATCGCGTCCGTCCGTGCTTGTGTCCGCGCCGGGGCCCCGGATGGCTTCCGCGCCGATTCTTTGTTCTGAAGCACTCCTTAGGTCTCACAAACCGACCTGCCGCGGTGGTATTGTGCCGCCTACGTCGTTGGACGATGGTCCAACCCCCCTTCCTGCGGTTGTCCTTCTCCCGCTGGGCCTGATCGCGTCCGTCCGTGCTTGTGCCCGCGCCGGGGTCCCGGATGGCTTCCGCGCCGATTCTTTGTTCCGAAGCACTCCTTAGGGTTTCCGCCATATATATATATATATATATATATATAGTACGACTTCCACATGGATGAACCTTATTCGGACTCCGGATCATGTGTAATGCCACACTCCTAGTAAGGGACATCTTGTTGGCTTGTGGCTTGAATAACCAATCGAAATTGAATTATTGTGGAAAAATTATTTTGGTTTGATCGGGATATATAAGTTGATATCCTCTTCAATCAATGGATTGACATCGGTTGAAATTGAATCCAAAATACAATGAATCATGTTTAGAGGAAGAACCCTATATAAGAGTGTATGTTCCCATGCTTTTCTTTGTGCTAATTTTTTGACATTTTTGTTCTCAGCTTTTGCTTGATGGATTTTTTGTTAGCTTTTTGTTGCTTGCCTTCATTATTTTCTACATTCACATTGGAAATTGAGAGAAAGAGAAAGGCAAAGATAGAAAAGAAGTGTGTTAAGTCTCTGCTGGTTCATTTCAAGAAGACGCATAGGCGAGATTTGATGGTGAGGTAAGAAGTTTCTCTTTTTCTCGGTGAATTCTCAAATTTTTGAATGGCTTTGATCCTTTTTATCATTATCTCACACCTTAATAAAAGAAATCACTTCCATTACTTTGCTATGTCCTCTACGATAAATAATGCCTTAACAAAAATAACTAGCTAAAAGATATTAATTATATGCTTGAGTTATATATTGTGGATAGAAATGAAATAATTATAATTAATATCTTTTGTTGTTCAGAAAATAATAGAAATCGTAACTTGAATTACATGTTGTAAATAGAGGTATGAACATGAAATATTATTGTTAAAATGAAGAATTGTGTTGAGATATTACTTTGTGAAAAGAAAGTAAGAACATGACATGGTCGTCGGAATAAAAGAAGTGAGCTTCATATTTTATTTCGTAAAAGTTGTGTATCATACATTGGTATTGGACAACTTGTGCACATGATTTTATCTTTCGAAAGATTTTGGGGCATTGGAATCGTGTCGGTCTAGGAGAGGTGGAACCACTCTGAGACTTGTACGTCCTCCCGATTAGGGTAGTGTTATGTCTATTAGAGAGATGAAATTGATGTTGGTATTTTTGCCTTTAGACAAGGAAAGATAGTCCCACGTCGGCTACACCAAATGGTGAGTATCTCAACATAATGCATTGCTTGTGTTGAGGTGTGCACATGAGGTGTGGTGGGGCACAAGTGTGTGTCATGTGAGAGTATTTTCCTAGAAGAAAAAAAGATTAATTCCAACAAAGATGTAAGTTGATTTTTGTTGTGCGGGCTCGGACACGGACACGGACATGGACTCCATGATGTATCGTACATGCACGGGAGAGTTCGGGGGGTAGGCCTGGACTGGCACACTTCTATGCTGATTGTGGGATGATCTAAAATATCGAACTCTATTTTTGAGTATTGGTATTTTAGTCCCACATTGGATAGGAGAAGATGTAAAGTCTCACTCCATTCTATAAATAGAACCCTTTGGCCTCCTTTGAAAGATGCACCAAGAAGAGAGTTAAAGGAGTCTGTAAAGTCCAGCTAGCCCGTTTAAGTCTCAAATATTGACTAACGAGCGTTCCAAAAGTTCTCTAGAACTTGCTGGTTCCTGGAAGCAGATCGTATATAGGCGAATCTTGCTTTGAGCAACGGTGATCTGATCACCCCAGCAAAGTTGCCTTTCTCTTTCTCCCTTCCTTCTCTTCTTCTCTAATATAATTAGAAACTTCTTGTAGGCTTTCGTCGCTGCTGCTGCTAGCAACTCGATTTGTACCTTCTTAAAAGAAGATCTATATTCGTTTGCTGTTGTAACGAAATCTTTTAGATTTTTGTTACCCAGAATCCTTCAAGGATCTCTGTAGTGCACCTTCTTTGAAGTGTTGCTACGAAACGTTGTTGCTATTTTGACAACTGTTTCGATTCTCTATTTTCCATCAAAAATTATGCCTCGAAAATAATAATCTTAAAGCAAGATTTAGAATCGATGGAGAAAAATCGTGCAAACCTTCTCGACACAAGTTTTAACAAACTTGAGAAGTTTGACGGAGAGCATTACAACGTCTGGAAGAGAAAGGTCAGTCTTAATCTTCAACTCGTGAGAGTCTGTAGAGAATACAAGTGGAGGAGAGATAACAACCTTTGCAAGTTGCTTATCTTAAACTTTATGGAGGACTCTCTGGCAGAGTCATATAGTAAGACGGTACATGCTAAGGACGTCTGAGAGTCTGTAGAGAATCTCTACAAGGCAGATAAGGACAGGAACAAGATCTACGTGACCGAAAAGGTCTGGAGGATGCGATTTGAGGATGACAAGACGATGTTGCCTCAAGTCAAAGAGTTTATCAAATTACGTCAAAAACTTGAGGATGATGGCATGTCCTTGGTCGATGCATTCGTCGTTGGAGGCAATGTCGCCAAGCTCCCACCTGGGTGGAGCAATTTCATCGTAGACATGCACCGCAAGAAGATGGAAGTGGATCTTGAACGTCTCTTACAGAGATTCATGTTGAAGTAGGGCTAAGGACTCTCCCAAGTTGAAGGTGAAGTCAGCTCAATTTAAGCTAAAGCCTAAGGACAATGGGGCTTGCTTCAACTGTGGCAAGAAGGGCCACTTTAAGAAGGATTGTAGGGCCAAGTCCAAGCCAAAATAACAGGTATGGCTAAACTTGGTTGTTTTGATTACTAAACTTGGTTGCTATTGTTGCACAGGTTAAGTTATCTAGCGTGGTAGCTGATTAGTGGTCATACACTAGTGCATCTGACCACGTGTGCTATCGAAGGACTTGTTCACTGAGGATGACCCTTGTTATGACGAAGGTCTCGATGGCGAACATATATCTAGCAGAAGTTCTGAAGATCGAGACAGTGGTTATTAACCACCGACAAAGACACTGGAATGTGTGTTACATGTACCAAAGATTTTCGGAGATATGATCTCAGAAAGTTTGTTGTCTGATACAGAATTGAAAGATGGACATTCGTACTAGCCAGATGGAAATTTCTTGGCGAGTAACATGCTTCGAAAAAATGTTCGATGCTGAAGGAATGTTCGAACTTCTGCTGATGGTGATGAAGTTACTTTATTTAATGGACTGAGAGTTTTTCTCTGATAGAAGCATACTCAAGATGTCATATCTAAGCCTTATCTCCAGAATGTGGGGGTAAGGAGGTAGAGAGATTTGAGATCTGTGCAGAGACAAGATAGGTCAGAAAGCTGCTTAGAAGATTGAACTAAAGTACAGATCTCCTGGAGTTAGTACACTCAGATATCTGTAACTTTTATCAATTCTCCACGGAGATCGGGTTGAAGTGTTTCTCAAAGTGCACGTTCGCATGTCTTCTCAAATCGAAGGATGGAGCATTCGAGAAGGTCATGGACTTCAGGGCTGAAGCTGAATGTTAAACCGGTCTACAACTACTCAAGATTAATCAAGGCGGAGAGTATCGTTTGTTGGATTCGCATCATTCTATTATGAAGGAATTGGCTATGAAATGACTGCTCTGTAGTATCTATAATCCATGGAGTGTCAAAAAAAAATTAGGACGCCGTTAAAGATGATGATATCTATACTGCGGGTCTTCCAATATGCTTCTGGGGATAGATTACGTGTATGGCTACGTTTATCTTCTGAATAAAGTACCGTTCGTATATCTGACTATGATTCTCATCAGCACTGGTTCAAGGTCAGACCTAACTTGAATATTATTCAAGTGTGGGGGTGTCTGCTGTACGTGAAGCTTCCGGATATTAAGATTAAAAAGTCAGGGACGAAGACCAAGAAGACAGTAATTCTGGAATTAGCTGTTGTAAGCTATGCTCGAAGATCACTTGATATTGTATCAATCATATCATTGAGTCTTGCGAGGCATAATTGTAAAACCCCTAAATTTCTACTATATTTTTTATATATATTAAATTTGGTACTAATTTAAAAATTTTGTATTGTACGTTGCATAGTCGTATTGTACGTCGCGCACGAAATTTTATTTTTCGTAGTTGCTCGTCAAGTGCGAATATGTGCGAGCGTACATATTTTAGAAAAATATTTTTTCTATTTTATTATACACTTTCAAAATATTATATAATTATTATTCTTGCTATAAAAAGCCTTTTTATTTTTCGCAGTTATTAATCATAAATAATATTTCATTGTATACTAGGAAAAGCATAATCATGTATGCATTATTCGTGCATACATATATTTCGTAATTATTTATTAGTCTATTTTAAATAAAAATGTAATTTTTGAGATTTATTAATAAATATTTTATTATTTAAAAAGATATTTAAAAATATTTATTATTTTTGAAATTATTATTATTGGTATTTTGAAAAATATATTTGGAAGTTATGGTGGCCATTTAAATCTTGATTTGATTTTTGGATTTATTTAAATAGTTAAATATTCAAAATTTATTTATCCCATTTGATTTTAAGCTAAAAATTTAAATAGATTTAAATTGGATTTAATTGATTTGATTTTAAGCTAAGAGAATTTGATTTGATTTAAATTAGATTTGGATTTGGATTTGGATTTGGATTTGGATTTGGATTTGGATTTGATTGCTTTTAAATTAAATTAGGAAATATCTAAATTGGGTTTAAAGGAATCTTAATTCTTTTCTAATTGGAAATTCTCACATCCTATAAATAGGCAGGTACTCCTCCATATTATTTTCACCACAAATTATCTTTCAAACCATCCTTGTCAAAATTTCTCTCTTTTTTCGTCATAAATTCAGCCTTAATTTTCAAAGGTTGTAGCAACTTCGAATGACCATAACTCCCAACTCCGGACTCCTTTTGACCTCCAGTTTTTTTTGTTGGAATCGTAT
The DNA here is from genome assembly GCA_029216955.1 of Iris pallida. Taxonomy (NCBI): domain Eukaryota; kingdom Viridiplantae; phylum Streptophyta; class Magnoliopsida; order Asparagales; family Iridaceae; genus Iris; species Iris pallida. The sequence continues at coordinate 44,892,172 of JANAVB010001800.1, forward strand.
TGAGGTATATTTTCTGAATGAAAATTTTATTTTCATAAATTCGGAACTTAAATTTTTGGAAAATTTGTGGAGTGTCAGTGGTCCAAAATCTGATACGTTTTAGTGTTTTTGAGATTCTGGGAGAACCAGGAATCAGAATCACGATCCGTTTGAAGTTTCGGAATACTGATAGAAAAATACATATCATATATTTTTCTCAAAAATTTTCCAGAAAATTTTATTTTTGATTTTTATTTTAGAAGTTTGTCACATCGTCTGAGTTATCTTGTGTAGCCCTGTGACTATTCTGTACCCAAAGGGATTGTCGGTTTCACCAGCAAGGACCTCAGGCAAGACACCTTGCCATTTGCTGTTTATTTATTTTAGCTCATATTTCATGAATCATTTATTTTCTTTATGCAAAATAAACTGTGATACATGGCATAACTTGTTAGAACTTACTGTTCATTTATATTACCTGCTGTGTATTATTTTCTTACAAATTAAACCTAGATTTAAGGGACCACCTTTGTGTGTTGCATACATGGCCTTGACACGTTGTACCACGAAATTGTGTGTCGCATGTAGAACACGGAAGTGCGTGATTGGCTGGCCACCAGTATGTACAAGCCGTACGATAGGGATAACCGCTAATAGAGGTTGCATGCTTAGTTTGACTTAGCGGTTAATAGAGGATTTATGTTGTGGATACAACATAATAGACATTGGGTGGGAAGAATAGTTCCTTAATGTATGGGTCATATATGCACTGCCCTGATTGCCGATTATCTCCAATGGGAGGTACGGTCCTGATAGCCGGTTATCTCCAGTGGGAGTACGGTCCTGATTGCCGGTTATCTTCAATGGAAGATACGGTCCTGATTCCTGATATTCCTGATCCGGCCCATGCGTTAAAGGTTTGTTCTTATTACATTCACTATAGTACGGTTACGTACCCTATTGCAGGCATCCCTTATTTATTTGAGCAATATTTATTCAGTTTATATGGCATGATATTATGTGTCTTGTTACGTCCCTCTGAGGACCTGGTTATCTCTCCAGGTGTGTGCTTCTGTGAATTTGCAGGTGTTCTAGCCAAGGCCGTGATCTTTTCCATTCTTTCGAAGACGATTGCGCTTGGTTCGTCTCGTTATTTTATCGATTAATTCTTGTACATTTTATTTGAGATAGTTGGTAGTGGACTTTGTCTCCGCCCAATGATTGTATACATGACAAATTTAAAGTTGCTCTTATATTATTTATTTATCTAGTGGATGAGATTTAGTTATTCTGGATTTACTGTATTTTATAGCTTATGTATTCATACGAGGTTTTCATATATTGGAGTATACTTCGTATGTATGCAGCTGGCATGGATACGTACCTAGTCCTAAGTATTTTGGGACTGGGGCGTTACATGTTTTTGTGGTGGCCCATGCAGGTCGAGTTTGTCACTTCGGTTACGTTACTGTACCGATGTGAACCTGCGACATATGATTAGAATTATAGGAATCTCATCCATACATCTTGACCTCTTTCCTTGGCTTCAAATTCTGAACTCTCGTTCGACTTCCTTGAATTGCATCTTGCTTGATTCCTTTGTACCGTTTATTCTTATTTCCGTGCTTAGTGTCAACTAGGAAGATGACTACACTAGTATATGCTCATAGGTCAAACACATGGCTAGAATGGGTATATTGGCAATTGGAATACATTTAAGACTCTAATTTAGTTAAAGGGTTTTTTTTAGTGTGATTTAATGATTAGTAATTTGTAAAGTAGGATATTACCACGAAAAGTTTTAACCTTGAGATTTCTAAATAGTAAACACCAGAGGATTTATAGAATTTCATACTTGGTTTAAGAAATTGATTGATTTTCAAAGATTTGATATTTATGATTTATTGGATTATAGTTATACATCCTTGCACAAGTATAAAATTGATTTGCTTTTCGAGTTATGATAATTATGAGTTTGGGTGATAGATATACATCTTTGAACAAATATAAAATTTATTTGATTTTTGAGTTTTAATGTTCATGATTTATTATATTATAGTTATGCACCTTGAACAGTTATAGATTTGGTTTGAAAATGATCTTAGCTTTTAAAAATGGTCGTAGGAATTATTTAAACGGAGTTGTACAACTTGCGATTTTCGTGTTTATAAAATTTTAAATTTTAAGGGGAAGTAATGACGGAGAATTTTGGTTTAAAATATTTGAAAGTTATGAAAACGATTTTTGAGAATTTTTTTCTTTATTGTGTCCTATGATTGAGGATTTACAAATCTATTTAGATTTTTGGTAAAAAAAAATAGATTTTGACTGATAAGATTATTTGAAAATTTAGTTTAATGTGGGATTGCTAATATTAATTTTTTTTTGAAGAATTTCGAAGGATGTGATGGAAAGTTATTTTGATTGATTAAAGGAAGTTACCATTTAAAAGTTGTGAGTTTGTTGGAATAACATAGCATAAATAGGAGTTAAAATTGATGAGAGCATTGAGCTTAATTTTTTGAGATTGCTTTTAATATGCTAAGAGTTTTATTATAAATTATTTGAAAATTTTAGAGTGTTAAAATTTTGATTGATTGTGAAATTTTTATGGATTCGTAAATTATGAACTCTTGAGTTAAATAGTTGAATTTAAACGTTAATTTTGGAAAAGGTTAGTAGTAACGTGATAAAATTTTGCTTTAAGATTTATGAGAGTGATTTAAATTTTTTTGATGAATTTGAACGGCTTAGAGTAAATACAAATTTTGGTGGTATATTTTTGAAAGTTTATTTTTTAAAACTTTTGGAGGAAACTTGAGTTAAAATATTAATGATAGGCCACAAAGGTAGCCCTAATAAGTTAGAAGTATTCCACACTAATTGCCATGTCACTCATGACCATGATAGTAGTATATACACAAGTGTTGTTAGTCATCTACCCAGCTATGTGACTGTATTTTCACCTCGACTTACTCGACCTTCCTTCAATTCTAGATCTTTTAATTGCGACCTTTTAACCCATTTGCAATTTGAATAATGAGTTAATGGTTCATTAATTGTATTCATCTAGGAGACTATCTTCTCTCCGGAATTGTGTTTCTAAATTGTTTTTAATGGATTCTTTAATTAATTTTATTTCACGCTTTAACTTGATCTTCTTTATTTTGTGCATTAATTATCACCTCGTGAACTCCCACTTTCTATTTTTGATCTTCTCGTGTCCCCTACCGTGACTTGTATATTTGGAGTACAATACTACACTTTTTCTTCCAACAAATTTTATATGTAAGACCTAGACAAGTCCACCTTCATGTAGATATATCATGTCCCACTAAAACACGTTTCCTTGTACACTATTTTCATGATAGGACCTTCTGGTCAAAATGGCCAAACTATAACCTCTACCATGACACCAAAATACTTTCCGACTTCAATTAAGAGATCCAACCTTGACTCAATCCCTTAACCCGATAGGTGAATTTTGTTCTACTTAGTTCCTTAAATGCTTAAATTTGTGCTTTATCTTGATTGCCTAACCCATTGTCTCTTCCCATTACTAGTTTAACTCTTGTAAGTTGGGTAGAATACCTCACGGCCCAACAAAGCCATTGTCCTTGTGACCCATGTGGATAAGTTTGCTTAGCCTATGAGTTCAGAGGACCCTAACTTAGCTAGTCAACCAAGACAACTGTATAGGCCCGAACTTCGGGCGAGCCTTGATCTTAAAAGATCTGGGACTATTTAAAATTTCCTTCATCAGTACCTCCCTTGCTCATATTTTTACTATCTCGCGTTGCTAACGTAGCTTCAGTTTTGCAAGCTTATTTCGTTATCAAGCTTGATCATGACATATTTTATTGGATGCACCCACTAACATATTGTCTAATCAGAACCGGTGCATAATGGTCTGATCAACCGAGTGTACTTTGGTTCGCTTTTATCTATCGTTCTACGTGGATGGGGACATAGCTAAACTTGTCCTCTAGAGTCCCATCCGCGACTGCCTTGACAACTCCTTTTGAATTACTCGGTCGCCTTTGAACCACGTATTCGTATTCGATAACGCCTCCTTCGAACTCTGTATTGCGTTCGCCTTCACCTATTTTAGAAGGACGAAAGCGTCGTACTAAAACTCCTCTAACTGTCCTATCACCATGACCATTACCACCCAATGTAACCATATCTTTGTCTTGAACTACTCGACTTTTCCCTTGACACTAAATTTACAATCTTGACTTTCTAATCACTTGAATTTAAGAGTTATTACAATCGTCTCTTAATCATACCCTCAACCTAGACTACGACCATATAAACTTCCTTAAACCCTCCTATCTACCGTTGTGCCTTCTCACCCCCTCCTAATTCTTAATTTCGAGGACGAAATTCTTTTAAGTTGGGTAGGATGTAAAACCCCTAAATTTCTACTATATTTTTTATATATATTAAATTTGGTACTGATTTAAAAATTTTGTATTGTACGTCGCGCACGAAATTTTATTTCTCGTAGTTGCTCGTCAAGTGCGAATATGTGCGAGCGTACATATTTTAGAAAAATATTTTTTCTATTTTATTATACACTTTCAAAATATTATATAATTATTATTCTTGCTATAAAAAACCTTTTTATTTTTAGCAGTTATTAATCATAAATAATATTTCATTGTATACTAGGAAAAGCATAATCATGTATGCATTATTCGTGCATACATATATTTCGTAATTATTTATTAGTCTATTTTAAATAAAAATATAATTTTTGAGATTTATTAATAAATATTTTATTATTTAAAAAGATATTTAAAAATATTTATTATTTTTGAAATTATTATTATTGGTATTTTAAAAAATATATTTGAAAGTTATGGTGGCCATTTAAATCTTGATTTAATTTTTGGATTTATTTAAATAGTTAAATATTCAAAATTTATTTATCCCATTTGATTTTGAGCTAAAAATTTAAATAGATTTAAATTGGATTTAATTGATTTGATTTTAAGCTAAGAGAATTTAATTTGACTTAAATTAGATTTGGATTTGGATTTGGATTTGGATTTGATTGCTTTTAAATTAAATTAGGAAATATCTAAATTGGGTTTAAAGGAATCCTAATTCTTATCTAATTAGAAATTTCCACATCCTATAAATAGGCAGGTACCCCTCCATATTATTTTCACCACAAATCATCTTTCAAACCATCTTTGTCAAAAATTTTCTCTTTTTTCGTCATAAATTCAGCCTCAATTTTTAAAGGTTGTAGCAACTTCGAATGACCATAACTCCCAACTCCGGACTCCTTTTGACCTCCAGTTTTTTTTGTTAGAATCGTATTGAGGTATATTTTCTGAAAGTAAATTTTATTTTCATAAATTCGGAACTTAAATTTTTGGAAAATTTGTGGAGTGTCAGTGGTCCGAAATCTGACACGTTTTAGTATTTTTGAGATTCTGGGAGAACCAGGAATCAGAATCACGATCCGTTTGAAGTTTCGGAATACTGACAGAAAAATACATATCATATATTTTTCCCAAAAATTTTCTAGAATATTTTATTTTTAGTTTTTATTTTAGAAGTTTGTCACATCGTCTGAGTTATCTTGTGTAGCCCTGTGACTATTCTGTACCCAACGGGATTGTCGGTTTCACCAGCAAGGACCTCAGGCAAAACACATTATCATTTATTGTTTATTTATTTTATCTCATATTTCATGCATCATTTATTTTTTTATGCAAAATAAACTGTGATACATGGCATAATTGTTAGAACTTACTGTTCATTTATATTACCTGCTGTGTATTATTTTCTTACAAATTAAACCTAGATTTAAGGGACCACCTTTGTGTGTTGCATACATGGCCTTGACACATTGTACCACGAAGTTGTGTGTCGCATGTAGAACACGGAAGTGCGTGATTGGCTGGCCACCAGTACGTACAAGCCGTACGATAGGGATAACCGCTAATAGAGGTTGCATGCTTAGTTTGACTTAGCGGTTAATAGAGGATTTATGTTGTGGATACAAAATAATAGACATTGGGTGGGAAGAACAGTTTCTTAATGTATGGGTCATATATGCACTGTCCTGATTGCCGGTTATCTCCAATGGGAGGTACGGTCCTGATAGCCGGTTATCTCCAGTAGGAGGTACGGTCCTGATTGCCGGTTATCTCCAGTGGGAGATACGGTCCTGACTCCTGATATTCCTGATCCGGCCCATGCGTCAAAGGTTTGTTCTTATTGCATTCACTATAGTACGGTTAGGTACCCTATTGCAGGCATCCCTTATTTATTTGAGCAATATTTATTCAGTTTATATGGCATGATATTATGTGTCTTGTTACGCCCCTCTGAGGACCTGGTTATCTCTCCAGGTGTATGCTTCTGTGAATTTGTAGGTGTTCTAGCCAAGGCCGTGATCTTCTCCATTCTTTCGAAGACGATTGCGCTTGGTTCGTCTCGTTATTTTATCGATCACTTCTTGTATATTTTATTTGAGATAGTTGGTAGTGGACTTTGTCTCCGTCCAACGATTGTATACATGACAAATTCAAAGTTGCTCTTATATCATTTATTTATCTAGTGGATGAGATTTAGTTATTCTGGATTTACTGTATTTTACAGCTTATGTATTCATACGAGGTTTCCATATATTGGAGTATACTTCGTATGTATGCAGCTGGCATGAATACGTACCTAGTCCTAAGTATTTTGGGACTGGGGCGTTATAATAATTCTTTGAAGACAATTGCTAGGAACAAAAACATTATTCTCGCAGATATTCTGGAGAATATTATTGGTACCGAAGGAGCAAGTGCTTTCAAAGAAGTAGGAGTCCAGAAGGTGGTTGTCATTGATGAAAATACTTGAACTAGTATTCGCCAAGCAGTAAGCAAAACGAGTGGGAAGGCCGAAAGATTTCAGAGGTAAATGTTATCATCCATCATGTGGAGCCTGATGGGGTAATGAAGTCCAGAGATGCGATCTTCCGGAAGAAAGAGTAAATGATAAGATTGACTCTGTAACATCCAATTATAAAAAGGATGTTAGTTAATCTGCCTGAAGGAGCAAAATCAATCGGATGTAAATGGATCTTCAAGAAGAAGATGAAAACCGATGGAACTGTTGATAAGTTCAAGGCTAAGTTGGTAGCCAATGAGTTTTCTCAGAATCAGGGGATTGATTGCTTTGATACTTATGCTCCAGTAGCACGGATGATGACCATCAGGGTGTTGATTGCTCTAAGTGCAATTCACAAGCTAGTTATTCATCAAATAGATGTTAAAACTGCTTTTCTGAATGGTGAGTTGACTGGAGAGATTTACATGCAACAACCAGAAGGATTCGTCGTCAAGGGCTTTGAAGACTCTCACCTCCATTTTCCGTTATACGTATTTCTAGTATACGTGTACGGAATCTCGACCCGTAGTTAGACTTGTCTTGCTTAGCTTGATCCTGGTTTCATCTTGCCTTGGTTTATTTTGGGTTCATCCTGGTTCGGCTTAGGTTGGCTTGGTATATTTGGTTGGGCTCGGTTTGTTAGGACTTGGCCCAATATGCTAACCCCTCTTTATAAGCCACCCACCCCTTTCTCTCTCCTCATTCACTTCTTCATTTACTTCTTCTTCCTCCTCCATTAACTCTCTCCACCTACCAAGAGCTTAGGCAAGTGTAAGTTGCTTCATGGATGAACTCCATTTTTTATTGTTTCATTGTCTTTCTCACGAGATTCTAAGACACTTTAGAACTTAGCATTTTTTATTTGATGGATATTTTCTTGTAGATCTAAGTTGGTTGTATTTTCGGTTTCTTGGGTTTTGATCTACCAAACTTCATTATTTTTAAGTTTTGATTGTTCTATGTTGTCGAGAATTTAATTTTACCCAAAATGGACCTTTGAAAAGTTAGATTTCGACTTGTTTTGAGGAAGTTATAACCAAATAAGATTTGAGCATTTTCTAGTTCATCTATGCTGAATTTGGCAGAAATGAATAGTACCGCATGAATAGTGCCACATTGATGCATAGTGCCGCAGGAATGAATAGTGCCGCATGGATGAATAGTACCACATAAATAGTATTGTATGGATGCATAGTGCCGCAGGAATGAATAGTACCGTATGGATGCATAATGCCGCAGGAATAAATAGTGCTGTATGGATGAATAGTACCGTATGGATGTATAGTGCCGCAGGAATGAATAGTACCGCAGGCTTGCATAGCACCGCAGGAATGAATAGTACCACATGGCTTGCATAGTGCCACATAGTGCTGCATAATGCCACAGAAGGCTGCATAGTGTCGTATAGTGGCTATTTTGGCTGTTTTAAGTCCTATTTGGCTGAATTATGGCCAGAATTTCTCCCAACTTTCAACATAAAGTTGTAGATCTTTTTCTTGGCTTCAAGAATATATTACTAGCTATTTTATGTAAGTTTTTCTCATATATGATAATGTAGGGATAGAACACGATAGTGACCCGTCGTGGTGCACTCTTGACAAGTAATATGACATGATATTGGCCCATCATGGTGCACTCTTGATAAGTAAACCTAGCATGATAACCTCGATATGTTTTTGCGACGGCTAGCATGACATGACAAGAATGAATGGCCTGGACACCGTGGACAATTGTATTTGTACAAATGAACCAGTATTGTCTTACATCATGTCTAGGACAGGGACCCCTGAGTACCACGGTCATGGGTACCTACTAAAACTGACTAAGACTAATAACTAGAAAAATCCAGTAGTCATGAAGAGATTTCTCAGCTACAGGCAATCCCGTTAACTGGACGCCCCATCATGGGATTTATAGCCTACCGTCGAGTAGGACACATTTCCAGCACACTGTCATGTGTTGCACCCTTTAAGCTACTTAAGGGTACATGTGTTCCTTGGACCATGTACCTACATGAATTCAACCCCTAATTTTGTCTGGATAACCTGGATAGTCTGCAGGGCTTGTGGCTGTTGGAACATCTTATTGCATCTGGCTAGTAACTAGGCCTGTTATAACCCTAGTTAGTTAAAGTATCAAGCTGTACTTATTTGCTTGGCTGTGAATGTTGGATGTAGTCTAACCAGTTTAAGTCTTGTCTGGTTTCAGTACCTGGTTACTTCGAAAACATGATTGCTTATCCTCACCTTATCAATAACTGATCGGAATAATTTTTCATCCTTTTGACATTTATTCCCCTATTTAGATTTCATGTCCTATTTAGATTTCATGTCTTATTATTATTTTTCCTATTTTATGTTCTGATATGCTGGTTTTAGTTCTTAAATGAAGCCTCCTTTGTGGTACTTGCTCTTTCTGGGATCTGACCCAGCTGGTTTTGTATGGCCAGATACCGGAGCAGCTCTAGAGGATCTCCCTACTTTCCATCCAGATGGTGACCACCAGGCGTAATCCTGGCAACGAGTGGGTTTTATTTTGCTCTCCCACTCTATTGTAAAATTATTTTTTTGAGACGTTTAGTCGCCGAGCAAGTGTTAGCTCGATTGCACTTTACTTACTATCTGCCCACGGGCTGTAGCATGATTAACAAATACTAGGGTTGATCATGCATGACTGAAACTCTTGCTAGTCTTCAATTTTGTATGACTAGCTTCATGATTATCCAAATATGTAATATATGGGATGCCTTACTATTGTATATTTGGTGCTCTGACATCTTGTAACTGCTATTACTTGCTTGAGATTGAGACAATAGGCTGTTCATGACCATAAGAGACTGATGGCTTGTAGTTAAACCCTCATGTATTTAGACATATGTGACTGTATAGCGAGGTGGGTTGCACTTCAATATACGTAGCTGGCTGTGTCCGCCCCCGCTCTCCAGTATTCTGGTTCTGGGGCGTGACAAAGACAAAGTCTGTAAGTTGGTAAAATCTTTGTATGGTCTGAAGCAAGCTCCTAAGATGTGGCATGAGAAGTTTGATAAAGTCATACGATCAAACGGCTATAGGGTCAGCGAAACGGACAAATGTGTATACACAAAGTTCGCTGACGGAAGAGGAGTTGTCATTTGTCTGTATGTAGACGACATGCTAATCTTGGGTACATATCTAGCAAGTGTCACTAAGACAAAGAAGTTTCTCTCGTTTAAGTTCAGCATGAAGGACTTAGGGGAAGCTGATGTTATCCTAGGGATAAAGATCATCCGGACGGAATATGGAGTGACAAGAAGCTGAAGCCAAATCCAAGGGAAATTGTCAGACAGTTGGAGTATTCATGCGTCATCGAGAGCTTGATGTATGTGACTACTGCCACAAGGTCTGACATAGCTTTTTCCGTAGGGATTTTGAGTCAGTTTAAGAGCAATCCAGGTGTGAAGCACTGAAAAGCTGTGAAGAGGGTTATGAGATATCTCAAAAAGAATCAGACATACGCAAGACACTACAGCGAAGATTTGTCGGTAGTGGAAGCCTTCAGTGATGCCAGCTGGTGCTCAAAAGTGGAGAGCGAGAGGTCCACAGGTGGATACATTTTCACAATGGATGGAGCTGCTATATCATAAAAATTAAAGAAGCAGACTATGCTCTCGCAGTCATCCATGGAATCTGGGTTCTTTGCACTTGATACCGCAGCGGAGGAAGCAGAATGGCTTCGGAAGCTCATGTATGATCTTCCAGTGGTTGGGGCACAAATACCGACGATACTGATATACTGCAACAACCAGACGACTACGGCGGTGGCATCAAATGACCTCTTCAATGAAAAGAAGAGGACTGTGCGGTTTGAAGCACAGGGCAGTACATAATCTCATCAAGAGGGGTGTTATTGTAGTGATTGATGTTCGGAGTTAGAAGAACTTGGCGGATCCGTTCACCAAGGACCTCAAGCGCCAACTGGTCGATGACACAGCTTGTAAAATAGGCTTGAAGGCATTCTGATATTGTGTTATTACATTCCTACCATAAAGTTTTATGCTATTAGTTCAAAAAGAAATCTACTAGGCATAGCTTTTGGTTCAAGGGAGGACTATTAACCGGAAGAATATCAAGAATGGTGGGTACTTGTCCTCTGTGGCATGGAGAGGTTACGGACCTATAACCACTGTTGTCTACTGTTGTTTTCTGCAGAAAACGGATCCTGTGGGAAGGTTGGCTTAAACGCCTTAATAAGTTCTCAGGCAGAGTGAATGCCTGATGTGCTTTACATGAAGCACAGTAGCGCAGCACTACAAGGAGTGTAACTCCATGCTATAGTGGGATGACTCCACCATGAGGTTCTCGGTCAGGGGTAATACCTCGGCTTTGTGAGCCAAGTCACAGC